>JASPKZ010008900.1:817500-1318287 GCA_030220185.1 Diploptera punctata
GTAAAGTTGTAAAAATGCCCTATTGAATACTTCAATATAACAAGTATGTGAAGGATGTAGACAGGGCTGACCCGTACCTATCATATTACTCCATCCTTAGAAAAATAGTGAAATGGAGCTAGAAAGTTGTATTGTGGCTTCTGAATTGTGCACTCTTTAATGCTTTCAGAGTCTATAAATTGCAAAATCCTAACAGCAAAATGTCAAACATAAGTTTTTTGTTTGAAACAGTCTCTTGTTTGGCAGTCGTGAAATTAGGAACAGATGACAGGGAAGACGAGGAAAGGCAGAGAGAAAAGAAACCACTTCTAGGAGACCACCTCACGACCCACCAGGGAGGCTAAGACATTAAGAAAAATAAATTAACACCAACTGTGATTGAAAAATCGTAGCAACGGCTCGTAGCATTTGGGGTTAGGGAATTAACTATGTGTAAGAGAAAAATACGCGTTTAGATTGGAGGCCTAGGTGGCTCAGATGGAAGAGCATTGACATAGAAAGTCAAAGGCCCTGGGTTCAAACCCCAGTCTAGGCGTATATTTTTCTTTTCAAATATAAAGGAAGGTAAAGTTACAAAAAAGCCATTAAGATCTAAAAAAGGCTACAAAAGGACCTATAAGCCAAAAAATGACAAATAAAACCCACCATTTTCTGGCCTACAATGACCCAAAATGTATATATATATCATCATCATCATCTGGTATCATGGCAGCTACCGCCATCTTCCAGAAATCAAATGCCATTCCTCTCTGTCCGTCCATTGTTCTTCCTCCAATCCTCTAATATTCATAGCTGCTTATACCCCTTCTATCCAAGTTTTCTTCCGTCTTCCTCTCTTCCTCCATTGTTTTGGGATCCATTCCATAACAATTTTAGGAAATCTTTGTTATATACATATAAGCTTCTAGGTGTATTGATTTCAATTTCCTGATACATTCACACAGAACTTTTGTGTAGTTAACTGTGAACATGGATACCAGAAAAATGTATATTCATTGTAAAAGCCGGAATAATAAAAAAAAAATATATTTATTATGTTAGGTCATGTCTTCAGACATAAAAAAAAAAAAAAAAAAAAGGATTTTTCTTCAACTTTCGAGTCCTAGACATGAACCTTCAGATTAAATAACATCAGTTATTTATTTCATTGATAATACAAGTGCAAGAAGTTAACATATACATACCTTATTGTAGAGTTTCAACATGGTGGTATGCACTGTAGTGTATGCAAAAGAAGCTGACATTTCTGTTGTGCCATGTATCCTAACTCTTAGTTCTTTCCTCGGTTCTTTGCTGCGAGGCCAAAATGGTGTGCATTCTCCTGCTTTCACCTAAAGAAATATCATTTGAATCAGTTCATGCAGAAAGGCCCTCATTTAATACAGTGTTATGTATTATTGTGTTTGATTTATGAAAAAAAAAAACTTGCTAAATTACAAGAAATGTCAAACATTTCAACATAAAGAAAATATAAAAGAAAATAATATAATTCTGAAAATTTTACTTTTTTTATTTTAGCGAGTTCTGAGGAATGAAGCTATTGAAGTTGTTTTCATGAAAATATTCTTGAAAATTTTAAAATAAAATTCTACTCATTAAAAAAAAGTTTCCTAATTTAAAAAAGAACTTTTTATAAGAAATTGAAGTCCTGAAGTTCACTAATTAAAAATTGGAAATTTTAAGATATTAGTTAATAAATTACAATAGAAACAATATGAGGTTATTATTAAATACGATTAATCTGGTACATCTTACCTCATAAATATTTGGTTTCATTTTATATGTTTCAATATGCTGTCCATATCATCATTAGCTTGTCGAGACTGTTGAATTTTATGTTGTCAGCCCTGGATGTCGATTCCAACTCCAACTTTTGGTTGACCAAAGAACTTGCAAAACAAATCCTTTTCCCCAGGAATTTCAAAATTCATAGAAATTCCCAGGGAAATATATTTTATTTAAAAAGAAAAATATACGCCCAGACTGGGGTTTGAACCCAGGACCGTTGACTTTCTATGTCAATGCTCTATCATAAAGAGTCAAAAGTCCTGGGTTCAAACCCCAGTCTGGGCGTATATTTTTCTTTTCAAATACAATTTGTCCATCATTAAGATGTTTAAAAACAAATAATATAAACATTGAAAGAAACACTACTGGCTTTATAAGTAATGTTTAAATTCCCAATAAAAAGTCTTCTTAATAAAGAAGCCGCCATTTGCAAAAATCATAGCAATGGCTCGTAGCATTTGGGGTAAGGGAATTAACTATGTATAAGAGTAAAATATGCATTTAGATTGGAGGACTAGGTAGCTCACTTGGATAGAGCATTGGCATAGAGAGACAAAGGTCCTGGGTTCAAACCCCAGTCTGGGCATATATTTTTCTTTTCGAATATAATTTGTCCATCATTAAGATGTTTAAAAAGAAATAATATAAATATGTTTGATTTGCAAATTCTTCAGTCAACCTAAAGTTGGAGTGGGAGTCAACATCCAGAGCCGACAACATAAATTTCAAGTCTGGACAAACTGATGATGATATGGATAGCATATCGAAACATGTAAAATGAAATACAAATATTTATGAGGTAAGATGTACCAGATTTATCTTATTTATTAATGAGATATTAGCTTTTAAAATAATAGAATATTTACAGTTTTAAACCAAGTAATTTGAAAGTATTTGCTTCACATATACAGGTTATGTAATGCAACCAACATTTAATTCAAGATTCATTCCAACAGATAGTGTCAAAATCTCACAAATAGATTTTTTTTTACCCACATAACTTATTTTTTACTCATCTACAAAAATATCATTTACAGCTTAACTGGTAGTTTCCATGGGGTCACAAATACCAAAAAATCATGGCATGACAGCTCCAAAGAGTCATTCATAGGTGTTGGGTACATGTTCTGCCATTTCATAAAAATATTAATGAAGTCTGGTAACTCATAGATCCTATGAAAATTACTGATGTTAAAAAAATTCTACTTGACAAAGATAGAATTTGTCAGCATCTTAGCAACTATTCGACTGTAGTGAATAATACAGATGTTGCATGAAAAGAGGCTTAAGCCACTGCCTGATTTTAACTCAAAGAATACAGCACATACAACAATTTACTGGTGTGAATTGCATTTCAAAACTTCAACTTTCCGCTAACAAGAGCTTCAGCATAAATTTTTTCGAAGCCTTTACAAGTTAGTATTGTGAATTCTTGATATCACTCTCAATACAGAGCATAAGATTTGCATTTACAATAAATCTTTCTTTTTATGTAAGTCATCATCATCATCATCATCATCAACAACAACAATCACAGATTAAGCCCATGTGGCTTGTTCCGGTCTCATAGATTCTCATTCAAAAGTTGGATCCATCTCTTCTTCGGTCTACCAACATTCCTGCGTCCTTTTGGTTTGTATTTAAGTATAATTTTGGGAATGCGATCATCTTCCATTCTTTGAACATGTTCTTTCCATTTTTTCTAGATTATTTTATTCTATCTAAGAGTTTAAAGATATTTAGCTCATTTCTAATATCTTCATTTCTTCTCTTATCTAGAAGTTTGCAACCAGCCACACTTCTCAGAAATCTCATTTCAGCTGCTTCTATGATCTTCTCTTCTCTTTTAGTTAAAACCCAAAATTCACTACCATACAATAGTAAGGGGACTGCCACTACTTTATAAAATTTTAGTTTTGTTTCTTTTCTTGTGTTTTTAAATATCCTTTTAATTGTTCCACATATATAATTAAATTTATTAAGTTTGTTAAATAGATCTTCATTTTTAAAATAGGAGATTTCATAACCCAGGTATTTAAAATGGTTCACTTGTTCAATGGGTTTCTCCTCCAGAATTATTTTAGCTCGTACGGTATCTGGTCCCTTAAAAGCTAGGATTTTCGTTTTACTTATTGATATTTTGAAATTATATTTCTGTATAATGTTATTTAACTGAAAGAGTGATTTCTGTAGACCATCTTCTGAACTAGATATTAGAACTTGGTCGTCTGCAAAAAGTAAGGTATCTAACATCTTATTTCTAATTTTGAAATGTGAGTCCAAATTTATCTGCCAATTATATATGATATCGTCAATATAAATATTAAAAAAGGGAGGATGAGAGTGGACATCCCTGTCTTACACCTCAATCTATTGTTGCTGTTATATTGTTTTTATGTAAGTTACAGTTACAAATCTAATGCTTACCTTCACCCAAGGATCAGCAGATCGATCTGATTCTTGAACTTCAAGGAGGAACTTGGCATTATTTACCAGAACATAATATGGCATGAAAATCACTTGCTTTGTCAATGTCGAATTTGTAAGTTGAATCTGAATACCAATCTGTAAAAGAATAAATTACAATTTAGTTTATAATCCTTTAAAGGTTTTATTATTAATTTAATACTTCTCACTGAAGGACAAATTATATTTGGAGAGAAAAATATACACTCAGTCTGGAGTTTGAACCCAGAACCTTTGTTTTCTATACCAATGCTCTACTAACTAAGCTACCTAAGCACTCCAATCTAAATGCAAATTTTCTCTTATATATTGGTAATTCCCAGGTGTCAAATCCTACAAACAATTGCTTGATCACGCAAATGACGGGTTTATAAAGTAATGTTTAAATTCCCAATAATAGTCTTCTTAAAAAAGAAGCCATTAATTGCATGATCGAGCAATGGTTCGTAGTATTTGGCGCTCGAGAATTAATAATGTATAAGAGAAAAATTTGCCTTTAGATTGGAGTGCTCAGGTAGCTTAGTTGGTAGGGCAATGGCATAGAAAGCCAAAGATCCTGGATTCAAACCCCAGTCTGAGCATATATTTTTTCTTATCCTTTAAAGTGTTGACTTAAAAAAATTTTGTAACATATTCTATGGTTAACAATAATTGGGTTGAAACTCAAATCAATTTTTGAGATATTAAAAATTGACTTTAAAAGTAAAGGAGATAAGGTAAGAAGTGAAGAGATTAGAAGCTAGTTAAATATCTGCTTTTTATGATAAACAGAATTGTGTAATATAAGGCAAACAATTTAATATTTAATTTTAGGAAGTTATATTTTGAGGTTATTTTAATTATATTATTTTTGGTCTGGACATCTTACCTCAATATTAATGTTGATTTGAAGAAAAAATCAACATTAATATTGAGGTAAGATGTCCAGACCAAAAATAATATAAACAATTTAATGTTTGCATCGGAAGCCTGAAATACTATAATGGTTCACACAATAGCATATAGAACTAGAGGTTTTTGGGTTTAAATTCCGATTTAGGCATTAATTTTTCTTTTCAATATATTGATAAATGTATTGAAATATTGGCTAAACTTTACAACATGACTTTTTAAATTACTTCATAAGCTCCGATTAAATTTTATTCTTAGAGTTTCATTTTTTTAAAATTATTTCCCACCATTTGCAATGATTTTTACTTGTTTTCTAATGATTATCTGAATATATTTTTTCACAATATTTAAATTAATGTTGGGAAGTGAACATTATGAGGATATATCATTAATATTGAGTGAAGAACATATTTTTAATATGGAGTCGTGACTGAAGATAAATGAAAAATTCGTTTGAAACCAATGGTATCAAAAAAATTTAAAATTGTATGAGGTGAGTTATTAAAAATATGATGTTTTTATTATTGATTTAACATTTCTCCATGAAAGATAAATTATATTTGAAGAGAAAAATTTTCGCCTAGACCGGGACTCGAACCCGGGACCCTTGGCTTTCCGGGCCAAGTGCTCTACCAACTGAGCTACCGAGGAGAGATAGAAAAGATGCAAAGATAGAAACAATGGTTTCAAAAGCATTTGGCGATAGGGAATTACAACGTATATAAAAGAAAAATTTGCGTCTAGATCGTAACTCGCCTCGGTAGCTCAGTTGGTAGAGCACTTGGCCCGGAAAGCCAAGGGTCCCGGGTTCGAGTCCCGGTCTAGGCAAAAATTTTTCTCTTCAAATATATTAAAAATATGTTCGCCACTCAATATTAATATAGTTTGACATATTGAACTACATGAAGACATGGCAGCCATATTAATTTTAACAAATATTCTGTGTTCCAGTGCAAACAACACACAGTCTGTACTAATTAACTCACACTAAATAAAATCAGTGTGCATTCTTTCACAGGTTAGAGTTCCTAAATTGTGTTAGGTTAGCTTTTAGGTTTGTTGTCAATTTTTTTTTAAAACCCATGTTTTCCCTTAACAGAGATTTAGGCACTCTCCCCCTACAGGGAAGAATTTGAACCATACTAATTTAGTTACACTTCTTTTCGTACAGATGTCATTTTGAGTGATCTGTGGTCAGCGTTCTGCCTCATACTGACATCTAGGAAACCAAGGTAGTATTAGGACGGGAAAATTCGGTAAATTTTGCTTAGAGGTCTTTTCATTCAGGCTTAAGGATTTTTTACGAGCCTGAAAATCTTCAGACTTGGGACCCACGGCTTAAAGTCCCTCCCGGAGGTTTTGCTCCTTGGATTTTTCCATCCTAAAAAATCCATCGACCCCAGCCGGGTTTGAACCTGCGACCCTCGGGACCAGAGGCAAGGAGCATAACCACTAGTCCACCGCATTGTTATCAATGCGAGTTCAAATATCATGTATATTAATAGTGAGTGGAGAACATATTTTTAACGACTCACCTCATACAATTTCAAATTTCTTTGATACCGACAGTTTCAGACAATATCTTGTCCCTCTTCAGTCATGACTTCCACTAATGAAATTCTCTGGTTGTTGATTTCTCTATGGAATTTCATCAGTGGAAGTCACGACTGAAGAGGGACAAGATGTTGTCTGAAACCGTCGGTATCAAAGAAATTTGAAATTATATGAGGTGAGTCGTTAAAAATATGTTCTCCACTCACTATTAATGATATAACCTCATAATGTTTGCTTCCCAACATTAATTTAAATATCGTGTATATGTTTGCTGCATCCCGTGATTACATAGTGTAAACTGCTTCGCATATGTTGGCACATGTGCATGGTGTATGGTTGAAATTTAGAAAAATTATTTTTTATATTAAAAAGTAAAGTGATCCCACAACAGGCACGGAGGCCCTTCGGGTAGTAGGAGGTTAAGGCTCCCACTTCTTCTAGACAATTGGCACTCATTTCCGTTAGAGGCTGAGTTGACCCCAGGGCCATAGTGCTGCCAGAGGGTTTGGGTCAGTTTAAAAATCCTGACCCCAACGGGACTTGAACCCTCGACCCTCCAGCTTGTAGCTCAGTGCCTTAACCACTACACTACGGCATGCCCCATTTTTTTTATATTATCTAAGACTATTTCTATCCAGTTTCAATAAATAATTTACTAAGTTATGTAGGTAGGAAATAACACTATGAGGTTTATTTTAATTTTGTTTAGTTGTTTCTTGACTCACCTCATACTTCTTAACTCCCTTGCATATCTAGATTTTGTCACTGTATTTGTGACATTCTCAATGCTGTTCACGTTCACAACTGACGTCCAATGGTCTCCTCTCCTGCAGACTGACCTCCGCGCCATCTGATGGCTGACCAATGAACTTCCAAATCAATCCCCTGTCCTTATCACTGGGTATTTCAAAATTCATAGTTGTGTTTTATTCTTGCATATGTAAGAATAAAAACACAACTATGAATTTTGAAATACCCGGTGATAAGGAGAGGGGATTGATTTGGAAGTTCATTGGTCAGCCATCAGATGGCGCGGAGGTCAGTCTGCAGGAGAGGAGACCATTGGACGTCAGTTGTGAACGTGAACAGCATTGAGAATGTCACAAATACAGTGACAAAATCTAGATATGCAAGGGAGTTAAGAAGTATGAGGTGAGTCAAGAAACAAACAAAATTAAATAATTTACTTTTAGTTTTAATACAAAATTGTATAAAATATTTAAAATGACTACCAAAAAACTGTGATTTTAGAGATGAAACACTCTAATTATGAGCCAACAAAATATTCAGAACACTAAGAGACTGAAGGCTTACCTGATATATTGTATCTCCAGTTGTACAGCTAATAACACCAGAGCTACCAGCGACATCCAGTGAAAACTTTTCTGACCATTCTCCATCTTCCAGTTTGATAGAAGCTTTCTTCTTTCCAAAGAACGATTTCGCTTTGAAGGAGAAAAGAATGGGACCTTTATAATCCTCTGGGTGATATATTACATTTGTGCTGTCATCAAATTGCTAGAAATATTAAAGAAAATCATTATTGTTTCCATTATGTTTATTACAAAATTTCACAAGTGGAAAAAAGAGTTATGTTTTATTAGACTTCACAACTGCAAAAAAAAGGTAACATAAGTGGATTTTCAATTTGCTTGCAAGAAACAAAGAGATTAGCCAGTCAGACAATCAAACCTAGTATTTAGTTAAAATTAACAGTAAATAATCTTCAAACTATTGCAAACCTCCGACTTTGAATGCGAGAAACAGTAATTCACCTGAAGTTGCTACTTAGCCTGTATTACAGATGACTACGAACAAGAGCCTTCATTTTATTTTAAAAAATGACTGGAAAGTGGCACTCTGAAGTAAATATCAATGGACTATTGGTAATCCGTACTTTAGTGCTCCTAATTCCTAACCTATAATTTGAATCATACTTTTATAATGAAAATAATGGAAGCTAACTAAAAGACTAACAATTAATGATCAGACTACTACATCATTAAATAAATAAGTTTGGTCTGTTTATTACCTCATATGGTTATTTCTGTTAGACATATGTTTCAAGACATGTTAGTCCCATCTTCAGTATGTACGAGGGTCATACTGAAAGTCGTGAGCAACCCATTGTTAAAATTCAAATTTCAACAATGTAACAAAAACACCTGCAGGATCGTAATCTACAGACTTTATACCACAACATTGCCTTTTGTGGCGTCATAGCTTCCATCATGTGACCACATGCAGTGTTTCCAAAATGGCAGACATCAATGTTTCGTTTCGACAGCGCGCTGTTATTGAATTCCTTGTTAAAGAGGAACAATCTGCTGTTGATATTAACCAAAGACTTCAATGTGCTTACGGAGATGCCTGCATGGGTGCCAGCAGTGTTAGGAGATGGGTGAAACATTTTAAAGATGGGAACATGAGTATCAAAGATGAATCTCATAGCGGTCGCCCACGCTCTGCCTCCACGGATTGCAACAAGGAAAGAGTTGATGCGCTCAGGCATATCACAGTGAATGAAATCGCTACAAAACTTGCAGTAGGTCACAGTGCAGTGCAAGAAATGATTCACAGCTTAGGTTACCGAAAAGTTAGTGCCCGTTGGGTTCCACGTTTATTGAGTGAAGAACACAAACTTCAGAGAAGAACATCACCCATAACCTTCTTCAGAGATTTCGAAATGAAGGTGATGATTTTTTGACGAGTATTGTGACAGGTGACGAAAGCTGGTTTCATCGCTACGAGCCTGAAACAAAACGCCAGAGTATGGAATGGCACCACTTGAATTTGCCATCAAAGAAAAAAAGCGAAGACAGTGCATTCTGTTGGGAAAGTTATGGGGAGCGTCTTCTGGGATGCGCAAGGTTGCATTCTGGTTGAATTTCTTGAACCTGGACAAACCATAAATGCTGCCTGCTATATCCAGACACTTGTGAAGCTCTGTCGTGCATTGCACGACAAACGCCCTGGAAGGAAGATCATTCTGCAACACAATAACGTGCATTCTCACACTGCTCATGCCACTGTGGAGAAGATCAGGACATTTGGATGGGAAACTCTTCCACATCCTCCCTATAGTCCCGATTTGGCACCCTCCGACTACCATCTTTTCGGTTCTGTGAAGGAGCAGATGAGAGGCCAATGCTACGAGATGCTGGAGGATATTCGGAAAGCAGTGCGTCAGTGTCTTCGAGCAGCTGGAATGGACTTCTATCATAAGGGAATTTTCAAGCTTGTAGAATGCTGGATAAAATGTGTACAAAGAAATGGAGACTATGTTGAACAGTAGCACAAAGGTCTGTAGATTAACATGGTGTACTTGGTTTGTCTAAAATAAATATTATGATTGTTTAAAAAAATGTTGCTCATGACTTTCAGTATGACCCTCGTACCAAATGAAGATGGGGCAAACATGTCTTGAAACATATGTCTAACAGAAATAACCATATGAGGTAAGAATAAACAGACCAAACTTATTTATTAAGTAAAACCTCATAATGTCACTTCCTTTATTTAACTTTCACAGGGAAAAACATTACCAGGTTTAATTTAAGAATTAAATTAATATTTTTATTACCTCACCTCATATCCTTTTTTCTTCTAGACTGCAGTTTCGAAGCTATATCTCCATCATCAATAGCCTCTCGTCAACCGGTGTTAAATCGTTACTTGCTGCCAAGAAACGCCATAACACCGGTCGACGAGGGGCTATTGATGATGGAGATACAGCTTCGAAACTGCAGTCTAGAAGAAAAAAGGATATGAGGTGAGGTAATAAAAATATTAATTTAATTCTTATGTTACTTCCTATTGTATTTTCAAATACATTATTAATTTGACTGTTACCTTAGATTAGTTTAGATCCATAGGTAAGCTTCTAAAATTATAAGTTAGGAGCACTAAAGTACTGGATTACCAAACTATTAATATGAAATGGAAACTTTACACCTCACCTCATAAAATATGATCCTCTCATCGCACATGTTTTGGAGATCATATATCCCTATTCTCAAATAATCCCAACTGTTTGAAATGAGCCACTGACACCTAGTGAGGCATGAATGAATTTTGAGGTCATATATTCCGCATTGGGAAACATAAAAAAAATTGTTCTTTACTTTTTATTATATAAAACTTTCCTCATTAGAGGATTGTCTCAAGGACAAAGTGATACAGACAATTAATTTTTGTAATTGATGAAATACATTTTGTAAATATATTTAAAAAAATTCAACTTGTAGGCCTAATTGAAGTATACATACTATAAAGTAATTTTGTAAATATGGTTTCTTAAAATTGAAATTGATCCTCTAATGGCAGCGATGGCAATTCTAGAAAGATACACCCTGTCCAAATCTAAGGAATTCCAAAATTTGGCTAAGAATCCTGGTATAGTACCTCTTGCCCCGATCATCAATCCTGTGACAGTTATGCTATCTAGTTGGTATTTATCTTTGTAATAGTCAATTGTTGGCTAAATGTGTATATTTTCCATATTGTGAGTTCTATTAATGTTTCCAAATAAGGTGTAAAGTTTCTGACTCATATATTTATTCTAAAGTCTTAATATTAAAATATAAACACACTCAAACCATTATCAATGTTAATGAATGAGCTGAAAACCTGAAACAACAAACCAGTTAATATAAAGTTAATATTTAAAAGTTATTAAAATAAAAGCAATATTAATTTCCCATATTAGTCACGTAAAACTGTAAAGAAAGATTATGATTAAAGCATGAAATTTTGACCAAGATATGGAAACAGGTAAGTATCTGTAATCCTTAAAGAGTAAAGCAGTGGTATCATGTCATTCTGCTTAGTCTTTGTGTTATGCATATCAGGGGAAGGGGGAGGGGATAGAAGAAAATTTATTTGTATCATTCATTAAAAATGTTAAAGTGGTATGTTACAAACTTATTTTGGAGGAATTATCTTTTCAGCATTCTTTCAGATGTCACTGAGATCTCTCTACATAAGTAGGCTAAATTAGCTCCGGAAGGATATCAATAGATGACGAAACAATGAAAATGGATTGTCCAATGGATGAAGTTTCCTTAATTTTTTTCTTCTTCCTATTCAAGGTCTGAGTCTTTTGAATCTTTCTGAGATCAGAGGTTTTGTATTTTCTATCTCCATCTTGTAAGTGGATGCCATTTTCCAAATTAGGTTATAGAAAAAAAAAAGCTTGTCAAAGAAGATGACCTGGGAGCATTAATTTTATATGTTCATGCCATTTTTCTCGATATTCCATATTTTTATACTAAATAAAAGATTTCAACAACATGTTTTATTTTAATATCCAAAAAAAAAAAAAAGGAAAAATGAAGAAATTCCCAATTAATTGAAGAAACAAAAAATAAATTATTAAAATATTAAAGAATTATAATTTTTAAAAAAATCCTCTTTGAGACCTTAACAGGCCACACGGCCTAATACTTAAATGGATGATGATAATTCAAAAAGTTTTCTCAAGTGAGAAAAAAATACAATATTTTATAAACAGTTATATATATAAATACCAGGGGCACGCCGTAGCATAGTGGTTAAGGCACTGCGCTACAAGCCAGAAGGTCGAGGGTTCAAGTTCCGGTGGGGTCAGGATTTTTAAACTGACCCAAACCTTCTGGCGGCACTATGGCCCTGGTGTCGACTCAGCCTCTAATGGAAATGAGTACCAGACGTTTGTTCTGGGGGTAAAGGCGGCCATCACGCAGGGCTGACATCAAGTGCTGATTGTCCAGAAAAAGTGAGAGCCTTAACCTCCTGCTACCCGAAGGGCCTCCTGAGGCCTGTAGTGGGATTACTTCACTATTTTATATATACCAGACCAATTGTTTAAATTGAGAACACACCACATTAACACTTCCAATTTAACAAGGTGTAAAATTCAATAGAAATAAGTAGCAGTTGGTATTAGACACACACACAACAAAGAAATGAACCAAATTCTCTGAAGAGCTGCACAAGTTAGAAGACAAATTAACAAACAGTTAACCCTGTAGAAAAATATAACAAACAATAAATAAAAATAAAAAGTTAATGTCTTAATGAAATTGTTTAAAGCAGTGGTTCCCAAATCTTTAAAATTGCAGCTTCCTTTCTCTTGCTAATCATGTATCTCTTCAGTCCTGTTTTGAATTTGTATACACACAAGCTCATATTTTCTTATTATTTAATTCATCACTTCTCACCGAATGACTAATTTTATTTCGAGAGAAAAATATTTGCCTGAATTGGGATTTGAACCCAATGTCTCTGAGATAAGTGGTTAGCTCATTGCCTCAGAGAGAGACATCCAAGTTATAACTTAGATGGGAAAGGTAATTAAATTTGTTCAGAAGCTCTAATTTAGGCTTCAGGTTCTTTTACAAGCCCAAAAATCTTCAGACTCGAGATCCATAGCTTAAAGTCCCTCCCAGAGACTTGTTCCTTGGATTTTTTCATCATACAGAAATATCAACCCCAAGTGGGTTTGAACCAGTGACCCTTGGGTCAAGAGGCAAGAAACTTAACTTCTATACCTCTGAGGTCAATAAATCTCCCAAGCATTATATAGCTAACAGTTATTAAAGCTCAGAGATTGGAATGATGATGAGGATGCCAGATAATGGTACAGTTAGAAAGATTTTTGAAACAAAGCCAGAAGGAAGGACACACAAAGGAAATCCCAGATTAAGATGGATGGATGATATTGAGGATGACCTCAAAAAATTAGGTTTGAAAATATAGAGGCAAAAAAGTCATAGAAATATATGTGTGGGCATAGATTGTTAAGGAGGTTATGTCAAACTCTAAGGGTCATTATACCAAATAAAGAAGAATCATGATATAGGATACATAGGGACTGAAGAAGATACCAGAGGATACCTCATGCTAGAAATGATCATATAAGACATAATAAATTATGCAGATTTAGCTTTTATAGGAATTAATCACTATGAGGTTAAATTTATGGTGAAATTAAATGTTTCTTACCTCTCCTCATATAAATCTTCTAAGTAGATCGCGATTTTGAGACCATAACGGTCTCATCTTCAGTACTTTTTTGGCGACTGATGTTATGTCGATCGGAAGAAACTCTTCTTCTTCCCTCTGATGGTGGACTGATGAACCTCTGAATCAGGTCAAGATTTGCGGGAATTTCAAAGTTCATAAGTTTTCCTTTGTTTTTTCTCAATGTGGATCTTTTCCCAAACCGTGAGTTCCTTTTGTTTGTCTATTTGTTTAATTAGACTGGCTTTTGATTCGCCAAAAAAGTACTGAAGATGAGACCGTTATGGTCTTGAAATCGCGATCTACTAGAAGATTTATATGAGGTTATATCATTAATAATGAATGGAGGACATATTTTAATCGACTCACCTCATACATTTTCAAACTTCTTTGATACCGACGGTTTCAGACAATATCATGTCCTTCATCAGTCATGGCATCCATTGATGAAATTCTGTGATTGTTGATTTCTTTAGTGACATCACCTCTTGTGCTGCCATCTTTCGTTGGGATTATAAACTTTGTAATTAAATTTTTATCCACCGGAATATCGAAATTCATAGATCGATATTTATTCTTCTGAATGAATATCATTTCCCAAATTGTCAATTCCAACGGTTTATCCAACTGTTTTAAAAGTTTCGCTTCTTTTTCAATTTTATGATGTTCTAGTAAACTATGTGCAGCAATTGCTGAGTTTTCAATTTCACAATTTTTAATATTTCTAAAATGTTCTTTAGTGTGTGTTTCTAAATTCCTTTTTTTTTTCCTGTGTATACTTTGCTACAATCATTACAATTAATTTGATAAATTCCAGATTTCTTACATCGGTATCAAAGAAGTTTGAAAATGTATGAGGTAAGTCAATTAAAATATGTTCTCCATTCATTATTAATATTTAATTTCACCATAAATTATGCAGACATTGTCATTTTATTTATTATCACCAAGAAACCATACAACTATAATCTCAATGTGGTGCTGATGCAAATGTTCGACAGTGTCATTAAAAATTGTAACAAATAAAGAACTTTGGAGGAGAACAAATCAAAATGAAATTTGTAAAGACATTAAATTTAGAAAATGGAAATGGGTTGGTCATGTGTTATGGAGAGAGAATGAAAACATCACAAAGATGGCATTTGATTTGAACCCCCCAAGGATGGAGAAGGCGAAGAGGAAGACCTAGGGTCGTATGCAAATACATTAGTCTCTACTCAAATTACTTCCAATCACTGGTGAGCTGAGATCGAATTAACGGCCGCCTTACCGGTCATGCATGAATGTTGACTTTTCGTAATATTGGCAAAGAATTACCCAGAATTCTCAGCGATAAAACCACTTCCGTTATTTTTGTCTGCTATAGAGGAATGCATTTATGCTTGCATCCCACAAATAATACCGTATACAAACACGTCTGCGACGCGCAATATTACGCCGATTCTCCTGTTCTTCCAGTTGAATTCTTTGGTAGACTCTATCAAATTCCTCTTCTCCACATATACCAAAAACATGATCGAAATCTTCAAGGTCCGACATCTTGGATAAGTTTCAAACTACATCGGTTACCATCGGTTCCCTTCGGGATTTTCACATAAGTTTATATCTTGAGCTACGATCTTAAGGTACCTTGTCAGGTAGCTTACAATTATTACCGCGTGAATAGATTTCTGAGTAAGAAAAATGTGTTTGAATAAAACTTATCAGCAGAGAACGCCTTTTACTGTCTAATGCGTTCAAACATTCGACCCCTGGGCAACATGGAGTAATACCATCAGGGATGAAGCGTAACAGGGAGGGATGAGTTGGAATGAAATTAAGACATTGGCAAACAACAAAGTTCATTGGTGAGCTTTTATCAAGGCTCTATGCTTCCCAGTGGAGTGACCAGGACTACCACTACTGAAAAACTGTGGTATACAGATTGGCAACCACCGATTTAAGGTAAATAAAATAACTTGTAATCAAATGGTAAAGAGAAAAATTTATGCCTGAACCGGGAATCGAACCCCGAACCTTCAGCTTTCCGTGCTGATGCTCTATCCATTGAGCTAATTCAGGCTTCCTTCCCATCCAAGCACAAATCCTTCCTTTACCTTACTGTCTTGGTCCCACATTCAATTGCAATGAATCATCATTCACAAATATACAATGAATGGGTACTTTAATATACTTATTTCAATCATAGTAACAGCTTTAGCTTCTTAATATTAATTTAATAAATAAAATAACACTCCTTTAATGAAGGTTAATGAATTAAAAACATGCTTTAAATAGGATTGCACTGCACTCTAACCACCCACCACCATAGCAGCTCCACCTCCTGCAGGCCCTGGAGACAATGAAACATCTGCATTCAAGTTTGATGTTGATGGTGATTTGCCATTATACAGACTTAGATTAGACGCCCATCGCTGCAACCATATGCAGAGGTATTGGTAGTCATGTTAAGATAAAAATTAATTATAAATGCAAGCGTCTATATCAATTTTTCTTAATGAAGACACAACAAATATGTAAAATATAATCATATCACATTAAACAATTTTCTATTTTTGATAATTTAATCATAATTTTATGTTTTCGATTAAGGAGAATTAAAAAAATTTTAATACTTTGCTACATCTGAAAAGAAACCAAATTTAATTTGAAAGAAATATACTGTATTATCTCTATCACATTCTAAAACATCACAGAAGTTATTTCACATCAAACAAATATGGAGGGGTTAAATTTACTACTTTTTAAAACTTTTGTAAACTCCCATGCATGTACATTTTATTATTTTTGTAATGTGCTGACAAAGTGCAGCTCATGGAAGAAACTCATCTGTCAGTAAAGTTTCATGTTTAACTTTTATAGGAATTAATCACTATGAGGTTTAATTTATGGTGAAATTTAAGTTAAAAAACCATTTAATTTCACCATAAAGTTTCATAACCCCCTCAATTTGAATATATGCATTTCTTCTCCAATTAGAGTTAGAATAATCACCTATGTTCGTCTGGTTCTGTGTTTGGCAAATGTGAAAGTAAGATTGACAGCCAGGTGGCAGATGAAGGGACTTTAGGCCTGTTCCACCATGGAAGATGTTGAAATTTATGTTCTCATAGTGTCACATTTTTGACATTTAAGAAATGTCTGGCAGTACAAGGATATCAATTTTATTGGTTTATATTATTATTATTTTATGTGATTATTTTATGATGTTATTCTAACTTCTAATAAAAGTTTAGGAATTATTAATCAAGTTATGAAACCATCCCTTGTACAAAAAAACACCAGATTATGTTTATATAACACTTTGGCTAGACCAGTGTTGACCTATGGTAGTGAAGCATGGACACTAAAAAGACAACATGAAAGCAGAATAACAGTTTGTGAAATGAGATTCATGCGCAGAACAGCGGGTTACACCAGATGGGATCAGAAAAGGAACACCGATATCTTAAAAGAATTGAAGACTATGCCAATTATGGAATATATTAAAAAGTACCAACTAAATTGGAAACACCATCTTGAAAGTATGAGTTCAAATCGGATCTCCAAAGCTGTTTATAATTATATACCAAGAGGACGAAGATCTCTGGGCCGTCCTATGAAATGCTGGAGGGAAAATTTTCTATAGGATCGTAACAGGCCTTGGCCTAATACTTGGAAGGAAGAAGAAGAATTCTAACTGTAATTGAAGTTGAGAAATCTTATACCTGAATTGATGGGTTAAGTACATGAGACTGATATTTTTATGAAGTAACACTATGAGGGTCCCGCGCCGTAGCCGAGCGGTTAAGGTAGGAAGCCTTGGCGCAGAGCTACGGGACTTGCGCTGGTTCGAGTCTCCATGGGGGAAGAAATTTTCTCATGGTATTTCGGCCAGTATGGGACCGGTGCCCACCCAGCATCGTGAGGCAATTGGGTAGCTACAATAAGTAGCGGCTCCAGGTTGAGGAACCAGCTATAACGGCTGGGGGACTCGACATGCTAACCACATGTCACCCCTACACTGGCTGTTGATCATCTACCTCTGTGATTGACACATGTTGATGTGAAGGGCCAGCAGCCGGCTGGTAAAAGGGCAACCGCTGAAAAGTGAAAAGACCCTCAATCGGACACTATGAGGCAAAAAAAAAAACATAGAAGTATGAGGTAAGAAGAAATCATGATTCATTTAATTCTTAATACTATGAGGTTTTATTTAATAATCATTAAATGAATCAGGTTTTACATCTCACCTCATATATTTTGTATATATCCAAGACTACTCTTCATTATCAACTGACATCTGACTGTTGATTTGACAGTTGGCAGTCCTGCAGACCCATTCTTCTGCCCTCTGTTGCTTGATTGATGAACTTCCAAATCAAATCTTTTTATCCAAGAATTTTAAAATACATAAATTTGTCCTTATTTCTGGATGTAGATCTTCTCCCAGACTGTGAGTTCAAAGGATTTATACAACTGTTTCATTATTTTTGCTTTTACTGCAATTCTGTGCCTTCTAACCAAGCGAGAGCAGCTGCTAGAGATTTTTCTACTTCCCCATTTTTTTTACATTTCTAAGGTGTTCCCTCATTCTAATTTTCAATACATATATTTTTTTCACAATCCCCACATTTTATTTGTCTTTGATAAAATGTGGGAATTGTGGAAAAATCTACATACAAAAAACAAAAAGAAACAATTCATAGTTATATATGGGAAATAACATTATGAGGTTCTTAATTTGTAAATTTACACAAAAAGAAACAAATTTAGATCCATGAATTTTGAAATACTCTATGATCTCAAGGTTCATCAGACCAACACCAGATGGCAACATTATAGATGAAGATTCCAACGAAAATCTGGTAGTCATAATAGCAGCTGAAGATAGCTGCAGTTTCCGTGTTTAAAGAAACAAAGTATGAGATGAGGTAAGATAAGATGTGACTCATTCATTCATTGAACAAAAAGAAACTTGAACATTATAAATCTTACAAATGTAAAAAATGGGGATGTAGAAAAATCTGCAGTAACTGTTCACCCCTGGTCAAAAAGGCACAGAATTGAAATAAAGGCAAGATAAATCCAATGAATCAGACAAATCCAATGAATCTATGGTCTGGGAGATCTAACTAACTCACTGGCACTTAAGTTCACATGGCCACGTGGACATAAGCCCTCCCATACATACCCCAGTGGAACCAATGTCCGCATTTATTGATGGTTATATTTTTATGGTGAAAGATTGCCACTCTTTGAATCAAGGTACTCTTCTCATCTGGCTTATCGCCTTTGACCTGTCTGGCTACTGCCAGCATAGCTCTCGAGGTCATTTAAGCATGCAAGCCACTCCACCATGACAAGATAAAGATACCATGGAGGGCTGGATCCAGAAATAAATAGGACAAATAATTGAAATTCTCAGGGAAAAAAATTTGATTTGCAAGTTCATCGTCAAATAACAAAGGGCAGAAGAATGGGTCTATAGGACTGCCAACCACGAAATCAACAGGACGCCAATTGACAACGAAGAAGACTCTTCAAAATTGATCTTAGATAAATACAAAATATATGAGGTGAGGTGTAAAATCTGATTCATTTAATGATTACCATATTTGTTTACGTAATTTGCGACTTTTTAATTTACTTTGGCCACTGAAAAATAGGGAGCATAAAATATACATATTTTTAAAATTAGAGGTCCCATTCTGAGTTATATGAATTATGGTAGCTAAGTACAGTAATTAAGAATACAGTACTTCTGTCATCTCTTATAAATTTATAGCATAACACTGTAGGTAATCTTGAATTATACAAATAATAATCATGCAATAATAAATCTATAAATAATAATTATTATTACACAAATGAAACAATATAAATATGTAAATCATATACGTTGTGATAATTAGAAATCTCACGTGCACGTAGTTGGGTCATGTCATGTGTAACTGAGATACCGCCTTTCCACAATTGCTCAAAACAAATTAAAAGTTCATCTTCTACAGCGGGATATTTACCAGTTTTTGGGCCACAAAATGTCCTACTGTCACTTCTTGCATTATTTAGCATGTCTTTTTGTTTCCTCCAATAACACACGTTGGATTTGAGACTCTGAATTATCTTTCTGCTGCACAATTACCGAAATGTTCCGTGAAACTTGCCACTTTCAATTTATATGAAGCTGTCTAATTGTTATTTTTCTTTCCCATCTTCAAATACAGTATAAATGGAAGTGCACATTAGAAGTGTTGAAAGTCAACCAACTCAAATACCGGTATTTACTTTTCTAAAACTTGCCTCTGCAAGGATAGGCATTGTTAAAAGTAGCGGGACTTTGGGTTTCTTTGTGAAGCAGGTAGTTCAGTTGTGAGTAAATGAGCTATTAAGTTATGTAGGTAGGAAATAACACTATAAGGTTTATTTTAATTTTATTTAGTTGTTTCTTGACTCACCTCATACTTCTTAACTCCCTTGCATATCTAGATTTCGTCACTGTATTTGTGACATTCTCAATGCTGTTCACGTTCAATCATTGGACGTCAGTTGTGAACGTGAACAGCATTGAGAATGTCACAAATACAGTGACGAAATCTAGATATGCAAGGGAGTTAAGAAGTATGAGGTGAATCAAGAAACAACTAAACAAAATTAAATGAGCTATGTTGGAATGTAAGAATTGGCAATTTAATTCAGGGAAGGAAAATCCCTACTACACTGAAAAGAAAATGTAGGCCCTGTCTAAAATGTGTGCGCAAAATATGCAGAGCAAAAATAAAGTTCAAAATAATCCCTTAAAAATAGTGTGTGCAATATATGCGTGGGTGCAAATTACGTGAGAAAATATGGTATTGCATGTGATTTTACTGGCCAAATCACTTACTTCCAGTCCGCTGCACAGTCATGCGCAATTGGCACATCACAAAAACAATGTTACTGTATATAACAAGCATACAAAAAATGTTTTGAACAAATTCACTGATCGCAAATATGGTGATACTCAAAACAGAAAATATTACATATTACGTTGAAGTGTAAGACTTTACTACATAACTGACAAGAAGAGGACATGTTCTAATCACAAAATAAAATAAAACTTGTGAAAAAGTTCAAGACCAACTATTCAACTTCACTTCGTTTAGTTGTTTCTTGACTCACCTCACACTTCTTAACTCCCTTGCATATCTAGATTTCGTCACTGTATTTGTGATATTCTCAATGCTGTTCACAAATACAGTGACGAAATCTAGATATGCAAGGGAGTTAAGAAGTATGAGGTGAGTCAAGAAACAACTAAACAAAATTAAAATAAACCTCATAGTGTTATTTCCTACCTACATAACTTATTCAACTTCATATTTGATTCAGGAGCATCAACCCCTCATTTTGTAAATATTATCAAATATTTGTAACTAGGGAATGGAATTTTAACTACTAAAATATAAGATTGTTATAGTAGTATGCTGACAGCATGTCACACCTTATCTAACCATAAAAGGTAACTTTAATAGAGCATAAAATACAACTGATGCGGGAGTATTTAATCATAAATGTTTGGACATGGTTTCTATAGTGGCAGCTCCTCCCTTAACTAGTAGCGACATCTATCAGCAATCGGAAGAACGAGAATTGTAGAAGTGGAAAGAAATATTGACATTCTTTGTTAATATTATTCGTTTTTAAACATCTTAATGATGGACAAATTATATTTGAAAAGAAAAATATACGCCCAGACTGGGGTTTGAACCCAGGACCTTTGACTTTCTATGTCAATGCTCTTCCATATGAGCCACCTAGGCCTCCAATCTAAACGCGTATTTTTCTCTTACACATAGTTAATTCCCTAACCCCAAATGCTATGAGCCATTGCTACGATTTTTGCAAATGACATTCTTATCAGTGCTCAAATGGCGTAATTGGCATCGCACTGATGTACAGAATCAGAGATCCAGGGTTTACCCTGGTTCAAGTGTTAATTTTTCTTTCTTAAATTAGATTCTATCCATGATTGGAAAATGTTAATTAAAATAAAAAAATAACTGGGAGTTCACTAGATTATTCCTAAAATTAGCTTTAAATTAATTTAAAGAGATGAAAAAACAGAGTGAGTTTGTTCAAGCTGTATCATTTGAAACCTGTATTTGGGAGGTTTTTCTTGATCAAAACTTCAGTGTCGATGATCCTGACAAAGATTTTCTCCTCTTTTTTCTCAAACATCAAGGTAAATGCTAAGTTGGAATTTCATTGCCAGGACCTATTTCATCATATTTGCCATTTCATAGTGTCATTAGAAAATAAAAAAGTTACGAGACCTTAGATGCTGAAAGCATATATAAATAAGGGGAAAAAAAAAAAACAATTTACAAGTCACGCTAAAATTTTTAAAACCTGAAGACCTTTTGGCAACTGGGTTCCATCATCAGCAGAAGGTTTTCAAATGGCCTTCAGGTTTTAAAAAATTTAACCAAGTTGAGAAAGATGACACTTATCAGGTAATTATTTTATTAATAATGAATGGAGAACATATTTTAATCGACTCACCTCATACATTTTCAAACTTCTTTGATACCGATGGTTTCAGACAATATCATGTCCTTCATCAGTCATGGCGTCCATTGATGAAATTCCGTGATTGTTGATTTCTTTAGTGACATCACCTCTTGTGCTGCCATCTTTCGTTGGGATTATAAACTTTGTAATTAAATTTTTATCCACTGGAATATCGAAATTCGATCGATATTTATTCTTCTGAATGATATTCCGGTGGATAAAAATTTAATTACAAAGTTTATAATTCCAACGAAAGATGGCAGCACAAGAGGTGATGTCACTAAAGAAATCAACAATCACGGAATTTCATCAATGGATGCCATGACTGATGAAGGACATGATATTGTCTGAAACCGTCGGTATCAAAGAAGTTTGAAAATGTATGAGGTGAGTCGATTAAAATATGTTCTCCATTCATTATTAATGATATAACCTCATAACGTTTACTTCCCGATATTAATTTAAATATAATTATTTTATTATCTTTAATTTATAAATTGAATTGGATAAAATGTTCATACATCTCACCTCATGAAGTTCCAAGTTTTCACAATACCAGTTTCAATGGCCTTTGCCTTCATCAGCCAAACTACAATTTTGATTAAATAATTTTATTATTTTATATTATGACTAATATGTTAATGGAAGTTTACTATGCATTTTGTCAGTATTGACTGAAGTAAGAAGTCTGGGCAAAATCTTTCAGTTCTTTCACACCCAAATACGAATTACAATACTAATGGCCTGAATTGTTAAACTGTGTTGTTAAATAAGATAAAATTAAATTATATTTGAAGAGAAAAATTTTCGCCTAGACCGAGACTCGAACCCAGGACCCTTGACTTTCCGGGCCAAGTGCTCTACCAACTGAGCTACCGAGGCGAGTTACGATCTAGATGCAAATTTTTCTCTTATATACGTTGTAATTACCTATCGCCAAATGCTTTTGAAACCATTGCTTCTATCTTTGCAAATGGCGGCTTCTTAGTTAAGAAGACATTTATTGGGAATTTAACATTACTTTATAAAGCTAGTAAGGCTTCTAATGATGTTTTTATTATTGATTTAACATTTCTCACTGAAAGATAAATTATATTTGAAGAGAAAAAAAATTTTTTTTGTTAAATCAATAATAAAAACATCAATAAAATTAAATATTAAATAAGATATAACCTAATGCATTATCATGTCACAAGATTTCATTCAATTCAGTGATGTACAGAACATGTCCTCTTATTTAAGTTTATAATAGTACACAAGGACAACATTTAAATATGTTTATACTTTTATATGGGTAATTACACTAAAACAGATTTCCATGCTTGAGTGCTAAGAAAGTAAGGTAACTTGTACTGTGCATATGTTGATAATGTAATAGAATGGTAGGTACTATTTATTCTAGAGTCACTAATATAAATGGTATGCAAAATTATAGTACATGCTCTAACTTATCTTGGAAATATTTGAAAAAAGTCTATTCCCCATGTATCATGTTTAATGTTAAGTACATAGACCTTGGATTTTAAGTTATATCCTATTTTTTTAGAGTAAATAAAAACCAATAATGTAAAAACGAGTTTCATGAAAAGATATACAACCTGGAAGAGTTTAATTGAGGCTAAAAATGCATATTTTACAAATAGGTTATTTTGTGTCTTTTGCCTAAAACCGGTTTATGAAAATTAAATTTACATAAATTGTCCCAGTTGAATGTTGCCAGGTCTCTGGAAGTCCTTGACATTTTATAAGAGCACTGAAATAATGTGAAAATGTTGCAATATTACCTTGTGATCAATAAATAGATTACCATAAATAACTTTATTTAATTTATTAATTTCATGATTCTACCTTCCATTTTGCTCTGATTGTGATAGTATGTGAAATTACATTTTAATTTTAAAAGACAGAACTAGTATTTTAGAAGATATTTTAGGGTTTTAAAGCCTATTTTAACTAATTAATTTACAGTCACTATTGAACTCGAAATGGGCATAAGCTCTCCATATATCCCTATACTTAGATGTATTTTTAATCATCCCTTGTATAATTTATCTCTCTTGTCCTCCCTACTGGGTGCTTTCCTTCTAGCTTTCCTACAAGAAGTTTCCATGTCCCTATGTAGTATTCATCATTCACACCTGTTGGTTCATCTTTGTTTAGTACAAATTTTTTTTCTAAGAACTTTATTTCCAGCTGTCCAGCGCCATAGCTGAGTAATTAAGGCAAGAAGCCTTGGCGCAGAGCTACGGGACTTGCGCTGGTTCGGGTCCCCATGAGGGAAGAAATTTTTCTCATGGAATTTTGGCCAGTATGGAACCGGTGCCCACCCAGCATCGTGAGGCATTTGGCATTTGGGTAGTTACAATAAGTAGCGACTCCAGGTTGAGAAGACCAGGTATAATGGCTGGGGGACCCGACATGCTGACCACATGTCACCCCTACACTGGCTTATGATCATCTACCTCTGTGATTAACACATGTGGACGTGAGGCCAGCAGCCGGCTGGTAGGCCTAGGGCCTTCATGGCCTGTCGCGCTTGGAGTTTTTATTTCCAGATACTCATAATCTTTACTCCTCCCTTAAAGTAAGAAACTATATTTTGAATCCATATAATGTAACTAGAAAAAGCTTTTTTTTTTATTTTAATATAATAAACCTGGGAATTTTAACATTATGAGGTTTCATTAATGAGAATCAAATGCATCGTGAATTCTTCTTACCTCATACATCCATTTCTCCGATACTGTGATGCTGTGTTTAAAAAAAACATAGATGTATGAGGTAAGAAGAATTCACAATTCATTTGATTCTTAGAAAAAGCCTATTTTAGATTTTAAATAAAATTCTTTACACCTCACCTCATATCCAGTCTTCTAATTAAACCAGTTTCAAAACTTAGGTGGTTTCATCATCAGTAATTTCATGACCGATGTTCTGTCATCCAAGAGAACTGATACTTACTTCATCTGTTGGTGGACTGATGAACCACTGGTCCAACAACAGGGGGAATAAGAAGCAGTTCTCGTGAACAATATAATATTGGTCAAGATATTACTGAAGATGAAACGACATAGGTTTTGAAACCGGTATAATTAGGAGACTGGACATGAGGTTAGGTATAAAGAATTTTGATTTAAATAATTTCTACAAATATGAGGCAAGTCATGAAAATTCTAACGATCTATTAATTAAGTTCCCAATAAGGTCGAGTTTATTGGTATTTTACAATCTTTTAGAGATGCAATTAAGTTGTTTAGAAAGGAACAGATATTTCCTTCAAATTCTAATTATATTTCTTATTATTTTGCACCTATTTTTAATCTTTATTATTATGAATAATCTTTCCTGAACACCTTCTAAATTTCAGATTGCTCACAAATAAATTATATTTGTAAAGTGATGAAAGTTAAAAATTAAATTGTACCTGTTGGTAGGTGCTGTCGTCCTCAACTTTGTTAATATATTGTATATAAAATTAACTGGAGCGCTTTCGGAAGTTACCTTCCATCTTCTGCAGGTGGAGTTTCCGTTACTTGTTGTTGTTGTGTACGGTGATGTATACTCCAACTGTTTGTAGCAGCAACTGACTTGTTTTTGACAATCTCGCATAATGGGTTTGACTGGGGTGCGTTCTCATTGAGAAGTGAGGCGTTGTTTGTTTCCTTTATAATTTATATTTGAAGACCTTGAAATCATAAAGGAAACAAACAACACCTCACTTCTCAATGAGATCGCACCCCAGTCAAACCCATTATACGAGATCGTCAAAAACAAGTCAGTTGCTGCTACAAACAGTTGGAGTATACATGACCGTATACAACAACAACAAGTAGCGGAAACTCAACCTGCAGAAGATGGAAGGTAACTTCTGAAAGCGCTCCAGTTAATTTTATATACAATATATTAACAAAGTTGAGGACGACGGCACCTACCATCAGGTACAATTTAATTTTTAACTTTCACCATATGACTTCACCTCAACGGAATTTGATATGAGTTTTACTAGTATTGATATTTGTAAAGATGTTAAAAACTATTTCCTTCCATCGTTATTATTAAATGTTAATATTAAATTAAAAACATGTTATAAATACTGCAGAATCAGCTATCAACCATACTGAAACACAGCAAGATTTAAACTAGAAACCATAAGGTGAAATAAGTGAAAAAGCAAAGTGAAAGTTGGATCTACAATCTTGTATGAAGAAATCTAGCATAAAATGGCTAATTATGTGGCAATTCAAATTATTTCAATATCATTATAATGGTATTCAATACTGGATTTCACCATTCTCCAAACATAAAATTTGCTTCTTCCTTCCTTAAGTCATTTCCAATTACTTAGGTCGATTATTACAAAGAGATCACCAGCTATCTCTATCCTCCCATATTTCAGTTGTATGTATATCTGTCCATGTCATGCCGGATATTTGCATCTTTTAAAAGAAATCTAAATTTATATTTGCTCTAAACTCGACTTCATTGTTATCCAGTGTAAGATATATATATATTAATTGGTGTTTCCCGTATAATGTATCATATTTATATTATTATTATTATTATCGTATCATTATTGTTATTACCCTATAAAATGTTGTTTGTACATGACATTTACATTGCTACATTTATTGTATCTTTAACTGTTTATAATTAGTATAGTGTAAATCTATATTTGTCGAATATTTATTTGTATTTGTGCTGGTTGAGTGGAAGAGAAGGCCTTATGGCCTTAACTCTGCCAGAATAAATAAAGTATTATTATTATTATTATTAACTTCAATATCTAACTTAATCTGTCCAGTCGTCTAGTTCTTTCTTTCTTTTTTTCTCTAAAATTCTTCTCAAAAATTGTATTTTCATAGCTTGAATTTTACCATTTTAGTTGTCGACATTTCTGCTTCATATAACAGAATTCTATTAAAATAGATTTTATAGATATCAATTTTACATTTGTTTTTAATATCCTTGTTTCTTAATAAGTGCTTGACTAAAAAATAAAAATTTGATGCTTTTTTTAATTTTTAATTTATTTCATTTTGATTTTTTTCATTTTTTTGGAAATAATGCTGCCAAGGTAAGAAAATGTATCAACTTATTTCAATGGGATATCTTCTAAATTAATATTTGTTGTCATCGATCACTGCTGATTTTTAAAGCATGTTTATTTTAAGGCCATATTCTTTACTTATACCATCTATTTAAATTTTCTTCCAGTTCCATTTCATTATTTGCCCAAATCATTACATAACCTGCATAAATAAGTATCTTTGTATCACGTTTCCAATTTATAAAATAATACAGCTAAATACAAAACTACCTCTTCTCAAAAAAAATCGTAAGATATGACTAACACGTTTCCTTCCTGTGCAACAGAATGATCAAAACTACTCATAAATTTACTATTCTTAGATCATATTTGCCAATTATGCATTGTGTACTGTTTATTTAGCTCTGGTTCAATTGATAATCCAGTATGGAATATTAGTTTGGGGTGGAGTTGTAAATGCTATTCTTTCTCCCCTAATATTACTGCAAAAACAAATTATAAAAATTTGCTTGCAAAAGTTTTAGAATATCCTACAAAACAACTAATTTACCCTGAATTCTGCAAATCAAATACTGAACAAATTTTTAAACATATAAGAATTAAATTAATGTTTTTATTACCTTACCTCATATCCTTTTTCTTCTAGACTGCAGTTTTGGAGCTTATCTCCATCATCAGTAGCCTCTGGTCGACCGAAATGACATAACACCAGTCGACCAGAGGCTACTGATGATGGAGATAAGCTCCAAAACTGCAGTCTAGAAGAAAAAGGATATGAGATGAGGTAATAAAAACATTAACTTCCGATTGAGGGTCTTTCCACTTTTCAGCGGTTGCCCTTTTACCAGCCAGCTGCTGGCCCTTCACATCCACATGTGTCAATCACAGAGGTAGATGATCAACAGCCAGTGTAGGGGTGACATGTGGTTAGCATGTCAAGTCCCCCAGCCGTTATAGCTGGTTCCTCAACCTGGAGCCGCTACTTATTGTAGCTACCCAATTGCCTCACGATGCTGGGTGGGCACCGGTCCCATACTGGCCGAAATACCATGAGAAAATTTCTTCCCCCGTGGAGACTCGAACCAGCGCAAGTCCCGTAGCTCTGCGCCAAGGCTTCCTACCTTAACCGCTCGGCTACGGCGCGGGACTTAACTTAATTAAACCTCATAGTGTTCTTTCCCTGTGAAAGTTAGATAAATTTTAAACATATATTGCTTAAGGTAGAATTTTTGCTTACTTATTTGTATAAAAACATAAATGAATTGAAAGAAAATAATCCAAGTTTTTACAGCACCTGAAAAAAAATTACTTTTCTGCTACATACACTTAAATTCTACACAACTGCTGGATCTAAAAATATTATACTTCAATACTGCCCCCCATGGGAAGAGACACATTTGGGGAGGAATTTTCTTTTTTTTTGCCATCACAATTGAAAATTATATGAAATTATATATAAATAAACACTTGTACATCTCTTGTACTGAAATATATGAAACCTAACCCTTACTCCAAATTCAAGCTACATTCCACTCTATGCATTAATGATATAGATTTCAAAGAGTTATGAAAGCATTCTGAAATTTTTGGCAATTTATTTTCACAGGTAGTAGCATTTAAATAACACAAATCATTAAATGATTATTAATATTTTGGATCTGACAAAAGTCAATTGACAATGGGAAAAATTTTCCTAGAAACAACTATTCCTGGAAATGATACAAAATATGAAGTGAGGTGTAAAATCTGATTCATTTAATGATTTTTAAATTAAACCTCGTGTTATTTTCTAAAAATAGCAATTAGCAATTAAATGATTTCTACATTTACTCTAAATTTCTAAAATATACTAAAAAATGTCTAAAATGTCCAAATTACAATTCTAGCAAACTACAAAATAATAGGCGCTCAGAATTACAAGTACTTAAAGCATACTTTGATCTAAACCATGATTCTAAAAGTCATGCCCACTCTGATAACCTGTAGAACATATGATACAAGTATGTTTCCTTCCTTCCCTAAATCGTTTCCAATTGCTTGGGTCTACAATTACAAAGATATCTTCAGCTATCTCTATCTTCCCATGTGTTAGTTGTCTCTATCTCTGTCCATGTCTGTCCTCTAACTTCAATATTGAACTATTGCATTAACCTCATAAGGCTCTTATCATCATCATCATCATCATCATCATCATCATCATAGTACATTCACGAATTTAGGCCATTTGTTGACCTGTTTCGGCCTGAAGAGAAACACCATCCAGAAGTCTTTGAAGTCTTTTGAGTGGACGTCCTGGTCTTCTTCTTCCTGCAGGTTGATATCTTAACATTTATACATTAAATTTGGGAATTTTTAACATTATGAGGTTCATTTAATTATTATCTTAACATTTGTTTGGGAGTCCTGTGATCTTCCATTCGATGAACATGTTGTATCCATAAGAATTAAATTAATCGTGATTATTTCATACCTCATACTTCTATATTTCTTTAAATACAGCACTGCAGTATCGGCAATTTCTTATCATCATCATCAGCTGTTTTCACGATTTATATATTATATATTAAATTTGGGAATTTTTAACATTATGAGGTTCAAATTCATAAGAATTAAATTAATCGTGATTATTTCATACCTCATACTTCTATATTTCTTTAAATACAGCACAGCAGTATTGGCAATTTCTTATCACCATCATCAGCTGTTTTCACGATTCAAATAATCACGATTAATTTAATTCTTATGAATTTGAACCTCATAATGTTAAAAATTCCCAAATTTAATATATAAAAATGTTGTATCCATCTTGACTCATAATCAGAAATTTTGTTTTCTAAAGGTTCCATGTGTAATTCTTCTAAGATGTCTTCATTTTTTTTGTGATCTAGTAGTGTGTATCCTGCAGTCCTGCGAAGATCTAAGTCTCTGCATATCCTTCTGTTTCAATGTCCATACTTCGCTACCATAGAAAAGAGTTGGAAGAGCCAGTGTTTTATACACTTTTAGTCTTGAACGTTTTTGGACTAACTGTGGCTTGAAGATAGAACTTATTAACCCTAAAATTCTTAAAAATTTAGATATTTTTGCATTTACATCCTTTTCTTCTTCATATGAGATATTGCATCCTAGATAGGCTATGTAAAATTATTCACCTGCTCCAAAATTTTATTGTCAAGTGCAATTTTACTCCTGACAGGATCTACACCTTGAAATGCCATAATTTTGGTTTTCTCTGTAGATATCTTCAAACCATATTCTAAGGCTTTTATTTGAAGAGAGAAATATACGCCTAAATCGGAATTTGAACCCAATGTCTCTGGTTATGTACATCATTGGTCTGTCTGCCAGGCATTCTGATTCAAAAGCACATTATTTCTCTCCTTTATGATATGAATTCTCGCATGCCGAGGTAGAAGCTTTATCATTCCCCTATGCCTCTAGCGGCTTCTTTAACAAGAAGACTTAACTGGAATCACACTATATTTACAGCCAGTGAAGCTTATTTTTTGTATTAAATATTAAATTGATCACTTCTCACTGAATGGCATTTTTTTTCGTAAGGTTTGTTTCAGTTCATTCTTTAACACTGTTGAGCCCATCTTGTCTTTGGTCTTCCAATATTTCTTCTACTTTTTGGGTTGAAGATCACTATCAGTTTTTGTAAGTGGTCGCCTTTTATTATCTTTTTTACATGTTCCTTCCAAATTTTTTCAAATACTTCTACCTTTTTCAATTAAATTTACAGTGGGAGGAAACACTATGAGGTATTTATATTAATAAATGAGTTGGAGAAAATGTTTTAACATCTCACCTCACAAAGTTGCGTGTCTTCATGATACCGGTTTCAAAAGTATAGTATTACTTCCATCTTCAGTTCAGAAGATAATGTTAATGACGAAATTTCAACAGTTGGAATTTGACTGAAGATGGAAATAATACTATACTTTTGAAACCGGTATCGTGAAGACATGCAACTTTGTGAGGTTAGATGTTAAAACATTTTCTCCAACTCATTTACTAATACTTCTACCTTGTTTTATTCTATCTATTGATTTAAAGATGTATAGTTCCCTCCTTATATAATCACTTCCTTTTTTTTTTTTTTATCCAGTAAGGTATATATTCTGCAACAGGTCTCAAAAATCTTATTTCTGCTGCTTCAATTCTCCTTTTCTCTTTTCTTGTTAATACCCAAAACTCTGATCCATAAAGCAACATTGGTACTGCCACTACTTTATAAAATTTAATTCAATTTTGTTCTCGTGTTTTTTAGAAATTATAATTTTAGCTCTAAATTGTGTCTGCTCGTCTAAGTGCCGAAACTTTTGTTTTGTTAGGTGAAATTTTCAATTTCTTTTTAGTATGTAATCTAAATACTAGAAGGAGTTGATCCGTTCCAGTATGAAAATATCAATGCAAATTTTACTTCTCATTGAATTTTTTTTTCTTTTAAAAGACATTATTTTTGCTTTTCTTGTGGATATTTCCAAACTATAATTTGTTGCTGTGAGATTTAAGTGGTGAATGGAGAATTGTAATTTAACTCTAGTATTACTAAAAAGAGCTTGATCATCAGGAAATTATTTTGTTTTTAATTTCTGCTGTAATATTTGATTCACTATACAATTTTTGAACTATTTAAAGAATTCATCGGAGAACATATTGTTTAAATAACTCACCTCATAGGATTCATGCTTCCATGATATCGCGATTTCAAACATAGTCATGTTGCAATAAAGTTTATATAGGAAAAACAAAAAGGAATTTGGAAATTCGGACAAAAGAACATTTCAGAAATATTAAAAATTCTTCTTCTTCTTCTTCCTTCCAAGTATTAGGCCAAGGCCTGTTACGATCCTATAGAAAATTTTCCCTCCAGCGTTTCATAGGACGGCCCAGTGATCTTCGTCCCCTTGGTATATAATTATAAACAGCTTTGGGGATCCGATTATGAAATATTAAAAATTGTGAAATTGAAAAATCTGCAATTGCTGCACATAGTTTATTAGAACATCATAAAATTGGAAGAGAAGCTAAACTTTTAAAACAAGTAGAGAAACCTTTGGAATTGACAGTTTGGGAAAAAATATACATTCAGAAAAACAAAAATAGATCAATGAATTTTGATATCCCTAACGAAATTACATTGATTTCAAAGTTCATAAATTCAACCATAGATGGCAGCACTGAAGATGGCGACAATAGAATAGTTGACGGCTGAAGAATTTCGTCGGTCGGAGTTATGGCTGAAGATGAACCTGACTATGTTTGAAATCGCGATATCATGGAAGCATGAATCCTATGAGGTGAGTTGTTTAAATAATATGTTCTCTGATGAACTTTAATTAATATACCTCATAATGACGATTTTATTATTAATTTAACACTTCTCATAGAAGGATAAATTATATTTTCAAATATACCTCATAATGTTTACTTCCCAACATTAATTTAATATATCTATTTAAAGATCTACAACATAATATTCACAGTCGAGTCTACAACAAGGGAACATCACCTAGAAGCACTCGCCACTGAAGATGTCCTCCGCAGTTGAGGGAGAAACATCTGGAAGAAACACCAGTTATAGACCACGGCCACATAGTCCGGAATATTTTAACATTATGATTACCGGCCGTGAAAGCCTGCATTTCACAATCTACAATGTAACTAATTAATTTGAATTGCCACTACAACAACATATGGTTATAGCAGGCACCCATAGGATATCCACCAATGTCATTCTAGCTAACACAGAAAATTATTACATTAATAAAGGTAGGGTAAAAGCAGGTGTACTAGCAAAGGAAAGGAAACAACTTTATACCTTAAGAGGACTTCCTGAAGTCTCAATCTTCTCAAGTCTACGGGATTTCTGTAAGCATCAAATGGTTATGGGTAATGAACAGAACAGGGATGCAACTCAACAAAACAAAACAAAAAAAAAGTAACACAAATCATCACTATAAAAACGTATCCACTGCAACCAAGCTATATTACAAAACACAAGTTAAACTTTTGAAATACTCTACTTAATATATTGTATTCTATGTGGATTCAATATTGGAATATATTTTACTTAAGAGAATATGAAGATAATGTACCACTACTTTCATAAATTGAACTATGAATATCCAATAAACACTTATAACAAAAAAATATATAAATTATGCATGCCATTAATGTTTTATTTTAGGATGTAATATTTTGAGGTTCTTTTAATTATATTATTTTGAGTCTGTTTATCTTACCTCAATATTAATGTTGATTTGTTCTTGAACATGTTTTGATTGGAATCAATCATCTTCAGCATCTTGCCCAGACTGGTTGGATTTATGTTGTAAACCTGGATGTCGATGTCAGCCCACTCCTGTGGTTGGCCCCACAATAAATTCCAAAAGATATTTGAGAAGTTTAATATTAAATTAGCACCGAAAAATAACCACAGTTTAAATAAACTAATGTTGTTGTTTTCAAATGCTGGGCCTTGGCAATGAAGCCATTAGCATTCTTGCTCTCCAATATTTCTCTATGGTGGATCCAACAGGTAATACTTCACAGGTTTGTAGATATTCTTGGTTCATTTCTTCGTCTTTGTTGCATAGAGGACAATTTGGATTCGTGTAGATTCCTATTTTATATAAATGTTTGGCCAAATAGTCATGTTCTGTAAGCAGTCTAAATTTTGCTACTGTAGTTTTATGTGGAATTTCTGGAATAACATCTGGCTTCTTTACTAAAATATTCCATTTTTTGTCTTTGGCTTTATTACATAGGTCTTGGTTTTGTTTGATTTTATATTTGTTTTTAATTATTCTTTTTATGGATGTGAAAGGTAAGCTTTTAGTAGTATTCTGAATTAGATTGGAGCCTATATTAAACAGTACCAACTAAATTGGAAACACCATCTTGAAAGAATGAGTTCAAATCGGATCCCCAAAGCTGTTTATAATTATATACCAAGAGGACGAAGATCACTGGGCCGTCCTATGAAACGCTGGAGGGAAAATTTTCTATAGGATCGTAACAGGCCTTGGCCTAATACTTGGAAGGAAGAAAAAGATTGGAGCCTTTTTGGCAAGAAAATCAGCAGTGTCATTTCCAGCAATTCCACAATGTGCAGGTATCCATTGCAATTTAATTCTTTTCTGTAGTTTTTGAAGTTGTTGAATCATTTTGTAGCACTCTTTAATTTGTATTGACTTCATTTTGTGTGAATTTTTATTGCATATATTGCTGCCTTAGAATCAGAGAGTATGACAGCATTTTGAAATTTATTTATTAAACTAATTAAAACCAACAAAAATGAAAAAAATCTGAGAAAAATAAAAAAATCAGGAATATATCAAATTGAATGTATGGGTTGTAAAAGATATATATACGAAAAACAAAAAGAAACCTACAAATTAGAACCAAAGAACACATAAGAAATATTAAAAATAGGGAAATAGAAAAATCTGCAGTGCTGCTCATGTTTGATCTGATAAATATAATATAAATTCAGACACTAAATTATAAAACAGTTAGAAAATACAAAAGAGCTGACTGTTTGGGAAAAAATCTTTATTCAGAAGAACAAAAAACAGAGTTATAAATTTCGAAATACTGACAGAACGTGACCTCATTTGGAGGTTCTTTGGCCAATCACAGGATGGAGCTGACATCGACATTCAGGGTTTACAACATAAATCCAACCAGTCTGGGCAAGATGCTGAAGATGATTGATATCCAATCGAAACATGTTCAAGAACAAATCATCATTAATATTCAGGTAAGATAAACAGACTCAAAATAATATAATATGCATGCCATATTCAAATGAATTGTCATTTTTAAAAACTGTAGTTAGTTTAGAGTTCAATTAACAATATTTTGGTCCCCTTAATGGATGATGAACACCTCAACAACTGTGCAGCCGTCAAAGAGGAAACTTCCAAAACTTCAAAGTACTGGAGAGCAAGACTGCTAATGACTTCAGTGTTAGATGCAGCACATTACACACCAACCAACCATATTTTGGTCCCTGTGGTGCAACTTTTCTAATTTAAATATCATTAAATTACATATCACCTCATATTTTGATAATAAATTACAATAGGAAGTAACATTATGAGGTTCTTTTCAATAAATAAGATGAATTTGTTTACTTTCACATGTTTAGACTTGCAATGCATACCATTAACAGCTTTTCCAGACTGTTGAATTTTATATTGTTGGCCCCACTCTATCTTTTGGCTGACCGAAGAACTTGCAAATCATCATCATCATCCTGCCAGGTATTAGTCCTAGAAGAACTGTTACGGCCTGAGGAAGCGGTTTTCGTGCCATCTTTTCATAGGTCGACCAAGTGACCGTTTCCCATTTGGACAGTAGTTCATTATTGCCTTGGGGATCCTGGATCTAGCCATTCTTGAGACATGTTCCTTCCAGTTTAGCTGATATCTGGAGATGTAGTCCAGTATTGGTGACACATTAAGTTCTTGAAGGATTTCTACATTTTTCTTTCGATCCCACTTGGTGTAGCCAGCTGTTCGGCACATAAATCTCATCTCACAAGCTGTTAGTCTGCTTTCATCTCTTGTCCTTACAGTCCATGCTTCACTCCCATAACATAGGACTGGTCAAGCCATTATTTGATAAAGACGAGTACGAGTTGATTTTTTGCACTAATGAAGGTTTTAAAACTCTATTAATAATTCCCATTGATTTGTTGAATTTCACAATTTTCTCTGATAAATCCAAATTTTCAACAAAAGAGAGTTTATATCCTAAATAAGTAAACTCATTAACTCTTTCTAAAATTTTGTTATTTAAACAAATTTTGCTTGGTATTGGGGATTTTCCACAAAAGAGAACTTGCAAATCAAATCTTTTTTCCCCGGGAATTTCAAAATAGCATAAAATAAATGTAAACACAAAATTATTAAAACAGTTGGAAAATACAAAAGAACTCACTATTGTTTATTTTTTATTATTTCACTCACCTCATACTTCATAAATCATAGCAGACCCTGGGTTTCTTCACGTAATTTGTGACATTGTCAATGCTGCGTCACGTTCACAACTGACGTCCAACGGCCTTCTATCCTGCAGACTGACCTCCGCGCCATCTGGTGGCCGACCGAAGAATTTCCAAATCAGTCCTCTTTCTTTATAACCGGGTATTTCAAAATTCATAGTTGTATTTTCATTCTTGCATATGTAAATTTTTTCCCAAATTGTGAGTTCCTTCGGTTTTTCCAATTGTTTAAGTAATTTTGTTTTGGTTTCTATTCTATGTTTTTCTGACCAGGCATGTGCAGCTATTGCAGATTTTTCGGTTTCTCCATTTTTAACATTTCTGAGGTGTTCTTTTAATCTTGTATTTAGATTCCTTTTTGTTTTTCCTATGTATATCTTTTCACAATCTTTACAATTAATTTGATAAATTCCCGATTTTTGCAGTCTTCAATTTTTTCATTTTTGTTGGTTTTTATTAAATTACCTAAGCTGTAATCATTTTTCGGTGCTAATTTAATGTTGAATTTGTTGAAAATTTTTGAAACTTGTCAAATACGAAAGGATGGTATGTGAACTTCTTGAATTTTTGCCTATATTTTTATCTGTCTGAAGAGTACTTTCATTGATGACTTTTTGTTCTTTGAATTTATTTATTTTCTTGTGTATCATTTTCTTGTGAAAACCATTATCCTTAGCAATTTGTATGATGTGTTCTTTCTCTTTATTGTAATTTTCTTTGCTCATGGGGACATTCACAAGTCTGTGTGTTAAACTATTAAATACTGCCTGTTTGTGTGAAAAATGGTTAAATCCAGTAGCTTTTATATAATTGTCGATGTGAGTTTCTTTTCTGTAGATTCCAAATTCTATTTTCTTTTTTTCTTCATTCCTAATCAATTAAGGTCTAAAATGGTATTTCATGATTATTTTCTATTTCCACTGTAAATTTGATTGTTTTATTTTGAATATTTAACAGTTTAATGGCATCTTCTAATTGTTTCTCTTTTACTATTGCTATGATATCATCTACGTATCTTCTCCAAAATTTAAACATCAAAGGATGTGCTTTAGTTACATGACATTCAAAATTCCCCATAAACATGTCTGCTAAGAATGGTGATAATGGATTTCCCATTGCGAGTCCTGATTTTTGTCTAAAGTATTTTCCTCTAAAGGTGAAGAACATTTGATTTAAGCATAATTTTGTTAGTTTTATGTATCTTTAACGCTATCATCATCTAATTTGTTTTCTTTCAACCATTTTTCTAAAATTTTCAAAGTTGTGTCAGTCGGTATGTTTGTGAATAATGAAGTAACATCAAATGAGACCAATCTTTCTGAAGGTTCTATTTCTACATTTTCTAATTTCTCAACTAATTGGTAAGAATTTTCTACTGCTAAATTTTCAATTTTTCCATACCTTTAAATTTATTGTTAAGCCATTTGGATATGTTATATGTCGGTGAATTGATATTGTTGATGATAGGTCTCATTTTCTTTCCGTCTTTGTGGATTTTAGGAAGACCATGAATGTTGGGGTTTCTGGGATTTGGTATTTTTAATTTAAACTTTTCCTTTTGTGTCATAATTTTTTTAATTGATTTTAGGCTGGTTTCAACTTCTTTAATTGTTTTTGCGAGAGGATTTGTTTTAATTTCTTCATATTCTTCCCCCTTTAATAAATTCTCCATCCTATCATTATAATCGTCTTTATCCAAAATTACCAAATTATTCCCTTTGTCTGACTTTGAAAAAACAACATTTTTATTATTAATGTTTCTTATTTTCTTCATGTTTGTTTTACATATGTTTTTTTAGTTTTGTGTTTTTAATTTTTTCAATAATCAGAAAAGAATGTGGGGAAGTTATTGAAAAAATTAAAAACACAAAACTAAAAAACATAATTATGTAAAACAAACATGAAGAAAATAAGAAACATTAATAATAAAAATGTTGTTTTTTCAAAGTCAGATAAAGGGAATAATTTGGTAATTTTGGATAAAGACGATTATAATGATAGGATGGAGAATTTATTAAAGGGGGAAGAATATGAAGAAATTAAAACAAATCCTCTCGCAAAAAACAATTAAAGAAGTTGAAACCAGCCTAAAATCAATTAAAAAAATTATGACACAAAAGGAAAAGTTTAAATTAAAAATACCAAATCCCAGAAACCCCAACATTCATGGTCTTCCTAAAATCCACAAAGACGGAAAGAAAATGAGACCTATCATCAACAATATCAATTCACCGACATATAACATATCCAAATGGCTTAACAATAAATTTAAAGGTATGGAAAAATTTGAAAATTTAGCAGTAGAAAATTCTTACCAATTAGTTGAGAAATTAGAAAATGTAGAAATAGAACCTTCAGAAAGATTGGTCTCATTTGATGTTACTTCATTATTCACAAACATACCGACTGACACAACTTTGAAAATTTTAGAAAAATGGTTGAAAGAAAACAAATTAGATGATGATAGCGTTAAAGAATACATAAAACTAACAAAATTATGCTTAAATCAAATGTTCTTCACCTTTAGAGGAAAATACTTTAGACAAAAATCAGGACTCGCAATGGGAAATCCATTATCACCATTCTTAGCAGACATGTTTATGGGGAATTTTGAATGTCATGTAACTAAAGCACATCCTTTGATGTTTAAATTTTGGAGAAGATACGTAGATGATATCATAGCAATAGTAAAAGAGAAACAATTAGAAGATGCCATTAAACTGTTAAATATTCAAAATAAAACAATCAAATTTACAGTGGAAATAGAAAATAATCATGAAATACCATTTTTAGACCTTAAATTGATTAGGAATGAAGAAAAAAAGAAAATAGAATTTGGAATCTACAGAAAAGAAACTCACATCGACAATTATATAAAAGCTACTGGATTTAACCATTTTTCACACAAACAGGCAGTATTTAATAGTTTAACACACAGACTTGTGAATGTCCCCATGAGCAAAGAAAATTACAATAAAGAGAAAGAACACATCATACAAATTGCTAAGGATAATGGTTTTCACAAGAAAATGATACACAAGAAAATAAATAAATTCAAAGAACAAAAAGTCATCAATGAAAGTACTCTTCAGACAGATAAAAATATAGGCAAAAAATTCAAGAAGTTCACATACCATCCTTTCGTATTTGACAAGTTTCAAAAAATTTTCAACAAATTCAACATTAAATTAGCACCGAAAAATGATTACAGCTTAGGTAATTTAATAAAAACCAACAAAAATGAAAAAATTGAAGACTGCAAAAAATCGGGAATTTATCAAATTAATTGTAAAGATTGTGAAAAGATATACATAGGAAAAACAAAAAGGAATCTAAATACAAGATTAAAAGAACACCTCAGAAATGTTAAAAATGGAGAAACCGAAAAATCTGCAATAGCTGCACATGCCTGGTCAGAAAAACATAGAATAGAAACCAAAACAAAATTACTTAAACAATTGGAAAAACCGAAGGAACTCACAATTTGGGAAAAAATTTACATATGCAAGAATGAAAATACAACTATGAATTTTGAAATACCCGGTTATAAAGAAAGAGGACTGATTTGGAAATTCTTCGGTCGGCCACCAGATGGCGCGGAGGTCAGTCTGCAGGATAGAAGGCCGTTGGACGTCAGTTGTGAACATGACGCAGCATTGACAATGTCACAAATTACGTGAAGAAACCCAGGGTCTGCTATGATTTATGAAGTATGAGGTGAGTGAAATAATAAAAAATAAACAATATTAAAGAACCTCATAGTGTTATTTCCTATCTACATAACTTAATAAATTGAAAACTAGTTCCCGTGTTTAAAGAAACATAAAATATGAGGTAAGATGTAAAAAATGACTCCAAATAATATCACATTTCCCAGAACTTTCAAAATTCATTAATTGTGCCTTTTTTTAAATGTAAACCTTTTCCCAAACAGTGAGTTCTTTATGTTTTTTTCTATTTGTTTAATTATAATTAAAAAAGACAAAATCATTATTTTGTCTTTCTTTTAATTTAATGTTTTTGTGACAAAGCATCAATGTCTACTAAAAATGGGGAAGCAGAAAAATCTACAATAGTTGCTTATGCTTGTTGAAAAAGTACTCGCAGTTTGGGAAAAAATCTGCATAAAAAAAAAAGAGAGAGAGCAATTAATGAATTTTGAAATTCCTGGGAAATGTGATTTGGTTTGGAAATTCATCGGTCTACCAACAGATGGAGAGCAAAACAAATCATCAATGACAAAACAACAGTAGAGTACAATCGGAAGATGGAAAATACAATTTCTCTGAAATCGGTCTAAAAAGAAAACAAAATATAAGCTGAGGTGTAATTTAATAATATTATTTAATTATTAATATCTCATACTGTTACTTCCTACAAATTTTGAACAAGTATCACTTTAATATTTAATTTTAGGAAGTGATATTTTGAGGTTATTTTAATTATATTATTTTTATTCTGATCATCTTACCTCAATACTAATGTTGATTTGTTCTTGGACATGTTTCAAAACAATTCTGTTTTATCATCAGCTTGTCTGGATGATCAGACTAAAAATAATATAATATAAGTATCACTTTACCTGGTTGAAGACCATCATTCCCATTCTTTAACTAAACTTCAAATGAGCTGGTGACATCAACTTTACTCGTGCACTTGGGAACTTCAGAATTCATGGTTCTGCTTAAAAGTTGAATCATGAATTTTTAAGTTCCCAGCAAGCAAAATTTGATCTTTAACTTCACTCAAGCTCCACCACATGACACAAAAGAAAATTGTAATATTTACAGATTTCAAACAGTGGGAATTTAGATGAATTTGGGGAAGATAATCCCATGTGAGAGAATCACATTTTATGAGATGAGGAAAAATGTTTGTGGTTCCTATTTGTATTGTATAATTCTGTGGACTCCTACTTAACGGGAGGAAAGGAGATTACGAGTATTTGAGAATAAAGTTCTTAGGAATTTTTTTGGACTGAAGAGAGATGAACAGACGGGTGAATGGAGAAGACTGCATAACAGTGAACTGCATGGTCTTTATAGAAAGCCAGATATAATAAAAACGGTTAAGTCTTGTAGATTGCGATGGGTAGGACATGTGGCACAAATGGGGAATGAAAGAGGTGCATGGAAGCTTCTTGTAGGAAAACCAGAGGGAAAACTCCCAGTTGGTAGACCAAGAATGAGGTGGGAGAATAACATTAACTATGATTTGAGGGAAGTAGATTATACAAGGGATGATTGAAAAACATTAGCTCAGGATAGAGATTTAAGGAGAACTTATGTCTACATGGTTATGAACCTACAGGTTCGATTGTGTCAGTAAGTTACATAGTTATAATTAATATAAAATATAAAATTGTGGTTAGTAAATGTGCAAATAAATTTTAATTTTGTGAATTGCCAATGATCATTCACTTATCTAACAGCCCACCAGCTAACGAACAAATGCCAAACCCACCAACAAACTCTCTGTAGAATCATAACTTGTAATTCAAAGGAGAAAAAACACTTTGGTGGCATGTTTATCTTTTCTTCTGTTTCCTCAATTTTGAAATATACTGACCATTATTGTAAACATACAACCACAGAAAACATAAAAATAAATTAAATACAGCAGTAAATATAGTTATATTCCTGCAATATAAAAATTATAAATTTAAAAAAAAAATTAAGTTTTACACTTAGTATATTTAAATAGATGACAGATAATGAACATTTAAATTGACTCACCCTATAAGAGAGCATAAATCCAGTCTTGTTGAGCATCCAGAATGGACAGTACAAAGACATCACAATTGAACCATTTTTGGACATGGTGTGCATTCCAAGATCCATAGAAACTTTCTGTACACTGTCATGTGAATCGAATGTCCACACAGAGAAGTCTGGTGCATTCTGTTGAATTTCATGTTTGCAAGACCACTCTTTATCTAAGTAATCAGCAATCTGTAATTGAAAACTCCAAAATTCAGTTTGTAATCGCTGACGATGGGGCTCAGGAGCCTTGAAACATATGTTCAAAAAAAAACCATAAGAGGTAAGAATGTACAGACAAAATGTCCTAATTAATTAATTAATTAATTAATATGATGTATTTATTATTAATAAAAACATCAATTGAAGCCCTACTGGCTTTATAAAGTAGTGTTTAAATTCCCGACTAAGAAGCCGCCATTTGCAAAGATAGAAGCAAAGGCTTCATAGCATTGGTGCTGGGAATTACAATGTATGTAAGAGGGAAATTTGCATCTAGATCGGAACTCGTCCCGATAGCTCAGATGGTAGAGCATTGGCCTAGAAAGCCAAAGGTCCCTGGTTTGAGTCTCGGTCTGGGCAAAAATTTTTCTCTTCAAATATAATGAGTTGGAATATTCATGACTCACCTCATATTTATTGATTTCTTGAAGACCAAGGTTTCGATGTGGTACACATCATTATCAATTCTTTCCAATTTATAATGATGCATAACACATCGAAACCTTGGTCTTTCAGAAATCTACAAATATAAGGTGAGTCATGAATATTCCAACTTCTAGAGTTGTGAACGTGAACAGCATTCAGAATGTCACAAATACAGTGACGAAATCTGGATCTGCGAGGGAGTTAAGAAGTATGAGGTGAGTCAAGAAACAACTTAACAAAATATATTTTCTTCAAAGTTAAAATTGGGGTTAAAATAACCAATAAGAAACTGAACACCCCAGATAGTAAAAAATCTGGAATTTATCAAATTGATTGTCGAGATTGCAATAAAGTATACATAGGAAAAACAAAAAGAAATTTGGACACTCGCACAAAGGAACACTTTAGAAATATTAAAAATGGTGAAATTGAAAAAATCAGCTATTGCAGCACATAGTTTGTTGGAAGGTCATAGAATTGAAAAAGAAGCTAAACTTCTAAAAACATTTGGAAAAACCTTTGGATTTGACAGTTTGGGAGAAAATATTTATACAGAAGAACAAATTTAAATCTATGAATTTCGACATTCCGGATGAACGTGACCTCATCTCGAAGTTCATCGAATCAACACCAGATGGCAACGATATCTCGAAGTTCGTCAAATCAACACCAGATGGCAACGTTATAGAGGGAGATTCCAACGAATATCCGGTAGTCATAATGGCGGTTGAAAATGAATGACAAGATCATTTGAAAACTATAGTTACCATGTTTGAAAAACATGAAATATGAGGTAAGATGTTAAAATGACTCAATAATTTATTAAAATATATTTTGAAGAGAAAAATTTTCGCCTAGACCGAGACTCGAACCCGGGACCCTTGGCTTTCTGGACCAAGTGCTCTACCAACTGAGCTACCGAGGCGAGTTGCGATCTAGACGCAAATTTTTCTCTTAAAAAATTCCAACTTCTATTAATTAAAATAAACCTCATAGTGTCACTTGCTTTAAAATATTTAAAAAATTGAAAAAATAAATAATAATGAAATTTTATGTTTCCAGAGAAAAGGATTAAAATTGTGATATTTGTCTACCCACCACCAAAGGTTGGGAAATACAAGATTTCCAACGGTCAACTCAGTATTTGCTTTTGGTTGAAAATAATAGAAATATCCTCCCAAACATGTTATTGGTGACTGAGCAAAATTGAAGCGAGGTGTAAAAAAAATCTGATTTCTGTTCTGATTAAGAGAATACTATTTCTATGCAAATCATCTCTTTCACACAGTTCTGTACCATATCGCAATTGTTTTGCAAAGTTTGCTTTTTTCCCTCATTTATTTTAATGCAAAATATTTTATTTTCTCCTAGCATGGCATACTTGTAACCCACTTCTGAGGATGGGACACCTGGAAGGTGGGGTTACATTGCCCCAATGATATGATATAATGGATGATGATAGTGGTGAGCCAGGAGAGTCCCTAATCCTAAGCTTAATCTAAGATGAATATGAATGATAATGATTGCAATGGCCATATGATTTCGGGGACCGTTTGGGCTTAAAGTTTTCCTGACATTTGTCTTACAGGTGAGGAAAAACCCTGATAAAAACCTCACCCAGAAAAACTGTCCCGACCAGGGACAGAACCCGGGCCCACTGCATGACAAGGCAGCACACTACCTCGAGACCACAGCGGTGGAATTAATGCAAAATAACCTTAATAATTCCTTTACAAGAAGGTAAAATCTAAAAAAAAAAAAGTTTTCTTTGAAGGTTTAAACCTTCAAGTGGATTAATAAGTTTTCAATTTTTTATTATAAATATAAAGTACAGAAACATACCCGAAGAACAATAACCGTGTTGCCAGGTTCAGCTGTGGGCATTTGCATACTTTCTCCAGCTTTGATTATCTTTTGTGTTGGAATTCCTTGAACACAACATATAAGCTCCAAAGGAAGGAAGTTCTTTAGGATTACTGCAGGTCGTAAATGAATATTATAACATGTGCTCAACATTGTATGCTTGCTTGATTTCTCAAAGTATACCTGTTCCATTTCACCAACAATCTGAAATAAAATTAAACAGAAAGCAGCTTATCAGTAAACTTTATGCAAAAACTAAACAGGACATACCAGATGCTCCATGGAACAATTTCAGGTAGGGAAGCTTAGAAAACGATTCCTTCAAAAGAACACCAGATGAGGATCTACTTAATAAATAAGTTTGATCGGTCTTCACTTTATCTCATAATTCTTAGTTTCCTATAAGACATATGTTTCAAAGCTTTTTAGCTTCATCATCAGTGGTACAGACTGAACTTTTTTAAGTTGTTTATGTTGGCCCTGGACCACAAAAAGAGGGAGCAGGAGTCAAGATCCACGGCCAACAACTTAAAGATCAGTCTATACCAAGTGATGAAGAAGGTAAAAAGCTTTGAAACATGTGTCTTACAAGAAACAACAAACTATGAGATAAGATGAAGACAGACCAAACTTATTTATTATGAGGTTCTACTTATATGTATAGAAAATGTTCTCAAAAGGAGAACTTTGAATGTTTTACTTTATGTAAGTTACAGCATTTCATTTTCATAATAACATGTTTTACCTTCATGAAAAACGGTTCCTTGTCATTATTTTTAGGATCGCATTGCAGTAACTTCATTGCAGTAAGTTGATTCTGTAGATCCTTCCAAATAAATGGAGTAACTGACACAGTGTATCTGAAAAACAAGCAAGAATAAGTATTTAATAACTTATAAGAATTAAATGAATCGTGATTTCTTCTTACCTCATACTTCTATGTTTTTTTAAACACAGCGCTACAGTATCAGCGACCATTGTCACCATCCTCAGCTGTTTTCACGACTGTCAATTTATTCTTTTGCCGGTAATTATCCAAACTGCCATCTGGTGTTCTTTTGAAGGAATTATTTTCTAAACTGCCATCTGTTGTATTTTTGAACAGATGGCAGTCTAGAAAATAATTCCTTCAAAAGAACACCAGATGGCAGTTTGGATAATTACTGGCAAAAGAAAAAATTAACATTCGTGAAAACAGCTGAGGATCGTGACAATGGTCGCTGATACTGCAGTGCTGTGTTTAAAAAACATAGAAGTATGAGGTAAGAAGAAATCACGATTCATTTAATTCAGATGAATTAAACCTTAATGTTAAAAATTCCCAAATCTATTATATAAATCTAATAACTTTTTTATAACAATGATCAAAATGGTTGTTTGGTTGCTAATGCTCTTGGAATTCGAGGATTTCCATTTTCCTTTTGGCTTCCCAATAATGTCTAACTAGTTGCGATGACAGTTCTCTAGTTGTCTTTGTAAGAGCCGTGGGAAAAGATATATATTCTTAGACCCATGAATTTTGAAATTCATGGTGAACAGGACCTGATCTCAAATCAACACCAGATGGCAACTTTGTAGATGTAGATGAAAATTCAAATAAAAATCCAGTAATAAGTTATGTAGTAGGAAATAACACTATGAGGTTTATTTTAATTATTCTGAGTTGTTTTTTGAGTCACCTCATATTTCTTGACTTCCATGCAGACCCAGGGTTTCGTCACTGCTTTTGTGACATTCTCGATGCATACCATGTTCACAACTCTGGGAAGTTGGGTCTGCATGGAAGTCAAGAAATAGGAGGTGAGTCAAAAAAAAACTCAGAATAATTAAAAAATCCAGTATTTGATGTCATGGCTGACGATGAGAGGGAAGCCTCTTGAAAACTGCAATTCCTGCATTTGAAAGACGTAAAGTATGAGATAAGATAAAATACGAATCAACTCATTCCTAATATAATTTAGGTAGCGTCCCCAATAAATTAGGGGGAGTGATTGCCCTTGTGATATCTATTACTATCCTATTTATTCTACCTTGTCACGCAGCGGGCCCGGGTTCGATCCCCGGTCAGGGCAGTTTTTCTGGGTAAGGTTTTTATTGGGTTTTTCCTCGCCTGTGAGACAAATGTCAGGAAAACTTTAAGGCCTAAACAGTTTCCGAAATCATATGGCCATCATCATCCTCCTTATCATTATCATCTCATCATCATCATCATCCTTCACCGGTGTAGAAAGCAACGGGAAGCTACCACAGTAAAGCTGCAAAGCATAGCATGAAAATGCTATGATTGCAGTGAAGGACTTGCCCTCGGGCAGAATTACCATGGATGGAGATGTAATTTGTAAATCAGCAAAATTTAACCATAAATTTGAATTGCTGAGTGACACACAAATTCATCATCATTGACTGATCTTCAAGATACTTTACACATAATGAATTTTTGATTAGAAGAGAGCTTACCCTTTGACACTAAAGAAGAGTTCATTGGTAGGAGTGTAGACTGCATACAATGGTAGATTAATGTGTTCTCCAGATTCCACTGTACCAATACATTCTACTTCATTCCCACGTCTTGTCATGTAGTAAACATCAATTGGTTCACTGAAGTGGTTAAGAATCTTTAAAACAACAAAATAAAAATATATGTATAATTAATAAAGTAAACATAAAACAATCAATACTTCTAAAAATCATTGTAATTACAATTGAGGTTATGTAGTAATTTTTTAAAACGTTAATATAAGTTATATTTGAAGAGAAAAATTATATGTCCAGACTGGGGTTTGAACCCAGAACCTTTGGCTTTCTAGGCCAATGTTCTACCATTGAACTACCTGAGAAACTCCAATCTAAATGCAAATTTTTGTCTTAGACAACATTAATTCCCGATCGTTGAATGCTATGAGCATTTGCTTGATCACGCATGTGCTCATAGCATTCAGCGATCAGGAATTAACAATGTATAAGAGAAAAATTTGCGTTTAGATTGGAGTTTCTCAGTTAGTTCAGTGCTAGAGCATTGGCCTAGAAAGCCAAAGGTCCTGGGTTCAAACACCAGTCTGAGCGTATAATTTTTCTCTTCAAATATAATTTATTCCTCAGTGAGAAGTGTTAAATTAATAATAAAAAAATTAATGTAAGTTTTTATTATTAATTTAACACATCTCATTGAAGGATAAATTTAATTTTAATTTGAAGAAATAAATTTTTTCCCAGACCGGGACCCGGGACCTTTGGTTTACCATACCAATGCTCTTCCAACTGAGCTACCGGGGCGAGTTCCAATCTAGACGCAAATTTTTCTCTTATATACATTGTAATTCCCATGCACCAAATTAAAATGAATATACGTATCTTCCTCAATTAAGATGGATTTTTTGTTTAAAAAAACTTCATCAATTTGTTAACCTCTAAATTTAATTTCTCATGCCAGTTATTTAAATGTTTCGGATCGCAATGAAAACAAAATCATAAAAACTAATCTTGAACATTATTGTGTAATTTGACACAAATTTAAGTAATTTCTACCTACTTGTTTTTCAATTGTTTTATAAACAATATTAAATAAATTAATATCAATGTATCTTATAAGATACATTTCCAATTTAAGGCTTAAAACCATGTAGGCCTTTTAAAAAATGTTCCATCTTCGGCATGTCATGATACCTCCAATTTGTACACTAGATGGTAAAGAATGAGTTCTTACCTGCACAATACTTCGTAATGTGATGATTGTACCACCTTGAAGAACAGTAATGTCTGACACAAGGCCCCAGTTATCTTTGCTGTCTCCACGATGATTCAGAGAAAAGTATCGTTTATCTGCTCGTACCACAGGTAGTTCCAACTCTGTGTCCTTCATCTCATTTATCTGAAAAAGTTTTTTAATAAATTTCACTTTCTTCCTAATTACTTTATACAGTGTGCTCATAAAGTTCCAGTACATTTTACAGAAAATGTTACATATGACATTTTTGTTGTAAGTGTTAGATAGAGAGATAACATGTTCACGGTTGAGCAGTGGATAGAGATTGGTGTGTATTTAAGATGGAGAACCAATACACATTGCTCTGCCTGTGCATGAATATCTCAATGAGATAAATAAGTTTGGTCTGTTTACATTAAGACAGAGCCATCCAAACTACAGCCCGCAGGCCACATCCGGCCCGCCACGGCTTTTCGTATGGCCCGCATAACATCTAGTTTGGACATCCCTGTGTGAAATTCATCTCTCTGGAATGTGGAGTTTAGGTGTCACCACTTCTCTTGACGAAGTAGCAGAAATGATTCATCCCTTATTTACCGTTTTTCCCCACTCCAAACTTTGAACATTAATTGTTTCGCTTGTTGTATTGTCAATCAAACAGTAGCCTGTGCACGGAATAATTGTAAAAATAGTTTTACAGTGAGAAAATGCTTAAAAAAAACACGAAGTTGATTCCGAGTGTAGGAAGTTTAACGAATCTTGGACCAGCAAGTACTTTGTGAAGGAGCATGGAAACAAAGTGTTGTGTTATTTGTAATGATGCTATTGCAGTTGTGAAAGAATATAACATTAAAAAACATTATAAAACAAAGCATAGTCATTTTGATAAATTTAATGGAGATAAGCGTACTGAGAAAGCGAACGAGCTCCGTTCAAAAGTTACAGCACAACAGCAGTTATTAATTCAGGGTGGTGGTGTAAGACAAAGAAATGTTACCGAAGTGAGTTATGAAGTTTCAAAACCAATTGCTGAGAATGGAAAACCGTTTTCTGATGGCGAATTTGTGGAACAGTGATTGCTGTTACCAAGAAGTTGTGTCCCGATAAAATTGATTTATTCAACTCAAAGTGTCTCAAGAAACACTGTAAGCAGGCAAATAGAAGAACTGGCATCCAGTGTTCATGATGATGATGATGACGATGATAACGATGATGATGATGATGATAATAATAATAATGTAACGATATTTATGTTCCGGCCCACGATCAATTGCACAATCAGTTATTGGCCCGGCACATTAAAAAGTTTGGGCAGCCCTGCATTAAGACATATGTTTCAGATTATGGTTGATTATAGGCTAAATAGACTAATAAAAACCAACAAAAATGAAAAGATTGATGATAGTAAAGAAATAAGGAATATATCAAATAAAATGTGTAGATTGTGTTGGGCTCCATAAGTCATTTTTTCATGATGGGTTGCAAACGGTAGTAATGTTCATTCTTTCTACAACCTCTCCTACCTGAATCCCAACCTCGTAATGCAATCTGTTTGAGAACAAATGAGGCTCCGGGAACCGAGTAATAGCGGTATAACTGTTACTTCAGGATTAGAGTAAATGCTAATCCAAGTTCGTGCCTGTCTAGAGGCTTAAGGTGGCAGCCTCACCACTGGACTTACTGCTTTTCAGTTAGCAACCGACTAGTAGGAAAATTTTATTGCTTTCAAATCTCCAAATAATACCCGGAAGGATGGCAGGAGACCATAACAGGCCACTAGGCCTAATACCTGAAAGGCTGATGATGATGATACACTCTCTAACAGCCAAGGTCATTTGCATCACAATACAAATGTGGGCATAAAAGAGGCGACAAATTTTCTCAGAGGCCTCTTTTTTCAGGCTTGAGGTTCTTTTACATACTGTAAATTACAACACAGGACCCAGTATAATGAAACTATCTTTAGTACAGAAGAACACAAGATTACAGCTTTGTAGGGTTCTCGCAGGACCAGTGTTGGGATATGGTGGTGAAGCATGGACAATGCAAAGGGGAGATGAAAGCCGAATAACAGCAAGTGAGATGCGATTTATGCGCTGTACAGCAGGCTACACAAAGTGGGACCATAAAAGAAATGAGGAAATTATGGAAGAGTTGGATGTAGAACCCATTCTACACCATATACAAAACTACCAGAACAACTTCAACGAATGCCATCTCATAGAATTCCAAAAGCCATACTTTGCTACTGCCCCCAAGGCAGAAGATCGCTGGGACGTCCAAAAAAGCGCTGGAAGGAAAATTCCTCTTTGAGACTGTAACAGGCCACACGGCCTAATACTTGCATGGCTGATGATGATGATGACTAGATTAATAGCCATTTTATATGTTTTTATTATATTATTTTTGGTCTGGACATCTTACCTCAATATTAATGTTGATTTGTTCTTGGACATGTTTCAAAACAATTCTGTTTTATCGTCAGCTTTCCCAGACTGGTTTTATTTATGTTGCATTTTGTTGCACCACCTGGATGTCGATGTCAGCTCCATCCTGTGGTTGGCCAACGAACCTCCAAACAAGGTCACCCTCCATCGGAATATCAAAATTCATAACTCTGATATTCCGATGGAGGGTGACCTTGTTTGGAGGTTCTTTGGCCAACCACAGGATGGAGCTGACATCGACATCCAGGTGGTGCAACATAATGCAACATAAATAAAACCAGTCTGGGAAAGCTGACGATAAAACAGAATTGTTTTGAAACGTGTCCAAGAACAAATCAACATTAATATTGAGGTAAGATGTCCAGACCAAAAATATTATAATTAAAATAACCTCAAAATATAACTTCCTAAAATTAAATATTATATGTTTTTAGTTTATGATTTTTTTTTTGAGAGAAGTAAACCGGAAGCATATAAAGTACAATGCGATGAATCAAAAGAAAGTGTCCACATGATAACACACGTTACTTAAAAAAAAAGTTATCAACATCAAGTTTTACTTACTTTTATGGAGAGAAACTTCTCGGTCACTTTGCCTTTCTCGGAAGTAGGTGAAGCATTAACGTTGATACTGCTCAAATCTTCCGGGTTCTGAAGAGACAGACCTACTTTGGCACCACTCTGAAGAACCACCTGCTTTACCATCTCTCCATCTTTATCATCTTGCACCTGTTTTTATAAATCATTATAATTTTCTCACAAAATACTATTAACATAAACTTAAAAGACATTCATTTTTTGAAAAGAAAAATTAACACTTGAACTGGGAATCGAACCCTGGACCACTGACTATGTACATCAGCATGCAATCCATTACCATCATTCAAGACCCAATACAACCGCTAAATTTTCTTTCCATTTATACAATTCTCTTATATCCAAATGCCGAGAGCTCTCGCTATTAACAATGCAATCAGATGACTTCTATTAGAAGTATTTTTAACGACAATTTTACATTACTTTTAACACTTTGAGTACTGCGGCATTTAAATGACACTGAAGCCGGAGAAAATTAAATCAATTGTTTTTCTGAACAGAAAAGCACCCCTGTAAATCTGCCGTGCCGGGGGATTTATTTTCACCGGCTTCAGTGTCATTTAAATGTCGTGGTACTAGTACCACACTGGACTCAAAGTGTTAAGTGGTAAAGCTTAATATTGTTGTTGTTTTCTAATGGCGAGATTTGACGCTTAAGTCATTTTCTCTCTGGCTTCCCAGTACAAGCGAACAAGGTCCTTAGAGTGTTGTGCAGTTGGATTTAAAGCTGGACAGACTAGAAGGTGGTGTTTGTCCATGATCAGGTCCGGGTCTTTGCATATGACACATCTGTCGGATTGGAAAACATTTATTCTGTGGAGGTGGTGAGCCAGGCAGTCGTGTCCTGACATCAGTCTGAATTTTGCTACTGCTTCTTTGCGGCCTTTATATTTTATTTCTGTGTATAGCTCATCAATTTTTTCCCATGATTTCCCTCTGGCTGTTGCAATGTTTTCTTTCATGTTTTCCATTTGGAATGCTTTCTTAATTTCTTCGATCTTTCTGTGGAGGTTCGAATTGGGGTGGGTTGTTATCTGTATTTTGGTACCCTTTTTGGCAAGTCCATCAGCTATTTCATTGCCAACTATTCCGATGTGCGAGGGTATCCACTGGAAGGCTATTAATTTATTTTGGTTGTTGAGGTATTTCAGAAGTTTACGGCATTCCAAGATGGTTTCATTTTCTGGTGTTTGGTTGGAGGTTATTGCTTGTATAGCGGCCTTAGAGTCTGCCAGAATAACAGCTTTTGTAAACATTTTTGTTCGGAATAGGAGGTTGTGGAGTGCTACTTCTATGGCCTTTACTTCACCATCGAAGGCTGTATTGTTTGTGCCTACTGCAACATATTGACTAAACAGATGAGAGTAGATTCCTGCACCAGCATTTTCACTCTTGGTTTTGGAGCCATCAGTGAAGACTCTTAGCCACTCTGGTTCTGGGAACTTTGTACTAATAGTTTCTAAGGTCATTTGTTTGGCTATTGATGGGTTTGTATCATTTTTCTTTATTATTTCGTCTATTGAGAGGGTTGCATTGTACAGTTGGTAATCTAATGGGCTTGGTATTTGAGGTGTTGGTTCAGTTTTGGCATCTAATTTATGTTTTTGGAAAAGATTACTAGTTTTGTGGAGAAAGGAAGGTTGTGTGATTAAGATCTGGGGTGTTGTGCTTTGAGGTTGGATTGCTTTTGGTAGCGCTGCTAATTTTGTGTGCATGATGCAGGATTTCTTTTCTATCTCATTTTTAATTGAGGGGTTGCCTGTGAACATTCTCATAGTTGCAGTGTTAGTTGATTTTACTGCTCCAGTGACTAACCTTAGCATTCGATTCTGGATTATTTCTAGTTTATTCATTGTGGTGTCTTTAGCTGTTACTATTGTTTCTGCTCCATAGGTTATAATTGGTTTCATGTAGATTTTATATGTTTTGTTTAGGGTGTCCAATGAGCTCCCCATTTCTTCCCAGCTAATCTCTTCAGTATGTATGAGTTTTTGTTCGCTTTTTCTTCGATCTTGTTGACATGATGCTCCCAGTTTAGTTTATTATCTAGATGGACTCCTAAGTATTTTGTGCAATTGGATTTGGTTATCGGGGTATTGTTGATTGGTATGTTGAAGGATTCACTTGTGTGTCTTAGTGAGAAGTACTGGTAAAATGTTTTTGACATGCTGATTTCCATGTTGTTAATTGTGCACCAGTGTTGTAGCCTTTTTATGGCATTGTCCATATACTTCTGCAGCTGTTCTTTGTGGTTTCTGGCTGAATTGTTGGCCTTCGTCCATATGACTAAATCATCTGCAAATAGTGCACATTTGATGTGCTGATTAGTTTTGATTTCCTTAGGGAGGTCATTGATGTAACTATTGAAGAGGGTGGTGCTTGAGACAGCGCCTTGTGGCAGTCCTGTTTTGGTTTGGACGTAATTTGATTGGAGGTTGTTATACTTGGAAGCTATCCATCTTTGTGTTACAAAGGATTTAACCCAGTGTAACATATGGCCTGTTATTCCCATTTTTTGTAGCTTCCAAATAAGGTTGGTGCGCCACACTTTGTCATAGGCTGCTTGTAGGTCTACAAATACTGCTAGGACACTCTCTCTTCTGTTGAAGGCATCCTTGATCTCCTGGGTGAATTTAACCAATTGGAGACTTGTTGAAAGTTTTGGTCCAAAACCTGCCTGTTCTGGAGTCAGAAGGTGTTGTGTTTCCAAATACCAATTTAATCTAGCCATAACCATTCTTTCCATTATCTTGGCTAGTATGGATGTTAAAGATATTGGGCAGTAGCTATTTATGTCTTCTGTTGGTTTATTAGGTTTTTGAATAGGTATTACAATGGCTTTTTTCCATTCTGCTGGTATGCTGTACCGTTGTTGCCAAACATTGTTGTAGAAGTTGAGTAGTCTTCTTTTCATTGAAGGTCCCAGATGTGTTTATAAATTCTGGAAATATTCTGTCTGGTCCGGCTTGTTTTCCTGTTTTGGTCTTCTTTATTGCCTCTTCCAGCTCTTGTATAGAGAACCTTTTACTAAATATGTCATGTGGTTTCGTGTGATTGTTTAGGTCGCTCTTGGCAATTTTGGTTTTGATTGCTTTTTGGTTGTCCTTTGCATATTTGTTGAGTTTGTGTTTGTTGGCATAGTGGTGGTTAAATTTATTTGCAATTATTTTATCATCGGTAATAGGCTTATTTTCTATTTTTATTGGGGGTTTGTTTCGGTTAGGATTATTATTGTTAACTTTTTTGATAAAAGTGTATACTGATCTACCTTTTGGTGCAAACCCTGCTTTGCTTATAAAGTTGTGGAAGCTAGTTCTTTTTTGCTTAATAATTTCTCTTTTGAGAATGGCACTTTGTTTTCTCCAGTGTTGAACGTCTTGTGGATTTTTTGTTCTTTCAGCTGTTTTTCTTAATCTGTTTCTTTCTATTTTTATTGCCTGAAGTTGTGTGTTCCAAAAGGGTTTGTATCTTTTAATCCTCCCCCTTGGTATGTTAGTCTTTGCTCGGTGTAGTATTATGTTGGTTATGTTTCTTAGTTCATCTTTAGGTTTTGTTTCGATTTTTGATTGTTTGGTGTCTGCTTCTGTTTCTATTGTGTACTTATTCCAATTTGCTTTTTTGAAGTAAAGCTTAATATTTTAATGTTATATTTAACATACTCCAGTCCTGGATACGTTTACTTCCCGCACATGTTATTTTTGCACAATAGTGCATTTTGTCATACTTACAGCAATGGCGACCATGATTGAAAGTTCAACTTCCTACATTTTGGGGTTGCCAACTTAAATGACTATACTGTAATAAAATAACTATACTGAAATATTACATATTATAAAACGCATGTGGGAAGTAAAACCACTAACCTCTATGTATACTACATACAATATATACACAAAAAATATCCAAAAGATAGTGTTAATATACATTATACGAAACAAATCACTGCATTTTAAAAAAACTGAACTTTATTTGAAACAATATAAAACAATAAATACCTACTTGCCGCCATTTTATCACTAATTGGTCTCATGGCCTCCTGTAGTTTCAACTAATAAACATTGCCCACACTGTTAACATTAGCCAATTGTTTATAATGAATGCAAATATTTCCAACAAAGATGTTATTATTTATTTATTTTTAAAACACCATCGCGCAAAAAATAATGTACAACACACGTTTGTGAAGTGTTTTATAGAATCTCAGATATTAAAAACCTCGCTATTGCTCAATTTTTAAACATTTTCCTCAATTCTGTAAAAATTACTTTCCAAACTCGCATCGTAATATATTATTAATTTAAATCATAAATTAAACCTCATAGTGATTTTTCTTATAAAATTTCAATTCAAGAAATATTTCTCTTTATCATTAATTGTAAAAATACCATATACAAATTACAGGAAATAATGAAAAACACTCACTCCAGGAAATGGTTACCAATCCCAAGCTCTGCAAGAATTGGTCAATTGATCTACAGTGGACACCTTATGATCAAGTTATGTAGATAGGAAATAACACTATGAGGTTTATTTTAATTTTGTTGAGTTGTTTCTTGAATCACCACATACTTCTTAACTCCCTCGCAGATCTGGATTTTGTCACTGTATTTGTGACATTCTCAATGCTGTGTCACGTTCACAACTGACGTCCAATGGTCTCCTCTTCTGCAGACTGATCTCTGTGCCATCTGATGGCTGACCGGCAAACTTCCAAATCAATCCCCTCTTCTTATCACCAGGTATTTCAAAATTCATAGTTGTGTTTTTATTCTTGCATATGTAAATTTTTTCCCAAATTGTGAGTTCCTTCAGTTTTTCCAATTGTTTAAGTAATTTTGTTTTGGTTTCTATTCCATGTTTTTCTGACCAGGCATGTGCAGCTATTGCAGATTTTTCTGTTTCTCCATTTTTAACATTTCTGAGGTGTTCAGAAATGTTAAAATGGAGAAACAGAAAAATCTGCAATACCTGCACATGCTTGGTCAGAAAAACATAGAATAGAAACCAAAACAAAATTACTTAATTGGAAAAAACGAAGGAACTCACAATTTGGGAAAAAATGTACATATGCAAGAATAAAAACAACTATGAATTTTGAAATACCCGGTGATAAGGAGAGGGGATTGATTTGGAAGTTCGTCGGTCAGCCATCAGATGGTGCGGAGGTCAGTCTACAGGAGAGGAGACCATTGGATGTCAGTTGAAAACGTAAATAGCATTGAGAATGTCACAAATACAGTGACAAAATCCGGATCTGCGAGGGAGTTAAGAAGTATGAGGTGAGTGAAGAAACAACTCAACAAAACCATATGATCACCTTATAGCTGGGCATACATACCAAGTTGTAAGAAGTATTTATTATTAATTAAAACATTTTACCTCTTAGAGGTAAGAATGAACAGACAAAATGTTTTAATTATTAAACAAATCTCTTAATGTTACTTCCTATCTTATTTTAAATTAAGTATTTATTAAATTATGAGACAATAAAATTGAAACACATACCTTGAATGGACCCTTGTCCAGTAGCAGTGTTATAACAAGACCTGTGTCATTTTGTACAGTGTATGGAGATGCTGCTTCATGTTTTTTAAATCCTTCTTTTACAGCAGTTTGGAAAGCTTTCCCCAGATTGCTCAACACATCTAGGCATGTTTTGGTCACCGTCAATTCCAAGTTATCCTGTAACAAGTAAGTGCATAATACACTGACCATTAAATTAATCAGATTTTACACCTCACCTCATATTTTGTATCCTTTCCAGGACTAGTTTCAAAGTAGTTCTTCCACATTTTCAACTGCCATCTGATTGTAGATTCACAGTTGGTATTCCTCTCACTCCCTCTGTTAGTGGACTGTTGAACCTCCAATTTTTTTTTTTTATTTTCCCTCCAGGAATTTCAGAATTCATTACTTTGTCTTTATATTTTTTGGTGAGTCCACCGCTGTGGTCTCGGGGTAGCGTGATGCCTTGTCATGCAGCAGGTCCGGGTTCGATCCCCGGTCGGGACAGTTTTTCTGGGTGAGGTTTTTATCGGGGTTTTTCCTCACCTGTAAGACAAACGTCAGGAAAACTTTAAGGCCCAAACAATCCCCGAAATCATATGACCATCGCAATCATCAGCATTCATATTCATCTTAGGTTAAGTTTAGGGTTAGGGACTCTCCTGGCGCACCATTATCATCATCATCATCACCCATCATATCATCGGGGCAACATAACCCCGCCTTCCAGGCACCCCAACCTCAGAAGTGGGTTACAAGTATGCCATGCCAGGAGAGAAACCAGGAATGTTGAAAGACAAACCTGGGGTATTTAAAAAAAAAAATTTTTGGGTGTAGATTTTCTCCCAAATTGTGAGTTCTTCAGATTTCTCTAATTTTTTCATTAATTTTGCCCCTTTACTTCAAATCTTGACCTAAAGATTTTCAATGTAATACATCTTAAGAATGTAAAAATAGGGAAGTACTTAAATCTGCAGTACTGCTAACGTTTGGTCCAAGCTATAGAAGTGAGACCCAAAATTTAAAAAAAAAAATCACTCTAGCAGCTGCCATAATTGCTCTGTTGCAATGTAACTACATACCATACAATTTCTTCTTCTTCTTCTTCACTTCCTGGTTTAGGCATTGGTTGCCTGTTCAGTCTTCACTAACAGATCTAAGCCTATCTATTCCAAGGATGTCCAATATCTCTTCTTCCTCTTGGAAAATAATGTAACATTTTCTTTGGCAACCTACTCTCTTCCTTTCTTTCTACATGTTCTTTCTACTGTTTCTTGTTATTAGATATATTTTCTTTTATGGAGGAGATCTGCAGTTCTTCACGAATATTATTGTTTCTTATCCGGTCCATCCTAGTATATCCCTTTACTCTTCTTAAAAATTTCATCTTGGCTGCTTGGATTTATTAATATACATACATTTTAAGGAACAAAAAAAATATTCTTAATAAATTTGTTTCTTTAAATTACAATTACAAGGTGAGTTGTTAAAATTTGAACCATTCATTAATTAAAAAAAGATATATTCCATAAACTAGCAAAATCAGACTATAAATTTGACTTGTTGATTAATTTGCTTAATTTACGCAGTTCCTACATGATTATTTTTTCGTTTTTAGAATTTAAAGGAAACATTTTTCAGGTGCATCCATGATTACCGAATGCCATGTATGACATGAGTGAATAAAATAATTTTGTTGATCTATTAACACTTATTAATGTTTACTTCAAAGTACAAATAAGGAAATATATTCATATTTGAAGAGAAAAATTATTCGCTCAGACTGGGGCTTGAACCCAGGACCTTTGGCTTTCTAGGCAATGCTCTACCGACTGAGCTACCTGAGCAAGTTCCAATATAAACGCAAATCTTTCTCTTATATATGCTGTTATTAATTTTTCTCTTCATATATGATTTATCCATAATTGAGATGTATGAAATGAATAATAAAAACATCGAAGGAAATGTATTACTCACCTTAGATGTTACTTCAATACTCATGGCTGGAGGTACATAAGGCACATCTTCTATATCTGTAACAGTCTGTGACAATGGACTGATAACTGGCTCCTGAGGATTTTTATGAACCTAAGAAAACAAAGCAAGCTTTAGAGTGGATTTCAAGAAAATACACCTATAAATAGCTCAAAGTTGTGAGTAGTGGGAGGGGTGAAAGAAAAGAGAGAGAGATAGGAATGGAGAGAGGGAAATGATTTACCGAGGCAGAAAAGAACTAGCAGCTGGCTGGTAGGACAAGGCCTTTTAAACCTGTTGCATCAAGGAGTAAAAATAAAGAATATTTAAAGTTCTTACCTCGGCACAGAGTTCCCAAGGGCCATGGGAAATCTTTCCATCTTTTATTTGCACCACAGGTTCTATAAGGGGCTCCCATAAAGCCAGCTGACTGTTGTAATAAGACATCTGAGCAGTCAAGGAGCTGTTCACATGCATCTGTAAAAATATAAAATAATTAAATGTCGGAAATACAAATATATACCTCCCTCATTTTGGAGAGTCTAATTTGATAAACATTTATATTTGACCATCGCTATGGTCTCGAGATAACATGCTGCCTTTTCATGTAGTGGGCCCAGGTTCGATCCCTGACCAGGACAAGATTCCTGGGTGAGGTTTTTTAAGGGTTTTTCCTCACCTGCAAGACAAATGTCAGGAAACTTTAAGGCCCAAACGGTCCCTGAACATCATCTGGCCATTATTATCATCATTTACCATATTAATTATATTATTTTTGGTCTGGACATCTTACCTCAATATTAATGTTGATTTGTTCTTGGACATGTTTCAAAACAATTCTCTGTTTTATCTTCAGCTTTCCCAGACTCTGGGAAAGCTGAAGATAAAACAGAGAATTGTTTTGAAACATGTCCAAGAACAAATCAACATTAATATTGAGGTAAGATGTCCAGACCAAAAATAATATAATTAAAATAACCTCAAAATATAACTTCCTAAAATTAAATATTATTTACCATATTGTTTAGTTGTTTCTTCACTCACTTCATACTTCTTAACTCCCAAGCAGACTCGAGTATTCTCAATGCTGTATTACATTCACAACTGATGTCCAACAGCCTCCTATCCTGCAGACTGATCTCTGCGCCATCTGATGGCTGACCGACGAACTTCCAAATCAACCCTCTCTCCTTATCACCGGGTATTTCAAAATTCATAGTTGTGTTTTTATTCATGCATATGTAAATTTTTTCCCAAATTGTGAGTTCCTTCGGTTTTTCCAATTGTTTAAGTAATTTTGTTTTGGTTTCTATTCTATGTTTTTCTGACCAGGCATGTGCAGCTATTGCAGATTTTTCTGTTTCTCCATTTTTAACATTTCTGAGGTGTTCCTTTAATCTTGTATTTAGATTCCTTTTTTGTTTTTCCTATGTATATCTTTTCGCAATCTTTACAATTAATTTGATAAATTCCCAATTTTTTGCAGTCTTCAATCTTTTCATTTTTGTTGGTTTTTATTAAATTACCTAAACAGTAAACTCGAATCTGCTTGGGAGTTAAGAAGTATGAGGTGAGTGAAGAAACAACTAAACAATATTAAAATAAACCTCATATGTTATTTCCTAATGATGTTTTTATAATTGATTTAACATTTCTCACTGAAAGATAAATTATATTTGAAGAGAAAAATTTTCGCCTAGACCGAGACTCGAACCCGGGACCTTTGGCTTGCTGGGCCAAATGCTCTACCAACTGAGCTACCGAGGCGAGTTACGATATAGACGCAAATTTTTCTCTTATATACGTTGTAATTCCCTATCGCCAAATGCTTTTGAAACCATTGTTTCTATCATTGCAAATGGCGGCTTCTTAGTTAAGAAGACATTTATTGGGAATTTAACATTACTTTATAAAGCTAGTAAGGCTTCTAATGATGTTTTTATAATTGATTTAACATTTTTCACTGAAAGATAAATTATATTTGAAGAGAAAAATTTTTGCCTAGAAACAATGGTTTCAAAAGCATTTGGCGATAGGGAATTACAACGTATATAAGAGAAAAATTTGCGTCTATATCGTAACTCGCCTCGGTAGCTCAGTTGGTAGAGCATTTGGCCCGGCAAGCCAAAGGTCCCGGGTTCGAGTCTCGGTCTAGGCGAAAATTTTTCTCTTCAAATATAATTTATGTTATTTCCTACCTAAAAAAAACTCCTGGCGCGACAGGCTTAGAAGGCCCTTAGCCTACCAGCCGGCCCCTCACATCCACGTGTGTCAATCACAGAGGTAGATGATCATCAGCCAGTTTAGGGGTGACATGTGGTTAGCATGTCGAGTCCCCCAGCCGTTATAGCTGGTTTCCTCAACCTGGAGCCGCTACTTATTGTAGCTACCCAAATGCCTCACGATGCTGGGTGGGCACCGGTCCCATACTGGCCGAAATACCATGAGAAAATTTCTTCCCCATGGAGACTCGAACCAGCGCAAGTCCCGTAGCTCTGCGCCAAGGCTTCCTACCTTAACCACTCGGCTATGGCGCAGGACTATTTCCTACCTACATAACTTAAACATTTACCATATTCATCTTAGATTAAGTTTAGGATTAAGACCTCTCCTGGCGCATCATTACCATCATCATCACCCATCAGGCACCCCAACCGCAGAAGTGGGTTACAATATACCAATGCCAGGAGAGAATACCATAAATGTCAAAATGACAAACTGGTGGGTGGCATTGAAAAACAAAAAATTTGAAGAGTAAAATTTACACCTATACCTTATCTACTCTTCGAGTGATCCAAAATAAACAAACGCCAATTGTATCCTTCCACCATTTGTGCAATCAGTCCAGTCACACTGACAGGGAGCACGTCTGAAGTATATAAGACATGTGATCGTTGAATGGGGTAGATTACAAGTAAGCTTGTGAGATTTTTCACTGAACTTGTGAAATATATTTAAAATTACTTATTTGACTACTAGACAATGGTTTACAGACTTGTGTTTTAAAAATTTAGATGGTGACACAGCAAAGAAGACTCAACACATTCAGCCATTTTGTTGCATCAGAATAGACTGAAGCATGACTCAAATGCATCATCCATATGTAATAAACTATTTTAATTTGTAATTATTGATTAGGTATATTTTAGAATATTTATATGTTTTGAATATTATTATTTTCATTCACGAAGAATAACAAGTATATTCAGAGGACATATTTTTAATTTAATGAAAGGAACTCCTTTTTCGCGCACTTATTGCTTCTACAACGTACATCGGTGTCCATAACCAATGAAAAGCGAGCAGGTCACATGGTTTTGTTTTGATGAGGATCACTTTAAGAGCAGATAGCCTTTAGACTGGGGTTCAAACCCAGGACTTCTAGTTTTATAGACTATTGCTCTTCCTAAGAATTAAATGAATCATGAACCACGAACTTCGAGATTCCAGATGAACCGAGCTTGATTACAAAGTTCTTCAAAAATACAACAGATGGCAGTTTAGAAAATGATTCCTTCAAAAGAACACCAGATGGCAGTTTAGAAATTTTTTCTTCAAAAGAACACCAGATGGCAGTTTGGATAATTACCAGCAAAATAAAAAATTGACAGTCGTGAAAACAGCTGAGGATGGTGACGATGGTCACTGATACTGCAGTGCTGTGTTTAAAAAACATAGAAGTATGAGGTAAGAAGAAACACGATTCATTTAATTCTTATGAATTAAACCTCATAATGTTAAAAAATCCAAAAAGTTATTATATAAATATTGCTCTTCCACTGAGCTATCCTAGGTCTCCAATCTAAAAAAAAAATTGTCTTCAAATGTAATATGTCCTTCAGGTGAGAAATGTTGTTGGTTGGTTGGTATCTAATGTCGAGCACTTGATAATAAAATCATTCGCTCTCTTGCACTCCAATATTTAGCAGGAAGGCTGGTCTCTTCTACAAAAGCTGGACAACGGAGAAACGTTAAATGTTAATAAAAACTGAAAGAATATTAACTAAGAAAGTTGTCTCTTGCATATTCAATAAATATTCCATTCCATAGTAATTCTGCCCGAGGGCAGGTCTTCCACTGCAATCATAGCATTTTCATGCAATGCTTTGCAACTTTACTAGGGAACTGTAGGTATGGTAGCTTCCCGTTTCTTTCAAGTAGTTTAATTACTAAGAATTAAATGTCGATACTGCAGTGCTGTGTTTAAAAAAACATAGAAGTATGAGGTAAGAAGAAATCACGATTCATTTAATTCTTATGAATTGAACCTCATAATGTTAAAAATTCCCAAATTTAATATATGAAAATAGTTTAATTACACTAACCTGTGTACTCCAATCCATAACAGTTCCACGGAAGCTAAGATCAAGAAGAATCATAGGTAATGTCTGATTACCAACGCCTGCCTCCATTGTAATAACAATAGAAGGTGCTGACAAAATGCAAACTTCTCCTGTTGGTGGTGGCTTTCCAATGATGCTAGCCTGGGCACCCAACATGGCATCCTCCCCCATTTCTGCATACAAATTTAGGGTAATTGATTAATGTTACCTTCAGCTGTTTTTTAGTTCAATTTAAATCGTTCAAATAAATGAACGATTCAGACTGGTAAAACCTAGGTTATGTTATATGTGATTCAGCCGAAATCCTGACTGCTGCCTCTAAAGGGAGATTCCTTAGATACATGAAAATCAAAGCAATTTAAACTTAAAATGCATAATTTTTATGTCAGTAGTAATTATAGTGACATTAAGCGCAATAAATACAGATATGATTTCTAATAAGAGATTATTTTTTTTTATATATGGAGCTTAAATCCATTACACTATTCTGCCACATTAGAGCTGCTGAACTTTAAAATATGATCGTAGGTTGTTCTGAGTTTTGCAAATGCCGTTTTGTGAATACTTACAAAATTTATTTAATTAAATAAAAATAAAACTTTCAGTTTTATTTGATTTTCATATTTATTAAGATATAATTTAGTTACAGCTTAATATTAAATTAAAAGATTCTTACCTCTCCTCACATTATTCTGTTAAGTAGATCGCGATTTCAGGCCTATAGCAGGCCCATCTTCAGTACACTGTTGTTGACCGGTGTTATGTCGCTCGGAAGAACCACTTCTTCTTCCCTCTGTTGGTGGACCGATGAACCTCTTGATAAGGTCAAAATTTGCGGGAACTTCGAAGTTCATAAGTTTTCCTTTGTTTTTCTGAATGTGGATCTTTTCCCAAACTGTAAGTTCCTTAGGTGTCTCTATTTGTTTAATTAGACTAGCTTTTGATTCAATTCGATGTTTTTCGTACCAAGCATGAGCAGCTACTGCTGACTTTTCCAATTCTCCATTTTTGACATTTCTAAGATGTTCCTTCACCCTTGTTTTCAATTTCTTTTCGTTTTTCCTATATAAATTTTGTCACAATCTTTACATTTGATCTGATAAATTCCTGATTTATTTTCTCTTTTCTTCTTCAATTTTTCCATTTTTGTTGGTTTTAATTATCCTATTAAGGCTGTATTCATTCTTAGGTGCTAATCTTATATTAAACTTTTTGAAAATTTTTTGAAATTTGTAGTGTTTCAATGGATGGTAAGTGAATTTCTTGAATTTTATTTTTTCTGTTTGTTTTATCAGTGTGCTTTCATTAATTAATTTTTGTCTTTTGAATTTATTTATTTTCCTGTGTACCATGCTTTCATCATAACCATTATCTGTTGCCACATTAATTATGTATTCTTTTTCTCTTTTATAGTTTTCTGGGCTCATAGGAATATTTACTAATCTGTATGCTAAGCTATTGAACACTGCCTCTTTGTGAGCAAAATGGTTGAAACCCGAAGCTTTAATATAGTTGTCTATATGAGTATTCTTTCTATATATTCCAAATTCTATCCTGTTTTCTTTGTTTCGTGTTAAATTAAGATCCAAAAATGGGATTTGTCTTTCAATCTCAGTTTCCATGGTGAATTTTATCGTTCTACTCTGGATGTTCAAAAGCTTCAAAGCATCCTCAATTTTTTTCTGTTTGACAATAGCAATTACGTCATCAACGTATCTGGTCCAAAATTTGAAGATCAAAGGATGTCCTCTTGTTATTTTCTGCTCGAAACTTCCCATGTATAAATTGGCCAAAAGGGGTGAAAGAGGGTTTCCCATAGAAAGCCCAGAATTTTGTTTATAAATTTACCATTATAGGTGAAAAACATCTGTTCAATGCATAATTTAGTAAGAATTATAAACTCCTTTATATTTTCTTTTTCTAATTTGTTTTTGTTTAGCCATTGTTCCAAGATCTCAATGGTGGTTCCTCTAGGGACACTGGGAAACAATGAAATTACATCGAATGACACTAGTCTGTCTGTAGGTTCTAATTGAATGTTTTCTAATTTTTGTACAAGTTGATATGAATTATCTATTGAGAGGTTATCAAATCCTTCCATTTTCTTGTACTCACTACATAACCATTTTGATATTAGGTATGTAGGAGACCCTATATTGTTGATGATGGGCCTCATTTTGTCTCCACCCTTGTGTGTTTTTGGGAGACCATGCATTTGTGGATTTCTAGGGTTTGAAACCTTCAGCCTGAATTTTTCTTTTTTTGATAGAATTTTGTTTATTGTCTTCAAAGGTTAATTTAGTTACAGCTGTTTCGGTACACTGTACCTTCTTCAGACATGTTAAATTAATGAATTGTTAATTAATTTGTTAACATGTCTGAAGAAGTTACAGTGTACCGAAACAGCTGTAACTAAATTATATCTTAATAAATATGAAAATCAAATAAAACTGTAAGTTTTATTTTTATTTAATTAAATAAGTAATGGATTTTCATCAAGTAAACACCAACTCAATTGATTATTTACAAAAATATTTATATCATTCTAGTGCAGTATTTTAGTTGTTATTAGCAACTCAAATTTTAATAAATATTAAAAAACATAATTTTTTCCAGATCAAGTTATATTAAAAGCTATCCAGCTGGAATTCAACCTAAATAATAGTTAATGTTATTCTATCACCTCATTCTTGGTCTACGAACTGGGATTTTTCCCTCTTGTTTTCCAACTAGAAGCTTCCATGCATGACTTTCATTCCCCATTCATGCCACATGTCCTGCCCATCGCAGTCTACGAGACTTAACTGTTCTTATTATATCTGGCTTCCTATAAAGACCATGTAGTTCATTGTTATGTAGTCTTCTCCATTCACCTGTCTGTTCATCTCTCTTTGGTCCAAAACTTTATTCTCAAATACTCGTAATCTCCTTTCCTCCCTTAAAATAAGAGTCCATGTTTCGCACCCATATAATATAAATGACAGAATAATAGTTTCATATATATATTTTCAGTTTAACATTGAAAGGAGTTGGGATGTCAAGAGTCCCTGTATTGCATAATAGCATGTATTTCCAGCATTGAGCCTATGTTTAATTTATTTGTACATTTCATTCCTATTTGTGATTATTGTTCCTAAGTATTTGAATTCAGTCAGTTCCTCAAAATTACCCTCATTTGTCATTAGCTGTCCATTTCCATTATATAATGTATTTCTATGTGTGACCATATATTTAGTTTAAATTTAATAATTATTCATTTTGGTAAAAATCCTAGAAAGGAGAGTTGTATGTAAGACGAAAAAAAAAAAAGATTTTATTGGAGAGAAGAATTCATTATCTATTACTAGCTTACCAGTCTTGAGGAACCAGTAATCAGTGTCTTGAAATGTTTTTGTAGTCCAAATGTTAGAATAATCTGCTTCTTTCTCTTCGCCTTCTGTATCTTCAACACCTACTGCTAGTTGACCCTGTATACTGCTTAGTAAACCAATTGTGGCTGCAAATTATTAACACAAAAAATTATTACAAGTAATAATGAGTGATTTCCAAATTATCTAGAGGATTTGGAAATCAAGAGGGCATTTGTTAGGATTATTTAACAAATTAAATTAAATTTGAAGAGAAAAATTCTCGCCTAGACCGAGACTCGAACCTGGGACCTTTGGCTTTCTGGGCCAAATGCTCTACCAACTGAGCTACCGAGGCGAGTTGCGATCTAGATACAAATTTTTCTCTTATATACATTGTAATTCTCTCGCACCAAATGCTTTGAAACCTTTACTTCTTCTTCCTTCCAAGTATTAGGCCAAGGCCTGTTACGATCCTATAGAAAATTTTCCCGTATGGGAAATTCTCGTATAAGACTTGAAAGCATAATAATAGTCCCTTCGATTGGTTGCTGGCCAAAGGAAGGCAAGACCAGTGATGGGCTACCATCTTATAGCCTCTGGTCAGGCTTTTCTGGAGAAGGAAAGAAAATAAAGGAAAGAAGAAATGGAAGAAAGGAAAGACTCCCTAGCCCTCGGATGCCCTAATAGCGTCGGGGTCGAAAAAACAAGAGTTAACCAAGAGAGGTTAGATAGTAAAGTTAAAAGAGTGCAAAACACAAGTAAGTGGAAGAAATGTTTTGCACAGCTTGGGCACCTTGTGGTCGCCATCCACATATCCCCTAGATGAGGACCCCTGAGGGCACTTCTATCTTTGCAAATGGCTGCTTCTTAGTTAAGAAGACATTTATTGGGAATTTAACACTACCTTATAAAGCCAATAGGGCTTCTATTGATGTTTTTATTATTAATTTAACACTTCTCACTGAAGGATAAATTATATTTGAAGAGAAAAATTCTCGCCTAGATCAAGACTCGAACCCGGGACATTTGGCTTTCCGGGCCAAATGCTCTACCAACTGAGCTACCAAGGCGAGTTATGATCTAGATGCAAATTTTTCTCTTATATACATTGTAATTCCCTTGCACCAAATGCTTTGAAATGTGATGTTGTGAACGTGACACAGCATTGAGAATGTCACAAATGATGTGAAGAAACCCTGGGTCTGCTAGGAATTATGAAGTATGGGTGAGTGAAATAATAAAAAATAAACAATATTAAAAAACCTTATAGTGTTATTTCCTATCTACATAACTTAATGGACTAAAGAGTTAGGATAAATAACACAAAGAAGAACTTAGAATGATTACCTCCAGAGTTAAAGAAATTGAGACGGGTTCACATAGTTGGATGAATGACATCCTGGAAGCCATGAAAGAAAGAGGATTGGAAGAAAAGGAAATAGAAATTGGGGACAGAGAAACAACATCAGTTGCAATAATCAATAAAATAATAATATTAATAATAAATAAAAAATAATTATTTGATAAGTATTCTACTGTACTAATAAATTTTGAAGTACATACCAGGTGAAACACGAAGTCTAATATCAGACATACAAACATCTAGGTGGAGGCCCAGGCCTTCAGGTGTAGAACCTGCCAAACTTATGCTGCATGGATAAAGAATCTGAAATAAATCACACATATCATTAATACAGCGGCTCCAGGTTGAGAAAACCATCTATAACAGCTAGGGGACACAATATGCTGACCATATGCCATCTATAAGCAGACTGGATGATTTCCATCCCAGTAAATGGCACATATAGATGTGATGAACTGCAGAAAATTCTTATTAATCAGTTACCTCACATGTGCACAATAAAAATACACCTCAGAGAATTCTGATTTTGTATTTAACTCAATTTGACCGAAAAATGTACCTAACTCATTTGCCTCAGAAAACGAGGTACACTCGTCCACTGTTAAATGACCTTCAACTCAGAAGACGAGGTACACTCACTTAACTCTGCTGTTATATATTTTGCAATATTTTGTACATCCTTTGGCAAGGTAATATTTTGTTAACATTTATGAATAGCAGAGGAATGTGTTTTGGCCTTCACCCTTATTTTGATCTCAAGTACCGTTATTTTTATATTAAATTAATGTTGGGAACTAAACATTATGAGGTACAATCATTAAAATTCATCGGAGAACATTTTGTTTAAACAACTCACCTCATAGGATTCATGCTTCCATGACATCGCGGTTTCATGGAAGCATGAATCCTATGAGGTGAGTTGATTAAACAAAATGTTCTCTGATGAATTTTAACCATTATTTTTGTTCGTTTTGAATGCCTGAAAATAGTCAATATAATTTGCACTGATTTAAATGCAGTTTCTGACCATTTAAACCTGAAGTGAATGGGTTAACACATGTGTGCACTAAGCCATCAATTTATTCCACAGGTCCTTTATTAAATAATAAAATTGTATTTAAATTAATATCGGGAAGTAAACATTATGAGGTTATATCATTAATAATGAATGGAGAACATATTTTAATTGACTCACCTCATATCAAAGAGTTTGAAAATGTATGAGGTGAGTCGATTAAAATATGTTCTCCATTCATTATTAATAAAATTGTAATTTAGTTGTATTCTTCAATTTATTAAAATTCATCGGAGAACTCACCTCATAGGACTGTGTTTGAAACCGCGATATCATGGAAGCATGAATCCTATGAGGTGAGTTGTTTAAACAAAATGTTCTTCGATGAATTTTAATGATTATACCTCATAATGTTTACTTCCCAACATTCATTTAATATCCTTCAATTTATCTCCAAAATATTTTTATTTTTAAACCAAAAATAAGAGTATTGTTTAACCTTTTATTTTAGAAAGAAAAATCAATGCTCAAAACCAGGACTCAAACCCCGGATCTCTGACTCTGCACATCAGAATGATAACTGTTACATCATCTGAGTTCCGATATGAACTTCATAGTTAAATATGCAAAATAACATTATGAGGTTCCGGTAGTCATAATGTCGGTTCAAAATAAGAGAGATCCTTCTCTTGTAAACTAGTTCCCGTGTTTAAAGAAAATAAAATATGAGGTAAGATGTTAAAAATGACTCAATTTCCGATATGAACGTCAACAATTGTTTCCACTTATACAATTCTCTTTCATATAAGTCAAAAGAATTGTTGATGTTCGTATCATACTAATGACGAGCGTTGATTTTTCTTTCTAAAATAAAACTATGTACAATTCTGGAAAGTGTTAATTTAAAATATAACATCAAAATTGTATAACATACCTGGGTCATCGAATCTTTTCTCTTCTCAGGATTAAAACAACATGAATATAGCTGCAAATCTTTGATGACTCCATTCATTACCTGTCGGTTTTCTGTCATTCGGAGTTTAAACGTTATTTCATTCTGTAACAAATAGAATGCATTTTAAGATAAATTTGAATCAATTATTATCTATTTCAGGAGAAATTACCAGTTCATTTGGAAAACTCATGTACAACTTATGTCCATGGAGAGAATTATGTAATTCTGTATCAGAACTAGCCTGATGAGAGATAATTTTTTATGAGGTAAAGTGTAAAAATGTCCAATTCAATTATATAAATTGACTGGCCACATAAACTTTGCAATCAGAGCTACTGACTACATTTCATGAGGTCTCAAGTTCAATTCCTGGTCATACCATAGGAATTTTTCATTTAATATAGTTATTGCTGTTGTTGCTCATGGTCTGGAATTTAAGTTAAGTTTAAGTTTAAGGACTATTTTGGGTCTTCATTGTCATTATCATCCGTCATATCATTGGGTTAACATAACTCTGCCTTTATTGAACTTTTATAGGAATATATCACTATGAGGTTTCATTTATCATAACTCTGCCTAATAAGAATTAAATGAATCGTGATTTCTTCTTACCTCATACTTCTATTTTTTTTAAACACAGCACTGCAGTATCGGCGACCTATTGTCGTCATCGTCAGCTGTTTTCACGACTCAGTTTAAAAAAACATAGAAGTATGAGATAAGAAGAAATCACGATTCATTTAATTCTTATTAATTGAACCTCATAATGTTAAAAGTTCCCAAATTTAATATATAAAAATAACTCTGCCTTCCTGGTATTATCGCCTCACTATGATGCTTAACAAGCGGCTCGCTTTGTTTCCCCGCAGCTGTTATACGTTATTAAAGTACAAAGATCTCGACAGCCGCGTCTACCACGATGTTGCCAGATTGCTATAATTCCCTCAGTTTCAATTATAACTAATAACGTAGAGCAGTCGATCCAGTTTTAAAATTGTATACCGTAATTAATTGTTATAATTATCAGTGATTTATTGTGATATGTAGCTCGAATAATAATACAATATCTGCATATTATATTTGTTTAATATATAAGTGGTTAATATATAGCGGCCATGGGAAAATATTTGAGACCGAACAGTTAATAATAATAATAATAATAATAATAATAATTTCATCATGATGTTGTATGAATATTAAATTTATGTAGACCTAAAAGCTATATAATGTAGAATTGAAATTATTAAATAAATAAATACACATATAATTTTAATTCTCGTACTTGTGAAATGAGATTCATGCGCAGAACAGCGGGTTACACCAGATGGGATCGGAAAAGGAACACCGATATCTTAAAAGAATTGAAGACTACGCCAATTTTGGAATATATTAAACAGTACCAACTAAATTGGAAACACCATCTTGAAAGAATGAGTTCAAATCGGATCCCCAAAGCTGTTTATAATTATATACCAAGAGGACGAAGATCACTGGGCCGTCCTATGAAACGCTGGAGGGAAAATTTTCTATAGGATCGTAACAGGCCTTGGCCTAATACTTGGAAGGAAGAAGAAGATAATTTTAATTTTAAAAGTGAAACAATACCAAATAATAACATGAATAATCAATGCCTTCTGTCCTTGTGTAATAAACACCCATAGCGCTATGAGAAACGTGACAACACCGCATGTCAAGCAATGCCGCGCGGCACCCGCTTTTATATAAACTGTTAACCATCAGAGTGAGGCAATAATATCCCTACAACAAAAATGGTTTACAATTCTGTCAATGCCAGGAGAGAAGCAAGAAATGTCCTAAAGGCATCCTGGTGGCATTGGACAATATATAATATTGATATAATTTCCCTCATAGTGTTACTTCCCATTAGAGTTTGTATTAAAGACAAACAAAAAACAGCAGAGAAGAAAGCACTAAAAAAAATGAGAAGTTTTAAATTAAAAATAAATTTCTTGGTAAATTAGCTCAAAACATTAGTTACTAACAATTTTGAGAATATATTAAGCTCAGTGGCAGAGCAATAGCATATAGAGCTAAAAGTCCTGCGCTCAAACCCTGGTCTAGGTGTATATTTTCCTATGTTTTTATTATTCATTTAATATATCTTACTGAAGGATAAATTATATTTGAAGAGGTTTGAACCCAGGACCTTTCGATTTCTATGCTAATATTCTACCGTCTCAGCTATCTGAGCACTCCAACCTGAACACAAATTAACAGTGTATATAAGAGAAAAATTTGTGTTTAGTTTGGAGTTCTCAGGTAGCTGAGTCGGTAGAGCACTCCACAAAGCGAAAGGTCCTGGATTCAAACCCAAGTCTGAGCATATATTTTTCTTTTTTATTTAACTTTTACAGGAATTAATCACTATGAGATTTAATTTTACCATATATTTTTCTCTTAAAATTTTTGTCTTTCAGTGAGAAGTCAACATTATAATAAAAATATTAAAAAGCTCTACTGGCTTTATGTAGTAATGTTAAATTCCTATTAAAAATCTTCTTAAATAAGAAGCCGCCATTCAAGGGTTGAGCAACGGTTCGCAAGCCTTTGGCACACTCAGGAATTAAAAATGTATAAGAGAAAAATTTTCATTTAGATTGGAGGCCTTGGATAGCTCAGTGACAGAGAATTAGCATATAAAGCTGAAGGTTGTGAGTACTGTCTAGGCATATATTTTTCTGAAAATACAATAGGAAGTAACATTATGAGGTTTTACTTAATAATAAGTTTCGTCTGTTTAATTCTTACTTCATGTCGTTGTTTCTGTTAGACATATGTTTAAAGATATGTTAGCTTCAACTTCAGTAGTTACTGACTGGTTTTTCGTAAGTTGTCGGCCCTGGATCACCACTTCTGCTCCCTCCTTCTTCTTGTTCAAGGAGACAATTATGATTAAAACATTTTGCCTGTTCATTCTTACCTCTTAGAGTTGTTTTTGTCGAACATATGTTTCAGAAAGGTAGAATATGTTTATCACTCACCTCATATTGTTCAAATGAGGTGAGTGATAAACATATTCTACCTTAATGAATATACCTCATAGTGAGAATTCCTAAAATAAGTAATATGTTTCAGAGCTTCTTAGCCCCCATCGTCAGCGATTACAGACCAATACAGATTGGTCTGTAATCGCCGAGATGGGGCTAAGAAGCTCTGAAACATATGTTTGACAAAAAACTCTAAGAGGTAAGAATGAACAGGCAAAATGTTTTAATTACTAAACAAACCTCTTAATGTTACTTCCTATTGTATTAAAAAAAAAGAAGAGAATTATGAATTTTGAAACTCCCAGGGAGAGGAAGGTAATTAGTAAGTTCTTTGGACCATAGAAAGAGGCAGCAGAAGTCAATATCAGGGCCGACAACTTGGGAAAAACCAGTCTGTAACTACTGAAGATGAGGCTAACATGCTTTGAAACATATGTCTAACAGAAACAACAATATGAGGTAAGAATTAAACAGAACAAATTTAAGATAAATTAAAATGATTCATACCGCTCCTCATAACCAATCTTCTAAGTAGAACGGAATTTCAGGGCATTGGCAGCCCCATCCTCAGTACATCTTGACGACTGATATTATGTCGATCGGAAGAACCACTTCTTGTTCCCTCTGTGGGTGGACTGATAAATCTCTGGATCAGGTCAGAATCCGCAGAAATTTCGACATAATATCAGTCGTATTTGAAGAGAAAAACATTCTTTTTCTTCAAATATAATTTATCCTTCAATGAGAAGTGTTAAATTAATAATAAAAACATCAATAGAAGCCCTACTGGCTTTATAAAGTAGTGTTAAATTAAAATAAATCTCTTCTTAATTAAGAAGCTGTCATTTGCAAAGATAGAAACAAAGGTTTCAAAGCATTGGTGCAAGGGAATTACAACGTATATAAGAGAAAAATTTGCATCTAGATCGCAACTCGCCTCGGTAGCTCAGCTGGTAGAGCATTTGGCCCGGAAAGCCAAAGATCCTGGGTTAGAGTCTCGGTCTAGGCGACCATTTTTCTCTTCAAATATAATTTATCTTTCAATGAGAAGTGTTAAATTAATAATAAAAACGTCAATAACATCAGTCGTCAAGATGTACTGAGGATGGGGCTGCCAATGCCATGAAAACGTGATCTACTTAGAAGATTGGTTATGATGAGAGGTATGCAATATTTTAATTTATCTTAAATTAAACCTCATAGTGATATATTCCAATAAAAATTCATAACAAAACTTAGTTTATTTTCCTCTTAAAATGTATATTAGTTTACGTTACTTACATTGAGAATGATGGAATTAGTATCGAGGTCATCCATATTTTCCACCAGAATAATATCTGGCTTCTCCACCCTTATGTTCACTGTCATTGTTGTAGGAGGTGGTGGTTTGGGTTCAACAGCAGTAGTTACAGATCTTGATTTGGAGACAGTAGCTCTACTTGTCTTAGATTTTGCACTTGTGCCACTCGTATATGACATTACATCAGCATGAGCTGTATCAGCTGCTGGTGGTGGTGCCATTCCACTTGTGAAGAAATCTGATAACTTCATCAAATAGCTCAGGCAAACAGTTAAAGTAAATCCAAATATACGAATATCCACTGAAAAATAAATAATTAAAATCAAACAAATTTAATTATATTATTTTTAGTCTGATCATCTTACCTCAATATTATGGAGATATTGAACAACTGGTTAAGTAAAAACGACATAAACAGAGAGATCAAAGAAGATTATTTGAAATTAACTGAGTTATGCATTGACCAAATGTTTTTTACATTCAGTGGGAGTTTCTATAGACAAAAATCAGGGCTCTCAATGGGAAACCCATTATCACCTTTCCTGGCAAATTTATTTATGAGCGATTTTGAATGTAAAATCACTAAAGCACATCCCACAATGATTAAATTTTGGAGCAGATATGTAGATGATATAATTTGTATTGTAAAAGAAAAACAAGTAGAAGATTCCCTAAAACTGTTAAATTTACAGAGTACAAACATCAAATTTACAAAAGAAATAGAAGAAAATAAACAAATACCTTTTTTGGATCTTAAATTGGTTAGAAACAAAGAAAAAAGAAAAACTGAATTTGGGATTCATAGGAAAGAAACTCATATGGAAAATTTTATAAAATCAACAGGTTTCAATCTAATTGGACATAAATTAGCAGCCTTTAATAGTTTAACTCATAGATTGGTAAACTTACCCTTAAACGAAGAAGATTTCAAACATGAGAAAAAACACACAATCAAAGTAGCAAGAGAAAACAGGTTTGATGAAAAAATGGTACATAAAAGGATAGAAAAGTATAAAAAACAAAAAATGATAAACAGAAGTACTCTTGAAAAAGAAGAACCACCTATGAAAAAATATAGGAAATTCACATATCACCCTTGGGTACATAATAAATTCCAAAAGATATTTGAGAAGTTTAATATTAAATTAGCACCAAAAAATAACTACAGTTTAAATAAACTAATAAAAACCAACAAAAATGAAAAAAACTGATAAAAATAAAAAGTCAGGAATATATCAAATTGAATGCATGGGCTGTGAAAAGATAATATATTATATATATATATATATATATATATATATATAGGAAAAACAAAAAGAAACCTAAAAATTAGAACCAAAGAACACATAAGAAATATTAAAAATGGGGAAATAGAAAAATCTGCAGTTGCTGCTCATGTTTGGTCTGAAAAACATAATATAAATTCAGACACTAAATTATTAAAACAGTTAGAAAATACAAAAGAGCTGACTATTTGGGAAAAAATGTATATTCAGAAGAACAAAAACAGAGTTATGAATTTTGATATACCTATGGAGTGTGACCTTGTTTGGAGGTTCTTTGGCCAACCACAGGATGGAGCTGACATCGACATCCAGGTTGTGCAACATAATGCAACATAAATAAAACCAGTCTGGAAAAGCTGACGATAAAACAGAATTGTTTTGAAACATGTTCAAGAACAAATCAACATTAATATTGAGGTAAGATGTACAGACTAAAAATAATATAATTTATCTGTGGGGTTACATAAAAGACTGTGTTTTTATCCCACCTATGCCTGACACTCTTCAAAATCTGCGACAATGAATTGTTGAAGCTGTGAATCTGATAACTAGAAACCAGCTGATTCTTGTGTGGCAAGAAATGAGCCATCATTTTTATATTTGTCATGTAACACATGGTGCTCATACTGAATGCATAAAATAGTGAAATTTGAACTTTTCTCTTTCCAGGGATGTTGGAATTGTGTTTTTATTTTTTGTAGTTTTGAAGAAATAAATCTTTGACATCAGTTCCTTCTTTCTGAATAGCCCTGTATATAATAATTCTGTATGTGTACATATCACTGAACTCCTCCTAAATGACTGGACCAATTTTGATGAAATTTTTTTGTATGTGATTGAGTGGGTCTCTGGGCAATTTAGATTCACAATTGGACCCTCTAAAACCATTATGTGTAAGAGTTCACCTGAAGTGAAAATTTAAAAATTGCTCTAGCGGTCACAAAGTTTTATGTTTCAGAATGAAACTCAGTATATCCTATTAAAATAAACCAAGGTAGGTATTATCCAAAAATGAGCAAAATCCGAAAATTAGAAGTGGAGGTTTACCTGAAATCCAAAATTAAAAAATGACTAGCAACTGCCATGTTAGTTCTTCTCAGCGTATAACATTCAATTTAATTAACCTTTAATATTTCACTTACTTAGGCGTAGCAACGCATGCCGGGTATTAGCTAGTATATATATCCATCCATAGTAATTCTGCCCAAAGGCAGGTCCTTCACTGCAATCATAGTATTTTCATGCTATGCTAGCAGCTTTACTAGGGAATTGTAGGTGTGGTAGCTTCCCGTTGCTTTCCACACCGGTCAAGGATGTTGATGATGATGGCCATATGATTTTGGGGACCATTTGGGCCTTAAAGTTTTCCTGACATTTGTCTTACAGGTGAGGAAAAACCCCGATAGAAACCTCACCCAGAAAAACTGCCCCAACCGGGGATCGAACCTAGGCCCGCTACGTGACAAGGCAGCATGCTACTTCAAGACCACAGCGGTGGACTTATACACACATGTATCTTAATGCTGCAACTAACTCACTGGCACTATCGAGCCCATAGGTTCATGGCCACAAAGACATAAGCTCTGCATACATCCCTAACCTGAGCTAATATTTTCCAATATCCCCTGTATAATCTACTTCCCTCAAATAATGGTTAACGTTATTCTCCCAATTCATTCTTGGTCTACAAACTGGGTGTTTTCCCTCTGGTTTTCCTACAAGCTTCCATGTCCTTCTTTCATTCCCCATGCATCCACATGTCCTGCCCATTGCAGTCTATGAGACTTAACTGTTCTTATAATATCTGGTTTCTTATAAAGATCATGTAGCTCATTGTTATGTAGTCTCCTTTCGCTTGTTTGTTCACCTCTCAACAACTTATTCTTTGTAGGCCTTTCAGAACATGTTCCATCATCAGCTTTTTCAAAAAGTATAAAAGCTAGCTCTCAGGTACATTTTTAAAACAGTTTAACCTTTAAAACAATGTAACAGTTTACTAGAGCTTAACAGTTGTAGATAAAACCAGGAATTTAAGGAGCTTACCGAACATGTCATTTACATTGCTGTATGACCTGTGCTGAAAGGTCATATCTATCATACTTCTGAAGGGTGTGTCACCAGATCCTGATATGATGTCACCATCTGATTTATCTGATTTCCTTTCCATGAGTCGTTTAAGTTTTGTATCACTGGTGGTTCTAGTATCATCCAATAGACAGTCAACTAGTAAGATGGAAGTTATTAATGAAGTATCAGAGAGAATTCTTCCTTTTATAGAGAGAATATGCAAACTAAATCGACCCAAACCATTCTCTGGAAGATGTATGGCCGGTTCTTCACTTGTTAACTGCAAATTATAACACAATAAAAAAATAAATCATGTAATAGATTTTTATATATTAAATTTGGGAATTTTAATTATGAGGTTCAATTAATAATAATTAATTAATGAGTCATTTTAACATCTTATCTCATATTTCCTGTTTTATCAAACACGGTAACTATAGTTATATATAAATTAAGAACCTCATAATGTGTTTCCCAATTTTAACTTTGAATGATAATAATTAAATGAATCGTGATTTTTTCTTACCTCATACATCTATGTTTCTTTAAACACAGCACTGCAGTATCGGCGACACTTTGTCGTCATCGTCAGCTGTTTTCACGACTGTCAATTTTTTCTCCTTTTTGCCAGTAATTATCTAGACTGCCATCTGGTGTTCTTTTGAAGGAATTCCTCTTCAAACTGCCATCTCGTGTTATTTTGAATGAATCATTTCCTAAACTGCTATCTTTGTATTTTTGAAGAACTTTGTAATCAAGCTTGGTTCTTCCGGAATCTCAAAGTTCATAGTTCTAGTATGGTTTTTTTGAATATATATTTTTTCCCAAACTGTTAAATCCAAAGGTTTTGATAGATGTTTTAAAAGTTTTGCTTCTTTTTCAATCCTATGATGCTCTAATAAACTATGTGCTGCTATAGCTGATTTTTCAATTTCTCCATTCTTCATGTTTCTGAAGTGCTCTTTTTTTTAAAGAAACATAGATGTATGAGGTAAGAAAAAATCACGATTCATTTAATTATCATGTAATAGATGTTTGATCCTGTGAGAATTACAGTGTAATCACAGTAAATAACAACAATGTCTAGAGACCATGATCAGATTGGTTATTAATAGGGCAAGGCAATTAATGATTTTGCATCTTTTTCTTATGAAGATTGAAACATTGCTTGCATATATGAAAATGTACGGCATTAAAAAATGGATTAAATAAAAGCATTTGTTACGGCATTTTTTTGCATTTTCTTAACTTTTCCAGGGATAGGTCATTTTTTGGCAATTTTTAGGTCATTTTGAGCATTTTTTACACTTTTCCGGAAGGCTGTGACATTTTTTGTATTTGATTTAAGATTTTTATTATAATTCAGTATTTTTCCTTGTCATACAATTTCTTGGAATTAAGTAGTTGTTTGGTAACTACTACCCCTATTTTTCAAGGTATGTGCATAATGATCTTGCACATTTCTAGGAATTTTATTCAATTTCTTAGAGCTTATGCTAGCTTCTACCCTTGTTCTGACTGTTAACTGAAATTCAAAATTGCTGTAAAAGTACACTGCGTAATTGAAATGGATTTTCTGCAATAAAAGGTACTGTAATATGTATGTTTTAAATACTTTTCTTTTAATATTTTGATGTTAAGTTAAATTTTATGTAATTCAGTAATCAAGTGAGTACTTAATCTAATAAATAGTATTTTTATTGGTAATTCTTAACTTTTTATTTGTCATTTTTTTTTTATTTTATTGGTCATTTTTTGCATTTTTTAGGACATAAATGCATTTTTTATTTTGCATTTTTTACCAATAATTTATAGGTCATTAAATGCCTTGCCCTAGTTATTAATATAAGTTAAATGTCTAAGCATTCAAAAAGTATTTAACTAAGTTATGTAATTGAGAATGTCACAAATGGTGTGATGAAACCTAGGTCTGCAAGAAGTTATGAAGTATGAGGTAAGTGAAATAATAAAAAATTACAAGTATTTAACTGTTTTACAAAATATCACTGAGTTTAATTTAAAATAAAATTCTTTACACCATCTCATATCCTATCTTCTATTTAGACTGGATTCGTAACCTTAGTGGTTACATTTTCAGTAGTTACATGACCAATGTTCTATCGTCCAGGAGCACTGCTTCTTGTTCCATCTGTTGGTAGACCGATGGAATTCCTCGGGAATTTCAAAATTCATTAATTATTCTTTCTTAATTTTTTTAATGTGGATTTTTCCCCCCCAAACAGTGAGCTCCTTAGGTTTTTCTATTTGTTTTATTAAACTAACCTTTCTTTCAATTAGATGTTTTTCTGACCAAGCATGAGCGGCTCCTGCTGATTTTTCAAATTCCCCATTTTTAACATTCTCCATATTCCTAAGATGTTCTTTCACTCTTAGTTTTTAAATTTCTATGCTCTTAATGTCAACTGTCACATTAGATGACATATCAAAATTTGATCTGCATTGTCCGTCTGGCAAAGCAAATTATTATGTTGCTCGTAAATTGTGGCGCTGAAGTTATATAAGTTTCTCTGCATATTCTGCAGGAAGATTCTGTGGGGGTGTTGTTTGCCACCACAACATAAGCCCTGCTCTTTTCATCAAATTCAAAGAAATTTACCATTGGGATATATGGACAGCTTATGTCCTGCAGCCATGAACCTACAGGTTTGTAGTGGCAGTGAGTTAGTTAATTTATTACATATTCTTTTCTATATTAAATTATGTACTTATTTCTAATAAAGATGTGACATATCTTCAATTTATCATCCCAATGGTTTAATTGTTCCCCTAGGTCAGCATGGTCCTCAATTCTCCTCAATAAACATGGAATTCTAAATATGAGAAAGCTTTCAATGTTTTTATTATTCATTTCATACATCTTAATGATGGATAAATCATATTTGAAGAGAAAATTTTTCACCCAGACTGTGACTCAAACCCAGGACCTTTGGCTTTCTGGGCCAATGATCTACCGACTGAGCTACCGGGGCAAGTTCCAATATAAATGCAAATTTATCTTCTTTTGAGAAAGCTTTATTTAATACATGTAGGAAATAATTGGAATGCATTGACAATGTTGCGTAAAAGCAACAAAACTGGTCTGCATAAAAATCAAGAAATATGAAGGGAGTCAAAATACACAACTCATTAATAATTATGAGAAAGCTTAACTACAAACTTAACCTTCCACCAGCAGAATTGCAGTATTATCATAAGTAATGCCACAAGTGATTTCCAAATTATCAATAAATTCACAACTTCCGAAGTAAGGAGTGAATTTATCTAGATAATTTGGAAATCAAGAGTGGCATTTGTCAGGACTATTTGACGAATAAAATTAGCTGTTTACTCACAATTCATTATTTAAATATAGCTATTTTTTAATATTTATATATTTAATGTAAACAGTGATGTTTGAAAGCAAATGAGAAATGTTTATTACGCTTCACTTGTTCATCACTGCAACCAGATCATATTATTTATTGCCAAAGGATCACAATATTGTAAGAAAGCACCCTAGTGGAGAAAAATGAAACACATCAAACTGTTTATAACCAACATTATATGTTATAAATTAATTTCTGATGTCCTATGATATAAATATGTCAATTATATTTTTCTGGAACGTTATTACCTAGGAAATAATATTGCTACAAAAAAGTAAAGTAAAGTGATCCCACAACAGGCCCGGAGGCCTTTGGGGTAGTAGGAGGTTAAGGCTCCCACTTTTTCTATACAATCGGCACTTTATGTCAGCCGGGTTGTCAGCCCTGCATGACGGCCGCCTTTACCCCCAGAACAAGCATCTGGTACTCATTTCCGTTAGAGGCTGAGTCGACCCCAGGGCCATAGTGCCACCAGAGGGTTTGGGTCAGTTTAAAAACCCTGACCCCAATGGGACATGAACCCTCGACCCTCCAGCTTGTAGCTCAGTGCCTTAACCACTACGCTACGGCATGCCCCCAATATTGCTACATATGATTTTATATTATATTCCGCAAGCACTATCTGGTTACATTCATGCACTATATATACAATCTGGTAGCCATATGCATTCTAGAATTCTTACATCTTAATACATAAATTGTTATATTCAACATATTTCTTAGAAAGTCAGTCACTGCAAAATAATGGTCTGACCTATTCAGAATGTTAAAAAGGAGGAGCTTGATTTTAAAGTGATAGAATTAAATTGATAAAATCGAGTTGAAGAAGACTGTGATTGGTTGTAAATCAAAATTCATTCAAATGTGATTGGTCATTGACTCCCATTTGGGGCATGAGTTAAATAGTCAATAAAATAATAATTTTACCTCTTTTGAACCTCCAGTGAAAAGATCAATAACTAAGCTTTCCATTGTCAATGTAAATTTGATTTGAGTATACACAGGATCCTCTTGTTTTTTTTGTGCCTCATCATCACCATCGCCATCATCAGCTTTTGTTTCAGCCTCTACAGTAATAGACTCAATACCTGAAATAAAAAACAATCATATTATTCTTTTTCTTTTCACAGTATCATTATAAAATTATAATATGATCCATTACTGGAACTGTGTTAAAATAACAGTATTGGAAAATGTTAAATAACATCGTTTACTGATTATAAAAATGGTGGTGTCAAATTCTCAAATATAGATACTTCTAAATGAAGCCGGCCGTTGGCGATGGATGAAACGAGAATTATAGATTTTAATTAAATTTACAGTGGGAGGAAACACTATGAGGTATTTATATTAATAAATGAGTTAGAGAAAATGTTTTAACATCTCACGATACCGGTTTCAGAAGTATAGTATTACTTCCAAATTTGACTGAAGATGGAAGTAATACTATACTTTTGAAACCGGTATCGTGAAGACACGCAACTTTGTGAAGTGAGATATTAAAACATTTTCTCCAACTCATTTATTAATTATAGATTTGTATATGTGGACAGATTTATATATTAAATTTGGGAATTTTAACATTATGAGGTTCAATTAATAATAATTAAATGAATCGTGATTTTTTCTTACCTCATACATCTATGTTTCTTTAAACACAGCACTGCAGTATCGGCGACACTTTGTCGTCATCGTCAGCTGTTTTCACGACTGTCAATTTTTTCTCCTTTTTGCCGGTAATTATCTAGACTGCCATCTGGTGTTCTTTTGAAGGAATTCCTCTTCAAACTGCCATCTAACATCTATCAAAACCTTTGGATTTAACAGTTTGGGAAAAAATATATATTCAAAAAAACTATACTAGAACTATGAACTTTGAGATTCCGGAAGAACCAAGCTTGATTACAAAGTTCTTCAAAAATACAACAGATAGCAGTTTAGGAAATGATTCATTCAAAATAACACCAGATGGCAGTTTGAAGAGGAATTCCTTCAAAAGAACACCAGATGGCAGTCTAGATAATTACCGGCAAAAAGGAGAAAAAATTGACAGTCGTGAAAACAGCTGACGATGACGACAAAGTGTCGCCGATACTGCAGTGCTGTGTTTAAAGAAACATAGATGTATGAGGTAAGAAAAAATCACGATTCATTTAATTATTATATGTGGACAAAATTGTTAATGTTTGTGCCAAGTCTAGACTGGTGTAGTGGGCAGGACACTAGTACATAAAACTAGAGGTCCACAGTTTGATTCCTGGTTCAGACATTAATTTTTCTTTTCACAATATCATTATAAAATTTTCTACAATCTTTCCACAGGCAGTCACTGCGGGAAGCAGGATTATATAAGAGAGAGAAAATTTGTTGAAATGTTACAGGAATTTACCAGATTAAATGCAGATATTGTGATAAAATTTACGTATGGAAAACAAAAATAAATTTGAGAACCAGAGTAAAGGAATGCCTTAGGAATGTCAAAAATGGGGAACTGGAAAAAGCAGCAGTAGTTGTTCTACTTAAATAGGTAGTATAAAAATCTGGAATTTATCAAATTAGTTACAATGACTCAAGAAAGTATATACAGAAAAAACTAAAAGGAATTTAGAAACTCATGTAAAAGAACACTTTGGAAATATTAAAATTGGTGAAATTGAAAAATTGGCAATTGCAGCTCATAGTTTCCTAGAGAATCACAAAATTTGAAGAGAAACTAAACTGTTAAAACATTTAGAGAAACCTTTGAAATTAACAGTTTGGGGAAAGATATACATTCAGAAGAATAAATATCCATCCATAGTAATTCTGCCCGAGGGCAGGTCCTTCACTGCAATCATAGCATTTTCATGCTATGCTTGCAGTTTTACTAGGGAATTGTAGGTGTGGTAGCTTCCTATTGCTTTCCACACCAGTGAAGGATGATGATGATAACGATAAGGACGATGATGATGGCCATATGATTTCGGGGACCGTTTGGGCCTTAAAGTTTTCCTGAGATTTGTCTTACAGGTGAGGAAAAACCCTGATAAAAACCTCACCCAGAAAAACTGCCTCGACTGGGGATTGAACCCGGGCCCGCTGCATGACAAGGCAGCACGCTACCTCGAGACCACAGTGGTGGACGAATAAATATAGAGCCATGAAATTTGAAATTCCTGAAGAGTAAAACTCAAGTTCATAAAATTGATACCAGATGGCAGTTAGGAAGATTCGACAGTTGGAATTTGACTGAAGATAAAGGTGAATGACCGTTGAAACCACTATCGTGAAAACAGGCAGCTTTATGATGTGAGATATAAAAACATTTTCTCCAACTCATTTCTAAAATAACACATTCTTATTAATATTACTTAAATATTAATTACTTTTTTATTGTATCAACATAAAAATGATACCAATGAACTGATCAATATATATGTATTGTATTGTAAGCCCATGTTTTCCCTTAACAGAGATTTAGGCGCTCTCCCCCTACAGGGAAAGAATTTGAACCATACTAATTTAGTTACACTTGTTTTCGTATAGATGTCATTTGAGTGGTCTGTGGTCAGTGTTCCGCCTCATACTGACATCTAGGAAACCAAGGTAGTACTAGGATGGGAAAATTCATTAAATTTTGCTTAGAGGCCTTCTCATTCAGACATAAGGATCTTTTACGAGCCTGAAAATCTTCAGACTCGGGACCGGGGGCCTTGCTCCTTGGATTTTTCCATCCTAAAAAAATCCATCGACCCCGGCCTGGTTTGAACCCACGACCCTCGGGACTAGAGGCAAGGAGCATAACCACTAGTCCACCGCAGCCGATATCAATATATATATATATATATATTGTCCACCACTGTGGTCTCGAGGTAGCGTGCCTTGTCATGATTCCCAGTTGGGACAGGCTCCTGGGTGAGGTTTTTTTTGGGGTTTTTCCTCACCTGTAAGACAAATGTCACGAAGCTTATGGCCCAACGGTCCCGGAAAATCATCCGGCCATCATAATCATCTTTATCATTATCATTATCCTTCACCGATGTGGAAAGCAACGGGAAGCTACCACACCTATAATTCCCTAGTAGAACTGCAAGCATAGCATGAAAATGCTATGATTGCAGTGAAAGACCTGCCCTCGGGCAGAATTACTATGGATGGATATATATATTTAAAGGTATTTTTAATTTTTTGTGGATTTTCACTTTGAATATGTTTTAAAACATACAGAAAAATAAACAAATGTTATTTTTTTTAATCAATTTTTTCTATTGCATTCCATTTTTTATGGCGAGATAAATAATAAATCCAACTAAAGAGGATAAATATCTTACTTGTGCTTGTTTGAGAAATATTGATTATGAAGGTACAATCCTTACTAAACTACGAGAACTCATGAATCATTACCTTCAAGTGTTTCAGGTCTTTCCGCTGATTTGCTAGTATCACTCCATGATATTTCAGGTTTCACAATGTCTGCAGCTCCTGTATCCGTGAACTGCTCTGGTTGTTCTTGTAGATTACCATTCAACACTTGCATTATCATATTGAAATCCTCTTGTGACAATGTAATCTAGAATCAATTAACAACTGTTCTTTTTCATTCTTCCTATTATTTTAATTCAAACACTAGATATGTATGTGCTCAAGAAAATGGACCACTTGGCACTTATTTAGTTAATGGCATTTTTATAAACCTTTATACGAGGGTGAATCAAATATAAACCGGAATTATTGTTTACAATTTTATTGAATTAACAAAAAAATACAAAACCACCACCTCATTTTTCTACATAGTCTCCTGCATTTCCAACACACTTTTGCCAATGAGTTGGCAACTTTTTTAAGCCATCCTTAAATTATGAGGGATGACGTGTAGTCAGCCAGTTGTGCAAGAACTCCTCTACTGCTGCATTGTCACCAAACCGCCTTCCTCCCAGGTCTTCTTTCAGTGGCCCAAACAAATGGTAGTCACAGGGTGACAAATCTGGACTGTAAGGAGGATGTTCCAGAGGTGTCCAATGCATTTTCGTCAGTTTTTCTTGTGTCAACCAAGCAGTGTGTGGCCTTGCATTGTCATGCAGCACAATCACATTTCGGATCAGTTTCTGGCAGCGCTTGTTGCGATATGCTGCTTTGTCTCGTCCAAAAGCTGGCAGTAGTACCCTGCATTCACTGTTCACACTAATCCTCCTCAATAAGGTCCCATACTGCACAAATGTTGTCTGCAGTGATGCTTGTTCGTTGTTCGTCTTTGGTGGGGCTCATTTTCCACTGAATCCCAGCCCACTAAAATTTTTTTTGTGCCAATCATACACCTGCATCTTCGAAAGGGTTGCTTCCCCGAACTGCGCATGGAGCCTTCTCAAAATTTCAGAAGGTTTAGTGCCTTCTTTCGCCAAAAACTTAATAATAATGCGTTGCGCAACAGATGTGTGTACCTCTTGCTCGCTCATGGCGTACTGAAGCAAGTGGCCGCTCTTCGGAGTGCGACACATCAAGATCCCTACTCCATACACCCCCACCAACTTCCCCTCCAAACTGCAACCTTTGCAGTTCGCTACCAGAGCCTCCAGATACAAATTCCGGTTTATATTTGATCCACCCTTGTATGTATTATATTTGAAGAGAAAAAAAAAAAAGATTTAAATTAACATGTTTTATACCTCATCTCATATTCAGTTTTCTATTATACCAGTTTCAAAGCTTGGGCAGCTTCATCTTCAGTAATTTCTTGTCTACTGATGTTATGTCTCATCTACTGATGTTATATCTCATCTATCTAACAACGGAACTGTCAACCTTTGCACGTTAGAAAATCTACCTTGAAATTCCTTCCAAAAAAGCATTGTGATGTACCAAGGCCATGTCGGAAAAATTATCTGTCTTTTTACCTGCAAGGCAGCACCAAATTTCTAATTAAATTATTTTCAGTCTTCATGTAGACTTTTACGGCCGGAGTTGCTATGATGATCTTGAAGAAGATTTTCGGGCTGTAGGCCGTGGTCGTGAGGCTTGTAGTTCCCCGACGTTTTGCAGAGACTGCGTCTGGCATCCTCAAGGGTTGTCTTGAGACTGGCAATTCTGTCCGCTGTCTGTCTTATTTATACGTTCACCGCGATGTGTTCGTAAGCTGTATCTGCCTTCTGATTGGTCAGCGTTAGGGACTTCCATTGTTCCAATGAGATTGCTATTTGATGGTCTGGTCGACTGTACGTTATATCTGTCTTTTGATTGGTCAGCGGTAGGGACTTCTATTGTTCCACTGAGATTGCTGTTTGATAGTCTAGTCGACTGTGCTTGTAGAGGTTTACATTTTGCGTTTTTTAGAACCGGTATCCATACTTTCTAAAAAACACAAAATGTAAACCTCTACAAGCACAGTCGACTAGACTATCAAACAGCAATATCAGCGGAACAATGGAAGTCCCTACCGCTGACCAATCAAAAGACAGATATAACGTACAGTCGACCAGACCATCAAATAGCAATCTCATTGGAGCAATGGAAGTCCCTAACGCTGACCAATCAGAAGGCAGATACAACTTACGAACACATCACAGTGAACGTATAAATAGGACAGACAGCGGACAGAATTGCCAGTCTCAAGACAACCCTTGAGGATGCCAGACGCAGTCTCTGGCGAAACGTCGGGGAACTACAAGCCTCACGACCACGGCCTACAGTCCAAAAATCTTCTTCAAGATTATTTTCAGTCTGTTTATCTTACTTCAATATTAATGTTGATTTGTTTTTCAACATGTTTCAATTAGCCAAGATGCTGAAGATGATTAGTAGCTAATTGAAACACTTTTTCTTCCTCAATACTGTTATTTTAACACAGTTCCAATAATGGATCATACTATAATATTAAAATGATATTGTGAAAAGAAAAATTAATGTCTGAACCAGGAATCGAACCGTGGACCTCTAGTTCTCCAGACTAGTGTGCAGCCCACTACACCATTCCAGACCTGGCACAACCATTATGTGGAAGTAATTGTTAATGGTTGTGCTAGGTCTGGAATGGTGTAGTGGCCTACACACCAGTCTGGAGAACTAAAGGTCACAGTTCGATTCCTGGTTCAAACATTAATTTTTCTTTTCACAATATCATTATAATATTATAATTGAAACACGTTCAAGAACAAATCTGTTATGAATATTGAGGTAAGATAAACAGACTGAAAATAATTTAATTAAAAGAACCTCAAAATATTACTTCCTAAAATAAAACATTAATTAAAACCAAATTTCTAATTTAAGCTATAAGGAAGTAATACCACTCATGAACTGGCAGATTGGATAACTCTCACTACCTGCCATCTGTGCCATGTCCCACCTCACTCTACTCCCCTCTTACTCATTCTGGGAGTCCACCTGCTCCATACAATGAGATGCCATTACTGAATTCTAGCTTCGATTTTTTTGTCTTACAGCTGAAAATGGCAAATATTTTTTTTGGACATGGCCGTGGCACATGACAACGTTTCTCTGAGAGAAATTTCAAGGTAGGTTTCGGTATGCAATGGTTGACAGTTCCCTTGTAAATAAATAACACTTTCTGCCTTCAAGTTCCCAGTTATAAATGCATTTATTCACTCTCAAATCAAAATATTAAACATAATACTTACATTAATGGTTTGCAACCTTCCAGACAGATCAAGATCAGGCACTTCTTTGTACCATCCAACTGACAAATTCCGCAGTATTACCAACTGGAAGGTTATAGGCTGCAAAATAGCTATTTCTTTGATTACTTCAATAGCATCGTTAGCCAATCTTGCGCTTTAAAGGAAGGATAAGTTATGTAATTAGTTAGGTTTTCACATTTGAGTCACAGTATTGATAAAGAGTTTAGGTAAAATTTTTTATCATTCACTTCATATTATTCTTCTTATTTAACTATAAATTAGTTTCAGAACATAGTTTCTGTTCCATCTTCAGTATCGTCACGACCATTGTTCTGTCGTCTTGAAGAGCCACCCATTGCTCCTTCCATCGGCAGACTAAAAAATCTCGAAACCAGGTCATTCTCCCCAGGAATTTCAAAGTTCATCAATTTCTTCTTTTCGCTCTTTTGAATGTAGATTTTTTCCCAAACAGTAAATTCTTTTGATTTTCTATTTGTTTTAATAATTTAGCTTCTTTCTCAATAAGATGTTTTTCAGACCATGCATGGGCAGCCACTGCAGAATGTCAAGAAAGGGGAAGTAGAAAAATCTGCAGTGGCTGCCCATGCATGATCTGAAAAACATCTTATCGAAAAAGAAGCTAAATTATTAAAACAAAACCAAAAGAACTTACTGTTTGGGAAAAGATCTACATTCATAAGAGCAAAAAGAAGAAATTGATGAACTTTGAAATTCCTGGGGAGAATGACCTGGTTTCGAGGTTTCTCAGTCTGCCAATGGAAGGAGCAAAGGACAACAGAACAATGGTCGTGACGATACTGAGGATGGTACAGAAACTATGTTCCAAAACTAGTTTATAGTTAAATAAGAAGAATAATATGAGTGATAAAAAATTCTACCTAAATGAATATACTTCATAGTGTGAATTCCTAAAATAAGTTATTGATAAAGAGTCTTTATGTGCTTGTGGCTAGACACAGCCTGTAGCAAAATTTTTGAGAACTGACACCCTTGTGACTACAATGACTCTTTCTCAACAATGAAACATAATTATCGAACTACTATAGGAAATATCATATGAGGTTTAATTTAAAATTTGAAATAAAATTCTTTCCATCTCACCTCATATCCTGTCTCCTAATTAGACCAGTTTCATAACCTTAGTGGTTACATCTTCAATAATTCTGAAGATGTAACCACTAAGGTTACGAAACCATCTAATTAAAAAAATAGGATATGAGGTGAGGCGAAAAGAATTTTATTTTTTTAATTTTTTTTATGTTGCCCCGATGATATGACGGATGATGATGATGATAATGGTGCACCAGGAGAGTCCCTAATCCTAAGATGAATATGAATGATGATGATTGCAATGGCCATATGATTTCGGAGACCGTTTGGGCCTTAAAGTTTTCCTGACATTTGTCTTACAGGTGAGGAAAAACCCCGATAAAAACCTCACCCAGAAAACTGTCCCGACCGGGGATCGAACCCGGGCCCGCTGTGTGACAAGGCAGCACGCTACCCTGAGACCACAGCAGTGGACATAAATAGTTTAAATATTTGAACTGATATTTTTTTATAAATAAATAAATGGGATTGGATGAATTGGATGGGAGTCAGCCAATTGTACTCCTTCCTTTTCAGTTGGACCAATCAGAACTTCCAGATTATAACTGAAATGAAATGGGATTTTTCCCAGAACAAAAAGATGGCTACAATACTTGAAAGAAGTTGGATGTGTAAAATAATGAGTCATCAAAAAATAAGAGAATTATAATGTTTTTATTATTAATTTAACATTTCTCAATGAAAGATAAATTAAATTTGAAGAGAAAAATTTTCGCCTTGACCGGGACTCGAACCCGGGACATCATTAGAGGCCTTACTGGCTTTTAAAGTAATGTTAAATTTCCAATAAATGTCTTCTTAACTAAGAAGCCGCCATTTGCAAAGATAGAAACAATGGTTTCAAAAGCATTTGGCGATAGGGAATTACAACGTATATAAGAGAAAAATTTGCGTCTAGATCGTAACTCGCCTCGGTAGCTCAGTTGGTAGAGCACTTGACCCGGAAAGCCAAGGGTCCCGGGTTCGAGTCCCGGTCTAGGCGAAAATTTTTCTCTTCAAATTTAAGAGAATTATAGTTCATTTCTTGATATTAGTTGACAAAATGGTGTCAAAGTTATGGAAAATAATATTGAAGTATAAATTCCATTCATCTTGAATATAAATAATCCATAAGGTGGGAATAAAGTGTTAGTGAAAAATTGACCGTTGGAAATAGTCATCCATTACATATATGAAGTAATAATCTTCTATGAGTGAAATTTATTAATTTAAGCCGGAATCTTTTAAAATATTGATTTTTTACAAGATCCATCTATACAGAAGTGAAAACTTTAATAAAATAACATTTACTTTAACTGTTAACAAAAGTGTCGTTACTTATTCATGTAAGAAACTTTCCCTCATTCCCTTGAAGAAAGTCATCAGTGCTGTGGCAAATAACAGTGATCTAATTATATTTGAAGAGAAAAATTTTCGCCTAGACCGGGACTCGAACCCGGGACCCTTGGCTTTCCGGGCCAAGTGCTCTACCAACTGAGCTACCGAGGCGAGTTACGATCTAGACGCAAATTTTTCTCTTATGTACGTTGTAATTCCCTGGCGCCAAATGCTTGAAACCATAGCTTCTATCTTTGCAAATGGCGGCTTCTTAGTTAAGAAGACATTTGTTGGGAATTTAACACTACTTTATAGCCAGTAGGGCTTCTATTGACGATTTTTATTATTAATTTAACACTTCTCATAGAAGGATAAATTATATTTGAAGAGAAAAATTTTCGCCTAGACCGGGACTCGAACCCGGGACCCTTGGCTTTCCGGGCCAAGTGCTCTACCAACTGAGCTACCGAGGCGAGTTACGATCTAGACGCAAATTTTTCTCTTATGTACGTTGTAATTCCCTGCGGCGCCAAATGCTTGAAAACCATAGCTTCTATCTTTGCAAATGGCGGCTTCTTAGTTAAGAAGACATTTATTGGGAATTTAACACTACTTTATAAGCCAGTAGGGCTTCTATTGACGATTTTTATTATTAATTTAACACTTCTCATAGAAGGATAAATTATATTTGAAGAGAAAAATTTTCGCCTAGACCGGGACTCGAACCCGGGACCCTTGGCTTTCCGGGCCAAGTGCTCTACCAACTGAGCTACCGAGGCGAGTTACGATCTAGACGCAAATTTTTCTCTTATGTACGTTGTAATTCCCTCGCGCCAAATGCTTGAAACCATAGCTTCTATCTTTGCAAATGGCGGCTTCTTAGTTAAGAAGACATTTATTGGGAATTTAACACTACTTTATAGCCAGTAGGGCTTCTATTGACGATTTTTATTATTAATTTAACACTTCTCATAGAAGGATAAATTATATTTGAAGAGAAAAATTTTCGCCTAGACCGGGACTCGAACCCGGGACCCTTGGCTTTCCGGGCCAAGTGCTCTACCAACTGAGCTACCGAGGCGAGTTACGATCTAGAACGCAAATTTTTCTCTTATGTACGTTGTAATTCCCTCGCACCAAATGCTTGAAACCATAGCTTCTATCTTTGCAAATGGCGGCTTCTTAGTTAAGAAGACATTTATTGGGAATTTAACACTACTTTATAGCCAGTAGGGCTTCTATTGACGATTTTTATTATTAATTTAACACTTCTTATAGAAGGATAAATTATATTTGAAGAGAAAAATTTTCGCCTAGACCGGGACTCGAACCCGGGATCCTTGGCTTTCCGGTTCAAGTGCTCTACCAACTGAGCTACCGAGGCGAGTTACGATCTAGATGCAAATTTTTCCTCTTATGTACGTTGTAATTCCCTGGCGCCAAATGCTTGAAACCATAGCTTCTATCTTTGCAAATGGCGGCTTCTTAGTTAAGAAGGCATTTGTTGGGAATTTAACACTACTTTATAGCCAGTAGGGCTTCTATTGACGATTTTATTATTAATTTAACACTTCTCATAGAAGGATAAATTATATTTGAAGAGAAAAATTTTCGCCTAGACCGGGACTCGAACCCGGGACCCTTGGCTTTCCGGGCCAAGTGCTCTACCAACTGAGCTACCGAGGCGAGTTACGATCTAGACGCAATTTTTTCTCTTATGTACGTTGTAATTCCCTGGCGCCAAATGCTTGAAACCATAGCTTCTATCTATGCAAATGGCGGCTTCTTAGTTAAGAAGACATTTGTTGGGAATTTAACACTACTTTATAGCCAGTAGGGCTTCTATTGACGATTTTATTATTAATTTAACACTTCTCATAGAAGGATAAATTATATTTGAAGAGAAAAATTTTCGCCTAGACCGGGACTTGAACCCGGGACCCTTGGCTTTCCGGGCCAAGTGCTCTACCAACTGAGCTACCGAGGCGAGTTACGATCTAGACGCAAATTTTTCTCTTATGTACGTTGTAATTCCCTGGCGCCAAATGCTTGAAACCATAGCTTCTATCTTTGCAAATGGCGGCTTCTTAGTTAAGAAGACATTTGTTGGGAATTTAACACTACTTTATAGCCAGTAGGGCTTCTATTGACGATTTTATTATTAATTTAACACTTCTCATAGAAGGATAAATTATATTTGAAGAGAAAAATTTTCGCCTAGACCGGGACTCGAACCCGGGACCCTTGGCTTTCCGGGCCAAGTGCTCTACCAACTGAGCTACCGAGGCGAGTTACGATCTAGACGCAAATTTTTCTCTTATGTACGTTGTAATTCCCTCGCGCCAAATGCTTGAAACCATAGCTTCTATCTTTGCGTCTAGATCGTAACTCGCCTCGGTAGCTCAGTTGGTAGAGCACTTGGCCCGGAAAGCCAAGGGTCCCGGGTTCGAGTCCCGGTCTAGGCGAAAATTTTTCTCTTCAAATATAATTTATCCTTCTATGAGAAGTGTTAAATTAATAATAAAATCGTCAATAGAAGCCCTACTGGCTATAAAGTAGTGTTAAATTCCCAACAAATGTCTTCTTAACTAAGAAGCCGCCATTTGCAAAGATAGAAGCTATGGTTTCAAGCATTTGGCGCCAGGGAATTACAACGTACATAAGAGAAAAATTTGCGTCTAGATCGTAACTCGCCTCGGTAGCTCAGTTGGTAGAGCACTTGGCCCGGAAAGCCAAGGGTCCCGGGTTCGAGTTCCGGTCTAGGCGAAAATTTTTCTCTTCAAATATAATTTATCCTTCTATGAGAAGTGTTAAATTAATAATAAAATTGTCAATAGAAGCCCTACTGGCTATAAAGTCTCTTCAAATATAATCTCTTCAAATATAATCTCTTCAAATATAATTTATCCTTCTATGAGAAGTGTTAAATTAATAATAAAATCGTCAACAGTGATCTAAATTATTACAATCATATTTCTACAACGTGAGACATCACATCCAACAACCCACCTTTATAAGCAAAGTATCGAAACTATAGTCTTGAAAAAATTCTCAATTATGAGGTGAGTCGTTAAAATTCTAACTCTTTAGTAATTAAAATAAACCTCACAGTGTCATTTTCTTTATATATTAAGAGAATGAGTATCAAAGTTCTGTGGATGAAAGTGGCCATCTTGCAGGGCTGACAATTGGCAGAATATCTAAAAAGACGGGAACCTGAACCCCTTATTACCCCAAGTTCCTCCAAAGGCCTCTAGTGGGACTACTTTACCATTTCAAATAAATAAGGCACTTACCGACAAAGTTTGAGATTCATTAGATCCAAATGTATTTCATCCATTACTGCAGGAAATCCTTTAACATTGCGAACGCTCAGAGTTCTGAACGAGTTGGATAAGGTGAGGTTACCAAAATCCAGAAGCAGCACATCCAAGCTTTTAGAATTCACTGGAACCACTATCAATGGTGCCTAGAGGAAATCAAGCACAATAATTACTATGTCATGCAATTTAAATTTATTATTTTCACATATGTACATACTTATTTACTCACTGGCACTATCGAACCTGTAGATTCATGGCCGCACGGACATAAGCTCTCCATACATCCCTATCCTGAGCTAATGTTTTCCAATCATTCCCTGTATAATTTATTTCCCTCAAATCATAGTTAATGTTATTCTCCCACCTCATTCTTGATCTACCAACTGGGTGTTTTTCCTACAAGAAGCTTCCATGCAAGTCTTTCATTCCCCATACGTGCAACATGTCCTGCCCATCACAGTCTACGAGACTTAACTGTTATTATATCTACCTTCCTATAAAGACCATGTAGTTCATTGTTATATAGTCTTCTCCATTCACCTGTCTGTTCATCTCTCTTTGGTCCAAAAATTTTCCTAAGAACTTTATTCTCAAATACTTGTAATCTCCTTTCCTCCCTTAAAGTAAGAGTCCATGTTTCACATCCATACAACTGGTAGAATAATAGTTTTATATATTTTCAGTTTAACGTTTTTTGAAAGGAGTTGGGATATCAAAAGTCTCTGCAATGCATAATAGCACGCATTTCCAGAATTGAGCCTATGTTTAATTTCTTTGTGCATCTCATTCCTATTTGTGATTATTGTTCCTAGGTATTTGAATTCAGCCACTTCCTCAAAACACAGTGGAAATTAAAAATAGAATCGCACAAACAAAATAAGCAATAAATGCTTTAAACTCTGTTTGGTGGAGCAAAAATATTACAAAAAATAGAAAATTACAAATATATCAAACCATAATTCAGAGCATTTTAACATATGGTGCTGAAGTCTGGCAAATTCCTACCAGGGAAATGAAAAGAATTTTAAGTACAGAAATGGATGTTTTAAGAAGATCAGCTGGAAAATCTAGAAAGGATAGAATACGAAATAAAGAAATAAGGGAAATTATGGGTGTACAAGAGGAGCCGGAAATCATAGACATTATAGAAAAGAAAAGATTACAGTGGTATGGCCATTCAAAAGAATGCCAGAGCAAAGATTGCCTAAAATTGTTATGGAATGTATTCCAATGGAAAGGAGGAAGAAAACTTGGATAGAAGGGGTACAAGCAGCTATGAATATCAGAGGAATGGAGGAAGATCAATGGATGGACAGAGAGGAATGGCATTTGGTTTCCGGAAGATGGCGGCAACTGCCATGATACCGGATGATGATGATGAATTACCATGTCATACAATTTAAATTTATTATTTTCACATATGTACATATCCATTAATATCACAAAGTTATATTATTGTCAAACAAAATATCATTATGTCGGCAATTCATGGCCAGTTTGATGTAATATTTAGTTTAATATGTTCCAGTCCTGGACAAATTTATATTTTGGAAAGAAAAATTATTGTCTGGGAATCAAACTCCAGACCACCAAAGTATAGGGTTGGAGGTCTGGAGTTCGATTCCTGGTTCAGTTGATAATTTTTCTTTTTAAAAAAAATGAATGACCAGTTTGCAGTAACGGAACTGAATTGTAAAAAGAAATGAAAACTTACATTATATTTTAAAATACTATTTAGTAAATGAAGACAACAAATTGTTAGCAGTAGAAATGGATTTTTGGAAGCAATTGATACAAATTTCAAGGTTGGATAAAATCAAGAATGGTTATTAATAGATATGACCACCCACCACGAAAAATCAGTCGCTCAGGCAACATTCATGCAGAAAACAGATATGCTTCTGAGAAAACAATCTGTCCACTAAAATCAAGCAAATACCTTTAATGACTTTTTTATTATTGATTTAACATTTCTCACTGAAAGATAAATTATATTTGAAGAGAAAAATGTTCGCCTAGACCGAGACTCGAACCCGGGACCTTTGGCTTGCCGGGCCAAATGCTCTACCAACTGCGCTACCAAGGCGAGTTACGATCTAGATGCAAATTTTTCTCTTATATACGTTGTTATTCCCTATCGCTAAATGCTTTTGAAACCACTGCTTCTATCTTCTCTTCAAATATAATTTATCTTTCAGTGAGAAATGTTAAATCAATAATAAAAACATCATTAGAAGCCTTACTAGCTTTATAAAGTAATGTTAAAATTCCCAATAAATGTCTTCTTAACTAAGAAGCCGCCATTTGCAAAGATAGAAGCAATGGTTTCAAAAGCATTTGGTGATAGGGAATTACAACGTATATAAGAGAAAAATTTGCATCTAGATCGTAACTCGCCTCGGTAGCTCAGTTGGTAGAGCATTTGGCCTGGCAAGCCAAAGGTCCTGGGTTCGAGTCTCGGTCTAGGCGAAAATTTTTCTCTTCAAATATACCTTTAATGACTATTTAACTCATGCCCCAAATGGGAGTCAATGACTAATCACGTTTCAATAATATATCTATCTACAATTGCATAACAGCTTGTTGGATCTTAGCCTCTCCTTTGTTAGAAATTGCTAGAACAAGTTAATTTAATTACTTTTAATTATTATGAGTTATAATTATAATATTAAATTAGTTCAATGTTTTTATTATTAATTTCATACATCTCAATGATGGATTTTCCTCTTCAAATATGATTTATCTATCATTGAGATGTATGAAATTAATAATAAAAACATCGAATAAAGCCGTACTGGCATTTATAATGTAATATATAATTCCCAAATATGTCTTCTTAATAAAGAAGCCGCCATTTGCAAAGATAGAAGGCTTCATAGCATTTGGTGGGCGGGAATTACAACGTATATAGAGAAAACTTTGCATTTAGATTGGTACTTGCTCAGGTAGCTCAGATGGTAGAGCACTTGGACTAGAAAACCAAGGGTCCCGGGTTCAAGTCCCGGTCTGAGCGTATAATTTTTCTCTTCAAATTAAATTAGTTACTCTTAATTCCCAAAGATCATATATGGTATGTGGTTAACATATGGAACCAATGGGACCATCTAGTAGGCAACTAAGGTATTACTAAGATGAAGGAAGTCAATAAATTTTGCTTAGAGGCCTCTTTATTCAGGTTTAAGGATCTTTTAGGAGCCTGAAAATCTTCAGACTAAGGACTCTCAGCTTAAAGTCCTCCCAGAAGACTTGCACCTTCGATTTTTCCAACCTATAAAAATCCATCGACCCTGGCCAGATTTGAACCTGCAACCCTCAGAATTCCATATGATTGGAATTCTTTAGAGAATAGAGGAACAGAAAGAAACATACAAGGTGTGATCAATAAGTTTCCGGAATGAGGCAATAAACACAACACAACACTTCAAAGTTTCTATTCAGCACTGTCACCCTCGAAGTAGTCACCTTGGGAGTTGATACACTTGTCCCAGCGCTTCTGCCAATGCTGGAAGCACTTCTGAAAGTCGTCTTCTTAAATGTGTCCAATGCCTTCTGCGATTCGTGCTGGATGACATCAATGTCCTCAAAACGATGTCCTCGAAGCCGAATTTTTAGCCGTGGGAACAGGAAAAAGTCTGCTGGAGCCAGATCTGGAGAATAGGCTGGATGGGGAACAGTACTCATCCTATTTTTGTCCAAAAACTGGCGGACAGAAATTGCTTTGTTCGCGGGCGGCATTGTCGTGATGCAGGAACCAGTCACCAGTCCTCCATTTCTCTGGTCGTTTGCGTTGCACATTCTCCCTCAATCTTTGCAACACTTGTTTGTAGTACACCTTGATTCACTGTTTGACCTCGTGGTACAAATTCCTTTATGCACAATTCCATTAATGTCAAAAAAAAAACAATCATCATTGACTTCACATTCGATCGAACTTGTCTGGCTTTCTTGGGGCGTGGAGATGCAGGACTCTTCCATTGCGAAGACTGTTGTTTAGTTTCTGGATCGTAGCCATAAATCCATGTTTCATCACCAGTAATAACCTTTTCCATGAACCGTGGGTCATTTTTAAGCTGTTCTTTAAGATCTGTGCAGGCAATCACACGACTTTCCTTTTGGTCATTTGAAAGGAGGCGGGGCACGAACTTTGCAGCAATTCTTCGCATGTTCAAATCGTCTTTCAAAATGCTTTGAACACTTCCAAACGAGAGCGCTAGTGCATCAGACAGTTCTCGTATTGTAATGCGCCTATCATTTAATACCATTTCCCTCACTCGATCGATATTTTTTATGGTTTTGCTGGAAGTTGGTCGTCCCAGACGATTTTCATCCTTAACCGATGTCACGCCCGTTTTAAATTTCGAAAACCACTCAAATGCTTGAGATTTGCCCATTGCTTCCTCCCCATAAGCTGTTCTTAACATTTGATATGTTTCTGTTGCAGTTTTACCAAGTTTAAAGCAAAATTTGATGCATGTTCTTTGTTCCTCGTAATCCCGCATTGTTGCTACACAGAGAAATCGCCGCATGCACAAAAAACGTCTTCACTTCAGAGCTTCTACCAGCATACTGCAAGGTCAGAGAAGGTCACGCGACCCTTCAAATTCATCACAAGGAAATTCTGAGCGTACAGCCTGGGTGAAAATTAAAAACTCCTCAATGGCATAATTGTTTTGAAGCCATTCCAGAAACTTATTAATCACACCTCGTATTTGAAGAAGAATAGTTTTGGTATCACAAAGGACAAACATGGAAGAAGGTTCCATGTGATCCTGCTAGGAGGTATTGTACATACCTTTAATTTAATATTCAATGACAATTTCACAGCCTTTGCATAAGCTTCTTGCATGTTTTGTTTTGCTGCTTCAGCTGCATCTGCTGCTACATTCATAATCGCTTGTTGGGCTTGTTGGAACGAATTCAGAAAATTCTGTAAAAAATATGAACAGTGATACTTCAGGATTTAAAATAAAATTCTTTATACCTCACCTCACATCCAGTCATCTAATTAAACCGGTTTCATAAGTTAGGTGGTTTCATGATCAGTAATTTCATGATGTTCTGTCTTCGTGGAAACTTGCTTCTTTTTTAATTAGAAGACTGGATATGAGGTGAGGTGTTAAGAAATTTATTTTAAATCTTAAATTAAACTTCATAGTGATTTCTTAAAAAAGTTCAATATAAATGATACATTTATGTAAAATATAAGTTAACTCATAATGTAATCAATTGAGTTGGTGTTTACTTGATGAAAATGTGGCATTTAAAACTAATAAAACTCTACAAAATATAATAAAAAACAATAAAACCAAAACAAAAATAGAAAAATTATCAGGTGTATATAAATTGAAGTGTGGCACATGTGACAATGTCTATATAGGACAAACTGGAAGACCTTTTATCTCTCGGATAAAGGAACACATGAGAGCATATAACAGAAATTTAGAAAATTCAAAATATGCTAACCACCTATTCCAATTTAATCATTGTTTCGATCCAAATTTTGAAATTTTACATATTTGTGATAAGGGTAAGAAGTTAGATCTTTTGGAGGCTGTAGAAATTAATAAATTTAAAAGTAGTAAAAAACTTGTTAAATTCTCAACTTGATTTGAATAAATCCCCTTTGTTAAATTTAAAAATTTAAATAAATATTGTTGTATTGTTGCTTAGATCAGTTGGAACACAATTCATAATTTGTTAACATGTCTGAAGAAGGTACAGAGTCATAATGGCGGTTGAAAATGAATGACAAGATCATTTGAAAACTATAGTTATCGTGTTTGATAAAACAGGAAATATGAGGTAAGATGTTAAAATGACTCATTAATTTATAAATTAAGAACCTCATAATGTGTTTCCCAAATTTTAACTTTGAATAAGGTACAGTGTACCGAAACAGCTGTCACTGAATTATATAATAAATATGAAAATCAAATAAAACTACGTTTTATTTTTATTTAATTCATAATATAATCATTACCTTAATTTCAACAAAACTTCTGTATCTATTAATTCATGTTATTTAATAGAAGAACATGAGGTGAGGTGATAAAATTTAACTTACATAAAGTTTATGTATAATTTTATCACTCACCTCATATTTTTTCTTCTTATTAGACTAGTTTCGTCACCTTCTTTGGTACCGTCGTCAATACTTCCACGACCATTGTTCTGTCGTCATTTTTTGGAAGTACTGAAGATGGTTCCGAAGAAACTAGCCTAATAAGAAGAAAAATACGAGGTGAGTGATAAAATTATACATAAATAATACCTCATAGTTTTTAATCAAAATTAAAGTTGGAGGTAACATTATGAGGTATTTACATTAATGAATGAGTTGGTGAAAATGCTTTAACATCTCACCTCATAAAGTTGCATGTCTTCACAATACCGGTTTCAAAAGTATAGATTTACTTCCATCTTCAGTCAAATGCCAAATGAGTTTGACTGAAGATGGAAGTAAAACTATACTTTTGAAACCGGTATCGTGAAGACATGCAACTTTATGAGGTGAGATGTTAAAGCATTTTCTCCAACTCATTCATTAAAATATCTCATAGTGTTAATTCCTTTAAAAAAGTAATACCCCATAGATTTAATTTCTAAAAAGTCAATTAATTCCCAAGTTACTTACCAATGTTTTGGTCACAAAACAATTAAGGAAGACGACTCTCAGACAGGCCATACTTGCATTTATGGACATATCTACTTTCTCAGCAACATCATCATCATCTTCTTCCAAATTATACATCACCACTTCTGCTGACATAACTTCTTCTCCCATAATGGACAAAATCTGCAAATATCAATGATGAATTGTAAATCTGCCAGTTACATTAAAAAGAAATACAAACTTGAAACTGTAATTTTCAAAATGTTTAGGAATTTAAATATTTGGGTACAATTTTAACTAGGAAGGATCTTTTTAGATACTAAAAGTTAGAAATGCAACACAGATTAGTATAACGTTTATGTAAACAGATTATTATTTCTTTCCTAATTCAAAAGTCATCATCATCATAGTACATTCACGAATTTATGCCATTAGTTGACCTGTTTCGGCCTCAAAAGAAACACCATCCAGAAGTCTTTTGAGTGGACATCCTGGTCTTCTTCTTCCTGCAGATTGATTAATTCAAAAGTAACAAGGAAATATTGCCAGATCCAATAAAAAAATCCTGAGAAATGCTTAATTTATATTAAAAAAACTGTATAAAAATTATTTTTGGTTGACTGGAGGCAAAAAAAAAAAGACATTCATTATACTATGTTAGTCTCTTAACTTTTAGCATCTGAAACTTCGCTTCTCAAACAAAAATTAGAATTTTCTTGGTTAGTAGATGTCATAAATACTCTCTAAAACTTAATAAAAACACATTAGAAAAATTAACTCTCTAAATTTAAAAAAAAGACACCATTTTTATATGCAACAGAAGTTATTTAAATTCATCGGAGAAAATTTTTTTAAAAACTCACCTCATAAATTTTGTGCTTTTCATGAAATCATGGTTTCGGGTGAAGTCTCACCCATCTTCAGTCAAAACTCCGACCATATGTTTCATGAAAAGCACAACATTTATGAGGTGAGTTTTCAAAAAAAAAATTTTCTCTGATGAATTTAAATGATTATTACCTCAATGTTTACTTCCCAACATTAATTTCAACATAACTGAAGTTTTATTAAACACGGTAACTATAGTTTTCAAATGATCTTGTCATTCATTTTCAACCGCCATTATGACTACCGGATATTCGTTGGAATCTCCCTCTATAATGTTGTAATCTGGTGTTGATTTGATGAACTTCGAGATATCGTTGCCATCTGGTATTGATTTGATGAACTTCGAGATGAGGTCACGTTCATCCGGAATGTCGAAATTCATGGATTTAAATTTGTTCTTCTGAATAAATATTTTCTCCCAAACTGTCAAATCCAAAGGTTTTCCAAAAATGTTTTAGAAGTTTAGCTTCTTTTTCAATTTTATGACCTTCCAACAAACTATGTGCTGCAATAGCTGATTTTTCAATTTCACCATTTTTAATATTTCTAAAGTGTTCCTTTGTGCGAGTGTCCAAATTTCTTTTGTTTTACCTATGTATACTTTATTGCAATCTCCAAAATCAATTTGATAAATTCCAGATTTTTTACTATCTGGGGTATTCATTTTCTTATTGGTTATTAATAAGTTACCAAGGCTAAATTTATTTATCAGTGCCAATGTAATATTGAATTTCTTGAAATTTTTTTTGAAATTTGTTATGTATTCCAGGATGATAAGTGATTTTCTTAAATTGTTTTCCTTTCTTTGAATCAGATTGAAGGGTAGTGTATTCTTTTAATCTTTTTTGTTGTCTGAATTTCTTTAATTTAGTTATAATTATTTCCTTTCCAAAACCATTTAAATTAGCTATGTCCAAAATGTGATTGTATTCTTTCTTAAAATCTTCTTCATTTAGTGGAACATTCAATAATCTATATATCAAACTGTTGAAAATTGCATGCTTAGGCGCACTATGATTGAAACCTGAAGACTTTATGTAATTGTCAATATGAGTATCTTTTCTGCATATATTGAATTCAATTCTTTGTTGTTGTTCATTCCTTCTTATGTAGAGGTTCAAAAATGGATTTGGTTATTATTTTCTAATTCCATAGTAAATTTTACAGATTCATCCTGGAGGTTGAGTAATTTTAATGCATCTTCAATATATTTAGAATTTATCACAGAGAAAATATCATCCACATATCTATACCAACATTTGAACATCCAGGGATAAGCATTGGTGATATGACATTCTAAATAACCCATAAATAAATTTGCCAAAAATGGTGAAAGTGGGTTTCCCATAGCCAGACCTGAGATTTGTATATAAAATTTTTCATTGAAGGTGAAAAAATTGTTGTCGATACAAAGTTTTGTAAGATTCAAATATTCATTAATTATTTCTCTTTGTAGTTTCAAGGAAATGAGCCATTTTTCTAAAATATTTAACATCTTCCCAATTGGGATGCTCGGAAATAAAGAAATGACGTCAAAAGAAACCAATCTATCATTACAATCCAATGTGATATTATTCAGTTCATTAACTAATTCAATTGAATTTTCAATACTTTTGTTGTCGAAACTTGGTAGTTCATTATATTTTTTAGTAAGCCATTTTGCCAAATTGTAACAAGGTGAGCCAATATTATTAATAATGGGTCTCATCTTATTCCCCTCTTTATGTATATTAACTGAAGTTAATATAATATTTATTATAATAATATTATAATAATATATAAAATATATATTCAAAAAAACCATACTAGAACTATGAACTTTGAGATTCCGGAAGAACCAAGCTTGATTACAAAGTTCTTCAAAAATACAACAGATAGCAGTTTAGGAAATGATTCATTCAAAATAACACCAGATGGCAGTTTGAAGAGGAATTCCTTCAAAAGAACACCAGATGGCAGTCTAGATAATTACCGGCAAAAAGGAGAAAAAATTGACAGTCGTGAAAACAGCAGACGATGACGACAAAGTGTCGCCGATACTGCAGTGCTGTGTTAAAAGAAACATAGATGTATGAGGTAAGAAAACATCACGATTCATTTAATTATTATTAATTGAACCTCATAATGTTAAAAATTCCCAAATTTAATATATAAATTAATATAATATATTTGAAAATTTTTACATTATGAGGTTTTGTTAATAAGAATCAAATAAACCGTGAATTCAAGAATTTTACTTAACATCCAGATATTCATATTTCAAAAGATTTTCAAATAATTTAATATAACATTGTCCCTGATTAACAAATTCAGCCTGGGTAATCTTCTATTAACTAATAAAAAAGTTAACATCCCAGAGAATAAAAAATCTGGAATTTATCAAATTAATTGCAAAGATTGCAATAAAGTATATATATATAGAAAAAACAAAAAGGAACTTAGACACTCGCAAAAAAGAAAAGAAGCATAAAAAATGGTGAAATTGTAAAATCAGCTATAGCAGCACATAGTTTATCAGAGAATCATAGAATTGAAAAAGAAGCAAAATTTTTTAAACATCTATCCAAACTTTTGGAATTAACAGTTTGGAAAAAGATATACATTCAAGAAAAACCATATTAGAACCATGAACTTCAAGGTTCCAGACGAACCAAGTTTTATTACAAATTGTTCAAAAGTACACTAGATGGCAGTTTAGAAAATTTCCGGCAAAAGAAAAAATTGACAGTCATATAACAACAGCTGAAGATGGAAAAGATGTTTCTTTCCGATACTGCAGTTCTGTGCTAAAAAAAATTGATGTATGAGGTAAGAAGAATTCACTATTCATTTGACTCTTTATAACTTTAGTTAATTATTTGAAAACTGGAAATCAGGGGAAATCAACTTTAGAAATTATACAAGATTTACAACTCTAAAAATTGATTGGTTTTTAAGTGTTTGGAATACATATGCAGAATGTTGCATAATGCACTCAGCATATAGTTCAAGATTTATTCTAACAGAAGGTGTCAAAATCTCAAATCTGTTTTTTTCAATTCTTTTAGCTTCTCTACAAAAATAAGGTATACAACTTAACCGGATATTTCCCTGGCACAGTCACATGTGAATAATATATGAAGCAAGAATATACTTACATTTGAATGTATAGTATCAGGGCTTGGGTCATATACTATCAAATCTTTCAACTTTGCATTAACAACCATTTCTGTTTTCTTCATGACAATACCAGCAATAACACCTTTCACATCCAAAGAAGCTATTTTTGTTCTTCTTGTTCCAATTTGCAACTTCAAATTATCCAGATTTGCTATTAACTTCAAATCTATCTCTTCGACAGCTTTCTTTCTCCTCTTCTTTGGTTTTATGACTAAAGAAAAATATAAAATATTTTAAAAAACTAAAACTACAACAAAATTTAAGATAGAATCACTGTAAATACAGAGCGAGGAAAAGATTGGTTATTTGGCGGACATGAATTCTTCTAAGTTCCACAGAATCGCAGTGCGCATGCATTAGTTGCGGGAGTTGCTGTAATGGTTAATGTAGCCTCCAGTAGATGGCTCTGCAGTCGGTGTTACCAACTTTGGGAATAACTTCCCAAATGCTAAAAAAAGAATGGACGTAAACTAACTTGCCATTTCCTAACCAAAGATAACAATTTACATGCGTATTATTTATTCCCAAATGCTAAAAAATGGATGTAAACCAACTTCCCATTTCCTAACCTAACAAAACAATTTACATGCGTATTAAACTAATTTTACGTACACTAACACTAAATATGGTTTGAAATTATTTTCAAATGTTGGTAACCCCGATTTGAGAGCCACCTAGCGGATGTTACATGAAGCATTTCCGCATCTCTAGAACTCGCACACATTTCGCGTAATTTATAAATATTTAATAATCGTAAGAAATGTTTATAAAATGGTTCCAAAATGTTTAAAATAGTACAAAACGTGTTTTCAGTGTTTAGTGCATCAGTGGCATAAGGATGTAAGTGTAGAATTGTGTCCGCCAAAAAACGTACCTCATCCCAGGGTGATTTATAATTCCTATTACAAATTTTCTGGGAGTTGTAGAGGGGACTTAGTAGTTAAAGTTTTGATTAGAAACCCATGTCCAGAAATGTACCATTTTGATGTAAAATATGTTTGAAGATTGAAACACATTGGGCTGATATCGTGTGTCTTGTGTTTCAGAATAAATATTACAGACTTCTAGGGGTTGTACTACACCTGTCAAGTCGGAGGAAGATCTTGTACAAATTCTGGCGACAAGAGAAATTTATTGATCACTAGGTCTTGTGGGGCATGTCTATGAAAACATGCATCACAGGTAAACTTTCTGCAACGAACAACAGGGTCGCCACATGGAACCACACTTCTAGTACAACCCCTAGAAGTCTGTAATACTTATTCTGAAACACGAGACACATGATATCAGCCCATTGTGTTTCGATCTTCAAACTTAATTTTACATCAAAATGGTATATTTCTGGACATGGGTTCCATATCAAAACCTTATCAACTAAATCCCCTCTACAACCCCTAGAAATTAATAGGAATTATGAATCACTCTGTATATTACTTTACATTCATGGTCAATTACATAATGTCACGAAGTTGGCTCAGAACTTTAAAACAATTCTGAAATTCAACCCGTGTACTTCTATGGCAAAAGAATTTTTTTAGATTAGATTTATTTAGCCTGGTGGAGTTAAGGCCATGTGGCCTTCTCTTCCACTCACCAGGACAAACATATATTACATCAGAATATAACAATCTTAATTAACTCTAATATTAAACACTAAGTAAAAATTTGATCAAAAGATAATATCTAATATATTACGAACTATAATACAACCAGTTAATATTAGTTAAAATTAAGACTAAAACTAATAATAAAATGTATACAAGCAAGACATATTAAATTGTCCCTGTCTAGTGTATATAAAAAACAAAGGAAGATAATGAGATATAGAAAACTAATTTTACGATTATACAATATTTAAAACAAAACAAATAAAAATATTTGTTATTCTTAATATTATTTTCATAAATAATTAAATATATTAATATTGCTAAAAGAATATTATCAGTGAGATGTATAAGTTAGTTTGTTATTAAATAATTCTTTAGTTTGTTTTTGAAGGATGTTATAGTTTGACAGTCTCTGACATAGGACGGAAGGGAATTCCATGTTTTGGTAATCTCTCATTAAAGATTCATAGGCTGCTTGCTGAACCTCTATTTTTTAAATGGTGAAAGTAAAAGAAATAAAGTAATTTTATGTTTACAGCAGTTCAAAACACTCATTACAATGAACTATTATAGGAATATCACTATGAGGTTTAATTTTAAATAAAATTCTTTACACCTCGCCTGATATTTTCTAAATAAATAAAAGACAGGATATGAGGTGAGGTGTAAAGAATTTTATTTTAAATTAAAAGAAACATTACATTATTTAGCCAATATTGTATATTATCCCAGTCACTGCTTTTTCGCATGTTCTAGAATGGTTGCTGAATGTGAGGGTAAACATTTTTTAGCTCCTCCTCGTTTTCTATAATTGTGTATTTCCCCAAATTTACACCACTTTTCCCTCATGTAAAGTGTAAAAGAGGAGTAAAATTGTAGTATATTATCCCCATCTGTTTTTTTTTCATGTTCTGAAATGGATGCAGAGCATGGGGGGGGGTCAACATTTTTGAGTTCATCTCCATTTCCCTCAATTTACACTTTCCCCTATTTTACACCATTTTTCCCATGGTCCCTTGAGAAGTGTAAAAGAGGGGTAATACTGTATTCATTTTCATATGGCACCCTAGATTTCCATTCATTGTATTGTATTGTAAGCCTATGTTTTCCCTTTATAGAGATTTAGGCGCTCTCCCCCTACAGGGAAGAAATTGAACCATACTAATTTAGTTACACTTGTTTTCGTATAAATGTCATTTTGAGTGGTCCGTGGTCAGCGTTCCGCCTCATACTGACATCTAGGAAACCAAGATAGTACTAGGACGGGAAAATTCGGTAAATTTTGCTTAGAGGCCTTTCATTCAGGCTTAAGGATTTTTTACGAGCCTGAAAATCTTCAGACTCGGGACCCACGGCTTAAAGTCCCTCCCGGAGGACTTGCTGCTTGGATTTTTCCGTCCTAAAAATCCATCGACCCCGGCCGGGCTTGAACCCGCAACCCTCGGGACCAGTCATACTAGCAGAAAAATACATAACTGCAAAATAAAAATGAATCTAATACAAACGAGAGCTTAAGAAAAACTAATGTTTGAACTTACTAGTTTCAATAAACTGAACAGCGATCTCATTTTCAGGGATTGTAGGCAATGGAACTTTAGCCTGAGAAGGTTGAACAACTAAGCGATCCTGTGACTTGACCTTTGCCTGTTCAAGCTGTGGCATGAATGTGTTGTACACTTCCAGCAGAGCTAACAGTGATTCCTGATGTAACAACACATTGAGTGTTGTGAAGTGAACATCTAGTAACCTCAGTACTGAACCATGCTTTGTATGAAATTCTGGAGACTTCTTGTTCACCTGAATTACATATAATTAAATTACAATTAATTCCAGATAAAAATCTAATTTAAAACTCAATGAAGAAAATAAAGGGTATTTTATGCAAGATGAGCAAGCAATACCAAATAATATCTCAGCTATTTAACATTTTCCAATACTGTTATTTTAACACAGTTCCAATAATGGATCATATTATAATATTATAATGATATTGTGAAAAGAAAAATTAATGTCTGAACCAGGAATCGAACCGTGGACCTCTTGTATTCCGTACAAGCGTGCAAGACCACTACACTATACGAGACATGGTACAAATATTAACAATTCTTTCCACATATACAAATCTATAATTCTTGTTTCGTCCGTTGTCAGGTAGGTGTCTCTACCATCACCAACGGCCGGCTTCGTTTAGAAGTATCTATATTTGAGAATTTTACACCACCACTTTTATAAGCAGTAAACAATGTTATCTTGCACACTTGTATGGAATACAAGAGGTCCACGGTTCAATTCCTGGTTCAGACAATTTTTCTTTTCACAATATCATTATAATATTATAATATGACCCATTATTGGAACTGTGTTAAAATAACAGTATTGGAAAATGTTAAATAACATGGTTTACTGCTTATAAAAGTGGTGGTGTAAAATTCTCAAATATAGATACTTCTAAATGAAACTGGCCGTTGGTGATGGTAGTGACACCTACCTGGCAGCGGATGAAACGAGAATTATAGATTTGTATATGTGCAAAGAATTGTTAATGTTTGTACCATGTCTCGTATAGTGTAGTGGTCTTGCACGCTCGTACGGAATACAAGAGGTCCATGGTTCGATTCCTGGTTCAGACATTAATTTTTCTTTTCACAATATCATTATAATATCTCAGCTGCCTACTAGATGTCTCAACAAGGCGATGTGCTTAACACATATCACTCACTAACCTCTGTATGGAAATAAGTATAACTAATGATATTTAAATTAATATTGGGAAGTAATCATTATGAGGTTATAGCATTAATAGTGAGTGGAGAACATATTTTTAATGACTCACCTCATATATTGTTTATTTTTTATTATTTCACTCACCTCATACTTCATAATTCATAGCAGACCCTAAATACCATTTTTAGACCTTAAATTGATTAGGAATGAAGAAAAAAAGAAAATAGAATTTGGAATCTACAGAAAAGAAACTCACATCGACAATTATATAAAAGCTACTGGATTTAACCATTTTTCACACAAACAGGCAGTATTTAATAGTTTAACACACAGACTTGTGAATGTCCCCATGAGCAAAGAAAATTACAACAAAGAGAAAGGACACATCATAAAAATTGCGAAGGATAATGGTTTTCAAGAGAAGATGATACACAAGAAAATAAATAAATTCAAAAAACAAAAAATAATTAATGAAAGTACTCTTCAGACAGATAAAAATATAGGCAAAAAATTCAAGAAGTTCACATACCATCCTTTAGTATTTGACAAGTTTCAAAAAATTTTCAACAAATTCAACATTAAATTAGCACCGAGAAATGATTACATCTTAGGTAATTTAATAAAAACCAACAAAAATGAAAAGATTGAAGACTGCAAAAAATCGGGAATTTATCAAATTAATTGTAAAGATTGTGAAAAGATATACATAGGAAAAACAAAAAGGAATCTAAATACAAGATAAAAAGAACACCTCAGAAATGTTAAAAATAGAGAAACTGAAAAAATCTGCAATAGCTGCACATGCCTGGTCAGAAAAACATAGAAACCAAAACAAAATTACTTAAACAATTGGAAAAACCGAAGGAAACTCACAATTTGGGAAAAAATTTACATATGCAAGAATGAAAATACAACTATGAATTTTGAAATACCCGGTTATAAGGAGAGAGGACTGATTTGGAAATTCTTCGGTCGGCCACCAGATGGCACAGAGGTCAGTCTGCAGGATAGAAAGCCGTTGGATGTCAGTTGTGAACGTGACACAGCATTGAGAATGTCACAAAAGATGTGAAAAAACCCAGGGTCTGCTATGAATTATGAAGTATGAGGCGAGTGAAATAATAAAAAATAAACAATATTAAAAAACCTCATAGTGTTATTTCCTATCTACATAACTTAATCACCTCATATAATTTCAAATTTCTTTGATACTGGCAGTTTCAGACAATATCTTGTTCCTCTTCAGTCATGGCTTCCACTGATGAAATTCTCTGGTTGTTGATTTCTCTAAGGACATCACCTCTTGTGCTGCCATCTTTGGTTGGGATTATAAACTTCTTCTTCCTTCCAAGTATTAGGCCAAGGCCTGTTACGATCCTATAGAAAATTTCCCCTCCAGCGGATTATAAACTTTGAAATTAAATTTTTATCCACCAGAATATCAAAGTTCATAGATCAATATTTATTCTTCTGATTGAATATCTTTTCCCAAATTGTCAATTCCAATGGTTTATCCAATTATTTTCAAAGTTTTGCCTCTTTTTCAATTTTATGATGTTCTAGCAAACTATGTGCAGCAATTGCTGATTTTTCAATTTCACAATTTTTAATATTTATAAAATGTTATTTGGCACCAATAAATAAATTTAGTCTGGAAAAACTTCTAAGTACCAATAAAAAAATCAACACTCCAGACAATAAGAAATCTGGAATTTATCAAATAAACTGTAATGTATACATAGGAAAAACAAAAAGATATTTGGAAACGCGCACTAAAGCAATTGCTGCACATAGTTTGCTGGAACATCATAAAATTGGAAAAGAGGCAAAACTTTTGAAACAATTGGACAAACTATTGGAATTGACAGTTTGGGAGAAGATATTCATTCAGAAGAATAATTATCGATCTATGAACTTCCATATTCCGATGAAAAAAATTTAATTTTGAAATTTATAATCCTAACCAAAGGTGGCAGCACAAGAAGTGACGTCCATAGAGAAATCAACAACCAGAGAATTTCAACAGTTGGAGTAATAAATAATAAATTAATGAGTCATTTTAACATCTTACCTCATATTTCATGTTTTATCAAACACGGTAACTATAGTTTTCAAATGATCTTGTCATTCATTTTCAACCGCCATTATGACACTTTGAAAATGAATGACAAGATCATTTGAAAACTATAGTTACCGTGTTTGATAAAACATGAAATATGAGGTAAGATGTTAAAATGACTCATTAATTTATTAATTAAGAACCTCATAATGTGTTTCCCAATTTTAACTTTGAATGAAGTTGGAGTAATAACTGAAGAGGGACAAGAAGTCGTCAAAAATCAATGGTCTCAAAGAAATTTGAAATTGTATAAGGTGAGTCGTTAAACATATGTTCTCCACTCACTATTAATGACATAACCTCATAATGTTTACTTCCCAACATTAATTTAAATTTAATTTTCTATATTTATTTAAAAGAATAAACATATTTTACTTACATCTAGGAATAGTATTGTTAACAGGTATTCTGTTGAACCAGAAGTCAGTGGTGTATCCAGTAAACACACAGGTGCAATTGGATCATAGTGCACAAGATTAATTCCTCCAATGCGCAGAATCACATTCATATCATATGTCCTTTGTATCATTTCAACCTCCAGACACAGCATATGAAAATCCAGCAACTTTTCATCTTCACTTGCTTGATGAATAGAAATTTTCAAATCTGTAATAAAATAAATACATTTTAAATCACAAATCTGTGTATGTGTGTTCTAATGCCACCCACTGAACTTTTTGTGCATTGGGTTCAGTACTGGGCATATAGATGGCATTAATGTAGACTTTAACATTTGTCACAGTATATTCTAATAACTCACCTAACAAATTTTGTGTATTTCACGATACCATGGTTTCAAACAGGATCCCATTCATCTTCAATCACAATTTAGCGGCCGAAGAATTTCATCAGTCGGAGTCCTGACTGAAGATGAACGGGAACACATTTGAAACCATGGTATCGTGAAATACACAAAATTTGTGAGGTGAATTATTAAATTATACTCTGATCAACCCCTTCATGGTATCTTTATCTTGTCGTGGTGGAGTGGCTTGCGTGTTTAAATGATCCTGAGAGCTATGCCAGTGGTAGCATTGCTGCCGATAGGGTTACCCATGCCGGACTGGATGAAGGTGATAAGCCAGATGAAAAAAGTACCTTTTGTAATGATCTTTCACCGTAAAAATACAACCGTCAAGAAATGTGGACATGGGTTCAAATGGGGTAAAATTTTCCAGAGGTCGAATAGTCTCCCATTTGGTTCTCCGGGTGGGGACTACTTCAGGGAACCCATGCCAAAGGCTCAAACATAGGTCTTTATAGGAAGCCAGCTATAATGAGAACAGTTAAGTCTAATAGACTGCAATGGGCAGGACATGTGGCACAAATGGGGAATGAAAGATATGCATGGAAGCTTCTTGTAGGAAAACCAGAGGGAAAATGCCTAGTTGGTAGACCAAGAATGAGGTGGGAGAATAACATTAACTATGATTTGAGGGAAGTAGATTATGCAGGGGATGATTGGAAAACAATGGCTCAGGATAGGGATGTGTGGAGAGTGTGGCCATGAACCTATGGGTTCGTTAGTGCCAGTGAGTTAGTTAGTTGAGTTTACTCTGACCAACATTAAATGAAAACTACCTCATAATATTTACTTCCCAACTTTAATTTGAAATAGAATTAATGTACTCTGCTTGAATTTATACACCACTTTGGCAGACCATTTTGTATAGATGACATTCTTGTATTTGTGCAGAGAGGAGTATAGGATGAGCGTATGTTCAAATTATATTTGAAGAGAAAAATTTTCGCCTAGACCGGGACTCGAACCCGGGACCCTTGGCTTTCCGGGCCAAGTGCTCTACCAACTGAGCTACCGAGGCGAGTTACGATCTAGACGCAAATTTTTCTCTTATATACGTGGTAATTCCCTATCGCCAAATGCTTTTGAAACCATTGCTTCTATCTTTGCAAATGGCGGCTTCTTAGTTAAGAAGACATTTATTGGGAATTTAACATTACTTTATAAAGCTAGTAAGGCTTCTAATGATGTTTTTATTATTGATTTAACATTTCTCAATGAAAGATAAATTATATTTGAAGAGAAAATTTTTTTTTTGAGAAATGTTAAATCAATAATAAAAACATTGTATGTTCAAATGTTTATATAGTGTAAAGTGTGTTGTAAGATGGATGATAATGAAAAGAAGGGAGAAGATGAAATTTAGAGCCAGCACAAAGCCTACTCCAGTCGAAAAACACTAAGGAGGCCACCAGCCATACCGTCTCCATCTGACAAACAAATCACATACCTTCTCAAATATATACAGAAGAGAGGTTTGCAATTTAATGCACAATCTAGCAATATTATTACTCCTCTTGGCTCTGAGATTGAAAATTTTCCAATTAAATAAATTTAAATTATATTTGAAGAGAAACATTTTCATAAATTAATGATTCATTTTTTAACATCTTACCTCATATTTTATGTTTCTTCAAACATGGAAACTAGTTTTCGAGAGAAGGATCTCTCTCATTTTCAACTGGCATTATGACTCAGTCATAAAATAATAATTAAATGAATCGTGATTTTTTCTTACCCCATACATCTATGTTTTTTTAAACACAGCACTGCAGTATCGGCGACACTTTGTCGTCACCGTCAGCTGTTTTCACGACTGTCAATTTTTTCTCCTTTTTGCCAGTAATTATCTAGACTGCCATAATTACCGGCAAAAAGGAGAAAAAATTGACAGTCGTGAAAACAGCTGACAACGACAAAGTGTCGCCGATACTGCAGTGCTGTGTTTAAAAAAACAGATGTATGAGGTAAGAAAAAATCACGATTCATTTAATTATTATTAATTCAACCTCATAATGTTAAAAATTCCCAAATTTAATATATAAATGAGGTAAGATGTTAAAAAATGACTGATTAATTTACGAATTAAGAACATCATAATGTTATTTCCCATTACTTATTTTAGGAATTCTCACTATGAGGTATATTCTACCTTAATAAGTTATTTCCCATGTTTAACTATGAAGAAAAATTTTTGCCCAGACTGAGACTCAAACCCAGGAATCTTTGACTTTCTGGGACACTGCTCTAAAAACTGAGCTACTGGGGAATTAATTTACAATTACACAAACAGTCAGACACTCGCCTCTCACCGTTGGGGTCCCAAGATCGAGTCTCGGTCACTCCATGTGGATGTCATGATGGACAAAACGGAACTTGGGCAGGTTTTTCTTGGCATTTTCTCCTGCCACAATTTGATTCCACCATTTCTCCATACTCATCCATTTTGCTTCATTTCATTTATCTGCCCCCTTGATGGTGGGTCAGGCATGGTCAGCCGGTACCCTTGCCATTCACAGACCTCTAGATAGGAGGCTTCATCTCACTTCATCCCTCAACCCAACCCCAAATTGGACATGAGTTGAGGATATATATGTAATTTTATAATTACATATTTCAACTCATTGGTTATCAAACCTGGCCCTGCTAGTCAGGAAGCATGCATGCTATCATCTGAGCCAGTATGGTGGTATAAATCACAAAACTTTCATTTCTAATTTTTAAATTGAATCTGATAAATGTTTTTCCATCTTACCTCATAAACTTACATGTTTTCACAACACGATTTCAATTACCTTCGCCTCCATTGTCAGCCAAACCTCAGACTGCTGAAATTCTGCTGTTACTATCACCTTCCAAACACCCATCTGTGCTATATTTAAATTAATATTGGGAAGTAAACCTTATGAGGTTATTCATTAATAGTGAGTGGAGAACATATTTTTAACGACTCACCTCATATAATTTCTAATTTCTTTGATATCGGCGGTTTCAGACAATATCTTGTCCTCCTTCAGTCATGGCTTCCACTGATGAAATTCTCTGGTTGTTGATTTCTCTAAGGACATCAACTCTTGTGCTGCCATCTTTGGTTGGGATTATAAACTTTGTAATTAAATTTTTATCCAACTTCGATATTCCGGTGGATAAAAATTTAATTACAAAGTTTATAATCCCAACCAAAGATGGCAGCACAAGAGGTGATGTCCTTAGAGAAATCAACAACCAGAGAATTTCATCAGTGGAAGCCATGACTGAAGAGGGACAAGATATTGTCTGAAACCGCCGGTACCAAAGAAATTAGAAATTATATGAGGTGAGTCGTTAAAAATATGTTCTCCACTCACTATTAACCCATCTGTGCTATCTGGTAATGGCAGAATTCTAACGAGTTTTGGCTGACGATGGAAGCGAAGGCCGTTGGAACCAGTATTGTGAAAACACAGAACTTTATGAGGTGAATTGAAAAAACGTTTATTGACTCAATTTATGAATTGTAAATTACCTCATAGTGCTACTTCTCATTGTAATTTTGATTAAATTCTTCTTCTTCTTCTTCACTTCCTGGTTTAGGAAAGAGTTGCCTGTTCCGTCTTCACTAATAGATCTAAGACCATCTCTTCCGAGGACGTCCGACATCTCTTCTTCCTCTCAGAAAATAATGGAAGATTTTATTTGGTAATCTACTTTCTTCCATTCTTTCCACATGTTCTTTCCACTGTATCTTGTTGTTAAATATCTTTTCTTTTATGGAGTAGATCTGCAGTTCTTCACGGATATCCTCGTTTCTAATCTGGTCCATTCTAGTGCAGCTTTTTACTCTTCTTAAAAATTTCATTTCGGCTGCTTGGATTTTACTTTCTTGTTTGGTAGTGGTAATCCAAGATTCACTCCCATACAAAAGGACAGGGACAGCCATTGTTTTATAAAATTTTAATTTTGTTTGTTTATGGGCTTTATTATTCAATGTTCTATTTATTGTACCACAAATAGCTTGAAACTGATGTGTTTTGTGTTCAATATCTTTATCATACCCATAGCTGATGTCACATCCTAAATATTTAAAGTGGGATACTTGTTCAATAATTTCATCTCTAATTACTATTTTTGCGCGCAGAGTATTTCTTCCACAAAAGGCCATTACTTTTGTTTTACTTATTGAAATTTTAAAATTATAATCGCTACATATTGCATTTAGTTTGTAAATTCTTTCCCTTCTAATTAATTAAAATGAACCTCACAGCATCATTTCCTTTAAATATGAATTTAAATCTTTCATTTCTATTTAACAAATATTAAATTTCGATACATTTTTGATTATTTTCTTTGTATCAAAAGATTAAACTGGAAATATACACGCTACCAAGTATATTGCTTAATTAAAATATATATGCAGTCAATATGCCCATTTCACCAATTAATGTTTTAAAATGGTCAACAAGTTTCTACAGCCAAGCTGTCATTCTCAAGACCAGATATTGACTGAAGATAAAATTAATAATAAATAAATAAACAAATTCAGTTAAAAACAAACTGTTTTTAAATTTGTTTATTTATTTATTATCAATTTTGTCTTCAGTCAATATCTGGTCTTGAGAATGACAGCTTGGCTGTAGAAACTTGTTGACCATTTTAAAACATTAATTGGTGAAATGGGCATATTAACTGCATATATATTTTAATATTTTATCACCAAGAAGATCACTTGTGTATTAAATATATTGCTTAAGTAAATAATTTCACAAATTTATTGATTCTTCTAACATGAACTTACCTCCCATCTGGAAATTAATATCCAAATCTGTGAATTGAACAAGTTCTTCAGCTTTCTTTGGTGACTGAGGTAAAACAATTGTTGCAGGACGCATTTTTTTATTCATATCACTTGTCATATCCATAAACTTGTTCAGCGTAGAAACACTCGAACTCTTTGATGCAGTGTCCTATTAAAAAAATTAAATTTAAAAAATCGAAATTTGTATAAACATAATAGGGGTGTTAGGATAAACTTTACAATCTGTGATGTGACTTTTTTAATTCCTTCATAACTACCTGTCAAATATGTATTCTGTGTTCCAGTGCAGCCAACATAGAGTTTGTACTAATTAACTTACACTAAGTAAAATCAGAGTGCATTCTTTCACAGGTTAGAGTACTTAATTAAATTATTTTTAGTCTATTTTTAACTTTTACAGGAATTAATCACTATGAGGTTTAATTTATCCGGGAAATTCTCGTATAAGACTTGAAAGCATAATAATAGTCCCTTCGATTGGTTGCCGGCCAAAGGAAGGCAAGACCAGTGATGGGGCTGCCATCTTATAGCCTCTGGTCAGGCTTTTCTGGAGAAGAAAAGAAAATAAAGGAAAGAAGAAATGGAAGAAAGGAAAGACTCCCTAGCCCTCGGATGCCCTAATAGCGTCGGGGTCGAAAAAAACAAGAGTTAACCAAGAGAGGTTAGATAGTAAAGTTAAAAGAGTGCAAAACACAAGTAAGTGGAAGAAATGTTTTGCTCAGCTTGGGCACCTTGTGGTCGCCATCCACATATCCCCTAGATGAGGACCCCTGAGGGTTGACCTATGGTAGTGAAGCATGGACACTAAGAAAACAACATGAAAGCAGAATAACGGCTTGTGAAATGAGATTCATGCGCAGAACAGCGGGTTACACCAGATGGGATCGGAAAAGGAACACCGATATCTTAAAAGAATTGAAGACTACGCCAATTTTGGAATATATTAAACAGTACCAACTAAATTGGAAACACCATCTTGAAAGAATGAGTTCAAATCGGATCCCCAAAGCTGTTTATAATTATATACCAAGAGGACGAAGATCACTGGGCCGTCCTATGAAACGCTGGAGGGAAAATTTTCTATAGGATCGTAACAGGCCTTGGCCTAATACTTGGAAGGAAGAAGAAGAAGAAGAGGTTTAATTTATGGTAAAATCAAATGTTTCTTACCTCTCCATATACAAATCTTCTAAGTAGATCACGATTTCGAGACCATAACGGTCTCATCTTCAGTACTATTTAGGCGACTGATGTTATGTCGATCGGAAGAAACTCTTCTTCCCTCTCAGGAGAGAAATCGCAATCTACTTAGAAGATTTGTAGGAGAGGTAAGAAACATTTGATTTTAACATCAGAGTGGGCAAGATGCTGACGATGATTATGATATAATCGAAACATGTTCAAGAACAAGTCAACATTAATATTGAGGTAAGATGAACAGACTAAAAATAATTTAATTAAAATAACCTCAAAATATCACTTCGTAAAATAAAATAGAGTACTTAAATTGCATTAATTAGCTTTTAGATTTGTCTTTCACAGCTTAGAGTACTTAAATTGTGTTAGGTTAGCTTTTAGGTTTGTTGGCAATGTTCAAATATCGTGTATATGTTGGCTGCAACTTGTTATTCCATAGTGTAAACTGCTTCTGTTGGTACATGCGCATGGTGTATGGTTGGAACTTAGAAAAATGTTTCGTGTTACATGTTGCAAAGTATTTCTGAAAATAATATTAATTTGGTGGACAGATTAAATATTACATTTGGTAAATACAAGAAAAAGAAGATTACCTACAGAAATGCATGATCAAACTTCAGAAACTAAGTGATAGTTATGGTTTTAAGATCTGTGACTAAAACTAAAATATGGTTTTTAAGGGCAATTTGGTCGAGAATTACATTAGATGACAAAACATATTTCAAACAAATCTCTACTTTCAATTATTTAGGTTGTCACATTACAACAAGGATAAAGATATAACTGATATTTTGGCTCAACTGCACTTCTACTTACGCTTGATTTTTCAGTTTATTATTGTAAACTATAGCGCTTCTTCTGTATTTACTAACATTACTTAATATTTTAAACTTTTTCAAACAATTTTTATTAGACAATTTTGAAGTATTTATTTAAATATGCAAATCACAATATTATGACACTGTTAGACAATATTGTGATGTTAACTGCTATTTTCTCCACAGAGTATATTACTTTGTCTATGATTTTTCTATCGCTGTTGGGTTATCACTGGTTGGATCAGCGTTAGGGAGTGATAAGCAAGTGTACACCCATTTTTAATAAACGTTTGGTAATTTTAATATTATTGATATATTTTTTTAACAAAGATTTGGGGATTCATTGCAAACATTGATCATTTAAATTTCATAGCGATATGCTGCCATCTAGCATAAGATTTTTTAACTTTAGTATGATATCGATAGTAATCGAGGATGATAATCAATATGTGGTTCAATGGTGGGTTATTGCTGGCTCTATAAACTCTGGCACATACGCATTGTTGTTCTATAGGACTTTGAAAATATTTCACGCAAGTTTAAGTACAGTTTCTGATATTTCTAGCTAATGTTAAAGAAGTTTTGAGGAGAGTTAAATAACTTACTTGCAATGGTTGAGGAGCAAGTTCATCCTCACCCGGCCATGGAACACTGCTAAATAATCCTATCAACTGCAGCAACCTAGAGTCTGAAAAAAATACAAGAAACCTGTTAGAAGAATCTGTCTGCAGAGTCTAAATTTCTATCCAGACCAGTCTCCATGTTGCAAAATAAATTTATTAAGAACAAAATTCCAAAATGTTTTCTCCCTAAAGTTAGATAAACAATTTATATATTTTTCAGTGACAAAATCCGGATCTGCGAGGGAGTTAACAAGTATGAGGTGAGTCACGTAACAACTCAACAAAATTAAAATAAACCTCATAGTGTATTTCCTACCTACATAACTTAATTTATATTTTTAATTTATTGGTGACTATATAACTCATGCCCCAAATGGTAGTTAATGACCAATCACATTTCAATGAATTTTGTTTTACAATCAATGACAGTCGTGTTTCATCTCGCTCTTTATCAATTTATTTTTATCAGCTCCTGCTTTTGTGATAAACAAAGCTCCTCCTTTTTAATATTCTGAACAAGTCACAGCATTATTTTTTCCCAACAAATACATTGAATACAGCAAATAATGAACAGAATCCTAATGATTTTAAAATGAACAGATTCCTTGATTTTTTAATATAATAAATTTGGGAATTTTTAACATTATGAGGTTTTATTAATAAGAATCAAATGAATCGTGAATTCTTCTTACCTCTTTTTTTTTAAACAGAGCACCACAGTATGAGGTAAGAAGAATTCATGATTCATTTGATTCTTATTCCTTGATTTTACCGAGTTTTTTTTACTAAAAAAATTAATGAAGAACCTATAATGTTGATTATAATATACAGTTTGATATGTTTCATTATTTCTCCACCAGGGTGCATTCTTAGAATATTGCGATCCTATTTGAAAATAAATAATATGATCAAGTTGCAGTGAATATACATAACCTTACATTTCTGATTTGTTTTCAAACATCACCGTTTACAATAAATATATAAATATTTTAAAATACTGGTAACTATATTTAAATAATGATTTTTGAGTAAACAGCTTAATTTTATTCGTTATATAGTCCTAATAAATGCCACTCTTGATTTCCAAATTCTCTAGATAAAGCCTGAAATCAAATCTCCGTACAGTATTCACAGCCAATGGATACACCAACAAAGAAATCAACAGAGCAAACCATCCCAGATGATACAACAACAAGGAATCAGAAGAAAAAACGTCAACCAGGGCATTCTTACCTTTCATCAAGAATGTAACTGACCGAATTGGAAAACTGCTAAAGAAAGAAGACATAAGAACAGTATATAGGCCTACCAGGAAAATCAAAAACCTCCTCAGACCGATTAAGGATCAACTTCATCCTCATCAATATACAGGATCCCGTGTAGTTGCGGCCAAGTGTATATAGGCACCACTAAATGCAGCATCACAACCAGACTTAAAGAACATGAAAGATACAGCCGTCTTAAACAAGTGGAAAAGTCGGCAGTAGCAGAACACTCTCTACTTGAAGGCCATACAGTACAATACAAAAAACAGATATATTATCTAACTGCACACACTATTTTACCCGTCTGCAATGAGAAGCCATTGAAATATTCAAACATCAAAATAGTTACAATAGAAAAGAAGAATCATTAAAAGTCAACAAAGCATGGATACCAGTCTTAACAAAAGCCAGATGTAAACCCCTACGAGAACAATCTACTAGAACATCAGACAGCAACCTCATTGGTGCAATGGAAGACCTTAAAGCTAACCCCAGAAGGCAGATACAATTTACGAAGTAATGGACCACGCAGAGAACACGTCGTGGATAAATAGAGCAGGTAGTCAACAAAATTGCCAGTCTCAAGACAACCCTTGAGGATGCTGGACGCTGTCTCTGGCGAAACGTTGGGGAACTACAAGCCTCAAGACCATGGCCAACAGCCCGGAAATCTTCTACAAGACCATCATTAATTTTTCTTTCTTTCTTTTTTTTTAATGTGAATTTTTTTCCCAAACCATGAGTTCTTTTGGTTTTCTGTTTGCTTTTATTAAACTAGCCTTTCTTTCAATTAATCTACTCTACTTGCTCAATGTAATGACATAATGCCAATATTTATTTACCTGTGATATTTATTTCTACATTTGGAAGATGTCCTACAATTTTGAGTCTTGGCAGGCGAGGATCATCAGTTATAAGACATTTGTGTAGTTCAACTGACAAATTTGTTGGAAGAAGCAAATGCATTTGTGTTGCTTCATTTTTAGTCAAAACAGTCATCCAGTCTTCACCTTTCAGTGCAATCAAAACCTGCAACAATAATCAGAATCATTCAAATTATGGTTTCTGAGTTCCTGTCTGGCTGGATGATTACCCATCTCTGTAAACGGCTCTTATGGAAGTGAGGACTGCAGCAGCCTGCAACCCAAGGACCCATCGTGCCATAAATTTAATTTACACTCAATAATAAACACAACATAAGCTACTGTAATCAATGGAAGAGAAATATTTCTGCCTGAACCAGGAATAAATCCCCAAACCTTCAGCTTTATGCACTGATGCTCTATCACTGAGCTAATTCAGGCTTTCCTTCCAATTTTAAGCACTTAAAAGTAATTTATAAATTCTCAAAAAATACTCTGAATAGAAGTCGTCAGATGGCGATAGTAGCAATGGCTACCAGCCTTCTGATGAAAGAGAATTATATATGTGGAAGGAATTGTTGATGTTCATATGGTAGTTAGGATGGTGCAATCGGAATCATACAACGTACAGAGTTAGAGAACGGGGTTTCAATCCCGGTTCGAATGTTTATTTTTCTTTCTAAAATAAAATATGTATGTTACTATTAAACCCGCCAAAGCCTGTCCCAAGTCAGGAGTAAAAACCTCATTAAAAAACCAGGGTTCAGTATGCCCGGCTGATAGTACCCTGTGAGGGCCCCAGTTTAGGAATACATGTACTGCTGCCTTGCAGTTAGGCACTGGTTTGTCAAGGGCTAAATAAACAAAATCTTGATTAAAAATTGCCTGGTCCTCCAGGTTGGGGGTTGATGCATCAGGCTTGCTCCCTGTTCATTTGAAAAAAATGTACAATACTGAAAAGCACAAGAATGAAACGTCGGGCGGATTTACTAACATGGATTGATGGTATTTTGAGCAGCATGAGGGGAAAAAGGATTAGAGTATGGAGATTGGAATGACAGATGTGGAAGAGAATGACAGTACATTAATCAGGTGCACGAAGATATGAAATATTTTGAACCTCAATGTTATTATATTAAATTAATGTTGGGAAGTAAACATTATGAGGTATATTTGAAAAGAAAAATTTTCGCCTAGACCGAGACTTGAACCCGGGACCCTTGGCTTTCCGGGCCAAGTAGGTATAATCATTAAAATTCATCGGAGAACATATTGTTTAAACAACTCACCTCATAGGATTCATGCTTCCATGATATCGCGATTTGAAACATAGTCATGTTCATCTTCAGCCATATTCTCCGAGGAATCTCAATGTTATTTCCCATATTTAACTAGGAATATTTTGAAACCTACTAAATAAAATAAAAATATATTAATAAATTGAATTAGATCTAACACCTCACCTCATAATTGTAGATTTCTTGAAGACTAGTTTCAATACATCTACGTATCATTTTCAATTCCATCTAACTGTTGAATTGGTGGTTGGCAATCCTGCTCTCTCTGTTGGCTGACAAACTTCCAAATTAATTTTTTTTCCCCAGGAATTACAAAATTCATGATCTTCCTTTTATTTTTGTGGATGTGAATTTTCTCCCAGACTGTGAGTTCCTTAGAATCATCATCACCATCCATGCAAGTATAAGGCCATATGGCCTGTTATTGTCTCGAAGAGAAATTTTCCATCCAGTACTTTTTTTTTGACGTCCCAGCAATCTTTTCCCTAGGAAGCAATAATAAAGCATGGCTTTTGGAATTCTATGAGATGGCATTCGTTGAAGATGGGCTTTCCAGTTGTTCTAGTAGTTTTGAATATGGAGGAGAATGGGTTCTATATCTAACTCTTTGAAAATTTCCTCATTTCTTTTATGGTCCCATTTTGTATAGCCTGCTGTACGGCGCATAAATCACATCTCATTCGCTGTTATTCTTATTTCATCTCTTCTTCATATTGTCCATGCTTCACTATGATATCTTAATACTGGTCTTGCGATAACCCTATAAAGCCTTAGAATAATCTGTTTTAATAATTTGGCCTTTGTTTCGATTCCATGTTTTTCTGACATAACAAAGGTCAAATTATTGAAATAGAGAAATCTAAGGAACTCACAGTTAGGGAGAAAATTCGCATCCATAAAACTAAAAGGAAAATCATAAATTTTGAAATTCCCAGGGAAAAAGATTTAATTTGAAGTTCATCATTTAGCCAACAGAGGGAGCAGAAAGCAACCTACATGTTTGCTAACCAACAATTCAACAGTTAGATGGACTTGAAAATGATACAAAGATGTATCGAAACTTGTTTTCTTGAAGACTACAATTATGAGCTGAATTGTTAAATCTAACTCAATTTATTAATTAAAATAAATCACATAGTGTCACTTCCTTTAAATATTAATAAAAATGCATGTTACTAAATATCAAACCTGCACTTGCTCCAAGTTTATCTTGAACTGATCATAGCTGTGGGACATTAGTGTTTTTAAAATTTCTTCCTCAGTTGTTCCTTGGCTGTGCAATGCACGAACATTAGGTGAAGTAGTACGATCACGAGGTATAGATGTCATCGTAAAACTTCCCAAGTTAACAACCAATGCATTTTCATTTCTGAAATATCACAAAATAAAAATTATCTATGTAAGTTTTTATAAGATTTAAACTAAAACACTTCATACCTCACCTCGTATACAATCTTCTAATTTTACTGGTTTCAAAGCTTAGGCAGCTTCATCTTCAGTAATTTCACGTGAAAACAGCTGAAGATAGAAAATATGTTTTTTTCCGATACTGCAGTTCTGTGTTAAACATAGATGTATGATGTAAGAAGTATTCACTATTAATTTGATTCTTATTAAGAAAAATATGTAACGTAAAAATTCCCAAATTCATTATATCAAGTTAGTTTTACTAATTTTGAACTTGTATAGGAATTATATTTGAAGAGAAAAATTTCTGCCTAGACCGAGACTCGGAATAATCACTATGAGCTTTAATTTGTAAATAAATTAAAATGCTTCACACCTCTCCTCATATCCAGTCTTCTAAGAAGATAGCGATTTCAAATCCTTAGCGGCTTCGTCTTCAGTACTTTCTTGTCGACAAGAAGTACTGAAGATGAAGCTGCCAAAACTTTGAAATCATGATCTATTTAGAAGACAGGATATGAGGAGAGATATGAAGCATTTTAATTTATTCATTATTTTACCAAACCAAATTAATTGTTAGGAGTTCTAGACCAAGTTAATTTTTTAGTTACCGTATATTATTTAGAGTCTGTTTATCTTACCACAATATTTAATGTAGATTTGTTCTTGAACATGTTTCGATTGGATATCAATTATCTTCAGCATCTTGCCCAGACTGGTTGGATTTATGTTGTAAACCCTGGATGTCGATGTCAGCTCCCTACTGTGGTTGGCCAAAGAACCTCCAAACGAGGTCACGTTCCGTCGGTATTTCGAAATTCATAACTCTGTTTTTGTTCTTCTGAATAAAGATTTTTTCCCAAATAGTCAGCTCTTTTGTATTTTCTAACTGTTTTAATAATTTAGTATCTGAATTTATATTATGTTTTTCAGACCAAACATGAGCAGCAACTGCAGATTTTTCTATTTCCCCATTTTTTAATACTTCTTGTGTGTTCTTTGGTTCTAATTTGTAGGTTTCTTTTTGTTTTTCCTATATATATATATATCTTTTTTCAAAACCCATACATTAAATTTGATATATTCCTGATTTTTTATTTTTATCAGTTTTTTTTTTTCATTTTTGTTGGTTTTTATTAGTTTATTTAAACTGTGGTTATTCTTCTTCTTCTTCTTCTTCTTCTTCCGTTTGCAGTATTGGTGATGATAATAATTAAATGAATCGTGATTTTTTCTTACCTCATACATCACACATCTATAAGAAAAAATCACGATTCATTTAATTATTATTAATTGAACCTCATAATGTTAAAAATTCCCAAATTTAATATATAAATTGGTCATGATGCCCGTTCTGCGACTACAAAAACTGATCTTTCCATCGGTTGAAGGGTCTTCCGAGATCTCTTTCGCCTTTAGGTTTGAGGTGGTAAATCATCTTTGGTAAACGGGAATTTGACATTCTCTGGACGTGTTGGGCTGTGGTTATTTTCAGTGCTAATTTAATATTAAACTTTTCAAAATCTTATGGAAGGAGGTAAGATAAACAGACTTCAAATAATATAATTAAAAGAACCTCAAAATATTACTTCCTAAAATAAAACATTTTAGTTACCTTATTTGTACGTAGATGTTGTGAATGGCATGCGGTCAACACACCAACTCAATGAGACATCTAACATGCAACTAAGGTAATACTAGGATATATTAAATTAATGTTGGGAAGTAAACATTATAATCATTCAAATTCATCGGAAAACATTTTGTTTAAACAACTCACCTCATAGGATTCATGCTTCCATGAACAGTTGACGGCCGAAGAATTTCGTCAGTCGGAGTTATGGCTGAGGATGAACATGACTGTGTTTGAAACCGCGGTATCATGGAACCATGAATCCTATGAGGTGAGTTGTTTAAACAAAATGTTCTCCAATGAATTTTATTACTAGGATGTTGAGGTTGGTAAATTTTGCTCAGAGGCCTTTTTATTCAGACTTAAGGATCTTTATAAGCCTGAAAATCTTGAGACTCAGGTCCCACAGCTTACAGCCCCTCCCAAAGAACTTATCCTTGGATTTTTCCAACCTAGAAAATCCATCGACTTTGGCCAGGTTTGAATTTGCGATCCATAGAACCAGAGGCAAGAAGCATAACCACTAGTTCAGTGTGGCCGACAATTAGGTATAATAGAAATGTGAATAAACATGTTGACAACCTTATTGCTAGTACAAATGTTATCTGATAAGTATTGATAACTACTGGTATAGTTAGTAACTAGTGGTCAGTTACGAGAATCATCTCACACAGAAGAACCAAAATAATTGTACTCACCCAGTGTAGAAACCAGAGTAAGGAAGAACAACATAAGGAGCTTGTAAATTTACATTCAGGTCCAACACACTCTGCTGTTCAATTGCATATTGCAGGCCTGTAGCCGACATTTCTTTGAAATCTGCCAATTTTGATCCTGCTGCAGCTTGTATTCTGGAAATACAAATTGTAATTATTGTATTGTAAGCCCATGTTTTCCCTTTACAGAGATTTAGGTGCTCTCCCCCTACAGGGAAGAATTTGAACCATACTAATTTAGTTACACTTGTTTTCGTATAGATGTCATTTTGAGTGGTCCGTGGTTGGTGTTCCGCCTCATACTGACACCTAGGAAACCAAGATAGTACTAGGATGGGAATATTCGGTAAATTTTGCTTAGAGGCTTTTTCATTCGGGCTTAGGGATTTTTTACGAGCCTGAAAATCTTCAGACTCGGGATCCATGGCTTAAAGTCTCTCCCAGAGGACTTGCTCCTTGGATTTTTCCATCCTAAAAAATCCATCGACCCCGGCTGGGTTTGAACTTGCGACCCTCGGGACCAGAGGCAATGAGCATAACCACTAGTCCACGGCAGCCGACACAAATTGTAATTATATTAATTTGTATAAATATAATTATAATATTAAAAAACAAAATAAAATTATCTTAACATTAGTATTATATACAGTACTACCCCTCTTTTAGCTTCTCAAGGGACCATAGGGAAAATGGTGTAAAATAAGGGAAAGTGTAAATTGAGGGAAAGGAAGATCAGCTCAAAAATGTTGACCCCCCATACTCTACATCCATTTCAGAACATGAAAAAAAACAGATGGGGATAATATACTACAGTATTATGGTGAAATTAAATGTTTCTTACCTGTCCTCATATAAATCTTCTAAGTAGATCGCGATTTCGAGACCATAATTGTCTCGTCTTCAGTACAATCTTGGCGACTGATGTTATGTCGATCAGAAGAAATTCTTCTTCTTCCCTCTGTTGGTGGACCAAGGAAAACTTATGAACTTTGAAATTCCCGCAAATTCTGACCTGATCCAGAGGTTCATCAGTCCACCATATAGCAGGATTTTAATATCATAATAAATATGAAAGTTTAAGTTAATAATTTTATATTTTAAAATTCTTTTAATATATAAACATAACTTAAATAAAGAAAAACATCTAAATAATTAATTGTTGTTCATTGTTGAATAAAAATGTCTCAGTAACAATTAAAGAACTTGTATTACCTAACAGTCTTTCTAAATAATGCTTTTAAAATTGTGTTTTAAGTCATTGTTGTCTGAAATATAAAGCTTTCTGTTATAACTGTAATAAGAACACCTGCTTAACTTAATAATTTTAAATAAAAGTATACTAAATTCTGATTGGGTGTTAAAACAATTAACTTTTTGATTTAACAAATCAAATTTAAACATTATATTAACCATTAGAATTTAAACCTAACATCATGTGATGTAATAATGTTCTTTAAAATTATAACAGAATTACTCTAGTCATTCAGCATATAACTTTCATCAAGGATAGAAGCAATATCAGCTCTCCTGATAAAATGTGATATTTATACAAGAAGAATAGTTCATTCAAGAAAAGAAAATAATTTAATTTTAATTGACGGTGAAGAATAACACCACCTATATTTACTTGATCTGCTGGGAAATTAAATAGTAAATAAATTTACAACTAATTCTACAAGAATCAGTTATTAGTGATTTTTAAAGTGTTTTCCTATCTTGTGTACCAACTTCGACCTTGAGAAGAGAATCCAGCTCTACCGAAAATTAAACCCAACTTGAACCAGTAATTCTTTTTGGGACACCAATCCTTCAAAATGTTAATACAACATCGGGCATGAAGAGAGTTAGCTGCTTCAAAACATCGCCACAATATGGGAAAAGAATTACTTCTTCAACCAACAGAGGGAAGAAGAAGAGTTTCTTCCGATCGACATAACATCAGTTGCCAAAATAGTACTGAAGATGAGACCATTATGGTCTCGAAATCGCGATCTACTTAGAATATGAGGAGAGGTAAGAAACATTTGATTTTACCATCATTTAATGATTGTTTAATATGTACTTACTCTGAAAGATCAACATCTTTTGGTGTTGTAAATATATCAGCTAATTTGTTCACTGTTTCAGCGTCATAAACAACCCTCAAAGGTTTTGAAGAAAGATGAATTCGTTGATCACAAGATTCATCAAGAGGTTTTGCTTCAAACAAGAAATCTAACAAAGCTTTGCTCTGTTCTTTTGATGAAACTATGTGAGGTATTTTCTCATTCTGTTCCAGCCCAAGAACTGAAAATTCTTCTATCTGCGCTGTCACCCTGAAACCATTGTAAACAGTCCCTCATTAATAACATGTATAAATCTTAGATTAACCTCTCACTTATAGGTACTTTTTTCCACCCAGGCCTTACAATGACATGACCTGTTGGGAGAGGAAAAAACAAGTAATATAATTAAAATAACCTCAAAATATCACTTCCTAAAATTAAATATTAAAGGCATTAATATTGAGGTAAGATAAACAGACTCCAAATAATATTTTTTTTTAAAAGAAAAATATATACCTAGACTGGGGTTTGAACCCAGGACCTTTGACTTCCTATGTCAATGCTCTTCCATCTGAGCTACCTAGGCCTCAAATCTAAACGAGTATTTTTTCTCTTATACATAGTTAATTCCCTAACCCCAAATGCTGCGAGCCGTTGCTATGATTTTTGCAAATGGCAGCTTTATTAAGAAGACTTTTTATTGGGAATTTAAACATTACTTATAAAGTCAGTAGTGCTTCTTTCAATGTTAATATTATTCTTTTTAAACATCTTAATGATGGACAAATTATATTTGAAAAGAAAAATATACGCCTAGACTGGGGTTTCTTTTCAAATATAATTTGTCCATCATTAAGGTGTTTAGAAATGAATAATATTAACATTGAAAGAAGCATGTTAATGTTTAAATTCCCAATAAAAAGTCTTCTTAATAAAGAAGCCGCCATTTGCAAAAAACGTAGCAATGGCTCGTGGCATTTGGGGTTATGGAATTAACTATGTATAAGAGAAAAATACGCGCTTAGATTGGAGGCCTAGATAGCTCAGATGGAAGAGCATTGACATAGAAAGTCAAAGGTCCTGGGTTCAAACCCCAGTCTAGGCATATATTTTCCTTTTCAAATATAATTTGTCCATCATTAAGATGTTTAACGAATAATATTAACATTGAAAGACTCCAAATAATTTAATTTAAATAAACGCATTTTGGGGAAATGAACAAATAAGATTAAAAATCATAATAGACAATAAACTTCTGAAACAATTAACAAATTTTAATTATTTTGGTTGTAATTTTACTATAAACACAAAAAACTGAAAGAGACACAAATATGAAACTGTTGAAATTTCAAATAATATGCAAAAACTATACATAAAACATTAAAGAACAAAACAAGAAGAGATACTAGATCGAAGTTTTATAAAACATTGGCAGTTCCTGCAATACTTTATGGGAGTGAAACTTGGGTAATCACCATCAAATTACAAGAATACAAAGCATAGAAATGAACTTCCTTAGTAAACAAAAGGCTGCACAAGATTGGATCGCATAAAGAATGAAGACATAAGAACAGAGTTAAATATATATCTACTGAACGATAAAAATCAAAGAATATAGAGATACATGGTTTAGACATGTAGAAAGAATGAATGTAACAAGATTATCAAAAGCAGCATTTAATTACAAGCCAAGAGGTTCAAGGAATGTAGGAAGGACAGTGAAAAGAAGGGCAGAACAACTGTGAGACAGAACCAGGCAATTTCCCTAGCCCATGAAGTGAAGAAGAAGAAGAAAAGATTTTACTGAATCAATTAAATTTATTAAAAATGAACCTCATAATGTTAATTCCATTGGAAATTAATTACAAGCATTAAAACTAACTAACTGGCACTATTGAACCCATAGGTTCATGCCCATGCAGACATAAGCTCTCCAAACATCCCTATCCTGAGCTAATGTTTTCCAATCATTCCTTGTATAATCTACTTCCCTCAAATCATAAAAAAAAAACTCCAAGCATGACAGGCCTAGAAGGCCCTTGGCTTCCAGCCAGCTACTGGCCTCACGTCCACATGTGTTAATCACAGAGGTAGACGATCATAAGTCAGTGTAGGGATGACATGTGGTCAGCATGTCGGGTCCCCCAGCCATTATACCTGGTCTTGTCAATCTGAAGTTGCTACTTATTGTAGCTACCCAAATGCCTCATGATGCTGGGTGGGCACCAGTCCCATACTGGCCGAAATTCCATGACAAAATTTCTTCCCCCATGGAGACTCGAACAGCGCAAGTCCCATAGCTCTGCACCAAAGCTTCTTGCCTTAACCACTCGGCTACTGTGCAGGACTCCCTCAAATCATAGTTAATATTATTCTCCCATCTCATTCTTAGTCTACCAACTGGGCATTTTCCCTCTGGTTTTCTTACAAGAAGCTTCCATGCATTCTTTCATTCCCCATTCGTGGCACATGTTCTGCCCATCGCAATCTACGAGACTTAAATGTTCTTATTATATCTGGCTTCCTACAGAGACCATGTAGTTCACTGTTATGTAGTTCACTGTTATGTAGTCTTCTCCATTCACCTGTCTGCACATCTCTCTTTGGTCCATAAATTTTCATAAGAAATTCATTCTCAAATACTTAAATAATCTTCTTTCCTCCCTTAAAGTAAGAGTCTATGTTTCACATCCATATAACTGGTAGATTTTTTTTTTTTGCAAATGTCCCAGGTTGTCTTTTGACATTCCTGGTGTTCTCTCCTGGCATGGCATACTTGTAACCCACTTCTGAGGTTGGGGCGCCTGGAAGGCAAGGTTACATTGCCCCAATGATATGATGGGTGATGATGATAGTGGTGCGCCAGGAGAGTCCCTAATCCTAAGCTTAATCTCAGATGAATATAATGATGATGATTGCGATGGATATGTGATTTCGGGGACCGTTTGGGCCTTAAAAGTTTTCCTGGCATTTGTCTTACAGGAGAGGAAAAACCCCAATAAAAACCTCACCCAGAAAAACTGTCCCGAACGGGGATCAAACCTGAGCCCGCTGCGTCACAAGGCAGCATGCTACCTCGAGACCACAGCAGTGGACACTGGTAGAATAATAGTTTTATTTATTTTCAGTTTAACATTTATGAGCATAATACTTACTTTAATCCATCAGCTGAAGGTCGCTGTTCAATATTACTGGCTACACCTTTGAACTCAACATTAAGCACACGATGAACAGCCAGAGAGTCATCTTGTACTTCTAATGACAAACCATTGAGTCTGAACGTTATGTAATTCTCAACAAATGTTTTGGGATAGAGAGTCGGTTTCATATTTTCCTGGTAGTCAATTGCACGATACAATTTTGCTTTCTCTTCAGCTGTCATGGCTTCTTCAAATTTCTTTGCTAAAATTATAATACAATTCTTTTACATTTACTCATAAATTAAATGTCATAATTAGAGTACAGATAATATTGACGATTTTTATTATTAATTTAACACTTCTCATAGAAGGATAAATTATATTTGAAGAGAAAAATGTTCGCCTAGACCGGGACTCGAACCCGGGACCCTTGGCTTTCCGGGCCAAGTGCTCTACCAACTGAGCTACCGAGGCGAGTTACGATCTAGACGCAAATTTTTCTCTTATGTACGTTGTAATTCCCTCACGCCAAATGCTTGAAACCACAGCTTCTATCTTTGCAAATGGCGGCTTCTTAGTTAAGAAGACATTTATTGGGAATTTAACACTACTTTATAGCCAGTAGGGCTTCTATTGACGATTTTTATTATTAATTTAACACTTCTCATAGAAGGATAAATTATATTTGAAGAGAAAAATGTTCGCCTAGACCGGGACTCGAACCCGGGACCCTTGGCTTTCCGGGCCAAGTGCTCTACCAACTGAGCTACCGAGGCGAGATACGATCTAGATGCAAATTTTTCTCTTATGTACGTTGTAATTCCCTCGCGCCAAATGCTTGAAACCATAGCTTCTATCTTTGCGTCTAGATCGTAACTCGCCTCGGTAGCTCAGTTGGTAGAGCACTTGGCCCAGAAAGCCAAGGGTCCCGGGTTCGAGTCCCGGTCTAGGCGAACATTTTTCTCTTCAAATATAATTTATCCTTCTATGAGAAGTGTTAAATTAATAATAAAAATCGTCAATAGAAGCCCTACTGGCTATAAAGTAGTGTTAAATTCCCAATAAATGTCTTCTTAACTAAGAAGCCGCCATTTGTAAAGATAGAAGCTATGGTTTCAAGCATTTGCGCGAAGGAATTACAACGTACATAAGAGAAAAATTTGCGTCTAGATCGTAACTCGCCTCTGTAGCTCAGTAGAGCACTTGGCCCGGAAAGCCAAGGGTCCCGGGATCGAGTCCCGGTCTAGGCGAAAATTTTTCTCTTCAAATACAGATAATATATTCATCCATAGTAGTTCTGCCCGAAGGCAGGTCCTTTACTGCAATCATAGCATTTTGATGCTATGCTTGCAGCTTTACTGGGGAATTGTAGGTGTGGTAGCTTCCCATTGCTTTCCACACCAGTGAAGGATGATGATGATTATGATAATGATAAGGATGATGATTATTATGATAATGATAAGGATGGTGATGATTGATGATGGACATATGATTTCGGGGGACCGTTTGGGCCTTAAAGCTTTCCTAACATTTGTGTTACAGGTGAGGAAAAACCCCGATAAAAACCTCACCCAGAAAAACTGCCGCGACCGGGGATCGAACCCCGGGCCTTCTGCGTGACAAGGCAGCACACTACCTCGAGACCACAGCGGTGGACAGATAATATATAATAGCATGCATTTCCAGAATTGAGCCTATGTTTAATTTCTTTCTGCACCTCACTTGTTTGTTTTTATATATCCCTAACATAAATTAATGTTTTTTTTAATCATCCCCTATACAATTTATTTATTTTAGAAATTCACACTATGAGGTATATTCATTTAGGTGCAATTTTATCACTCACCTCATATTTTTTTCTTTTTTTAATTTAAACTAATTTTGGAACTTTACACTTCAGTTCCATCATCAGTATCCCCACGACCGTTGTTCTGAGTGTTCTGAGGTGAGTGATAAAATTTTACCTAAATCCCCTACATAATTCATTTCCCTCAATTCATGGTTAATATTATTCTCTCACCTCATTATTGACCAATCTTCTGGAAGCATTCCCTTTGGCTTTTCTATAAGAAGTTCCTATACCCCCTTTCATTCCCCATGCATGCCACATGTTCTACCCAACACAGTATGAGATTTACTGTTATTATATTTGATATCCCATAAAAGTCATGTACCACACTTATGTAGTTTTCTCCATTTAGCTATCTATTTAACATTCTTTGGTCCAAAAATTTTCCTAAGCACATTATTCTCAAATGTGTAATTTTTTTCTCCTCTCTTATTTAAGAGACCATGTTTTGCATCCATATAGTATAACTGGATGAATAATGATTTTATATGCAGGGCTATTCAGAAAGAAAGAACAGGCTTCAAACATTTATTTCTTCCAAATTACAAAAAAATAGGAACACAATTCCAATGCTCCTGGAAAGAGAAAAGTTTGAAGTTCCGGTCATGGCCACATTGGCACAGTTGCTTGTCATGTTCATTGTTTGTATCAAAATGGTGACACAATAGGACGTTGGACTGGAAGAGGAACAGAAAATCAACTTCATCGCCGGTGGCCTACCAGGTCACCAGACCTAACCCCATGTGATTTTTATCTGTGGGAATACATAGAAGACCGTGTTTTTATCCCCCCTATGCCTGACACTTTTGAAAATCTGCAACATTGAATTGTTGAAGCTGTGAATTTGATAACTAGAGACCAGCTGATTTGTGTGTGGCAAGAAATGAGCCAATTTTTTTTATATTTGTCATGTAACAGTTGGTGCTCATACTGAATGCATAAAATAGTGAAATTTGAACTTTTCTCTTTCCAGGAACATTGGAATTGTGTTTTTATTTTTTGTAGTTTGGAAGAAATAACTGTTTGAAGTCTGTTCCTTCTTTCTGAATAGCCCTGTATTTTAGGTTTAATATTTTTTAAGAGATGGAATGACTAGAGTTCCTATAGTGTATAATAGAATGCATTTCCAGAGTTAAGCCTATGTTTAATTTCTTACTGCACATCATTCCAGCATATCAGAACGATTGTTACAATGAATAAATTACATATTGAAATAAAGTATAATGAATTTGTGACTGACCTATCGCAGCGGCTGTAAGTGCCTCTTCTTCCTTTACCTGAGTACTTCCTCCAAACCAACTACTAAACCAACCACCAGCAGATTTCTGTTTCTGCAATTCTTTCTCTTTGCGTTCCTGTCTTTCTACCTGAAATAGAAGTATAATTTTTGTTCATAGTTAAATATGGGAAATAACATTATGAGGTTCTTAATTCAAAGAATGAATTTCTTATCTTAAACTTAAACACCGGTCCCATACTGGCCAAAATTCCATGACAAAATTTCTTCCCCCATGGGGGTCTCGAAGCAGCCCAAGTCCTGTAGCTCTGCACCAAAGCTTCTTGCCTTAACCACTCGGCTACTACACAGGACTCCTTCAAATCATAGTTAATGTTATTCTTAAACAATTTTCAAGAGGAACAGATTTTTGTTGGAATCTCCATCTATAACGTTATCATCTGATGTTGATTTGATGAACTTCGAGATCAGGTCCTGTTCATTGAGAATTTTCAAATTCATGGATCTAAATTTGTTCTTCTGAAATACATATCTTCTCCCAAACAGTCAATTCTAAAGGTATTTCCAAATGTTTTAGAAGCTTGGCCTCTTTTCGATTTTATGACTCTCCAATAAACTATGAGCTGCAATGCAGGAGAATCACAAAATTGGAAGAGAAACTAAACTTTTAAAACATTTAGAGAAACCTTTGGAATTAACAATTTGGGAAAAGATATACATTCAGAAAAATAAATATAAAGATATGAATTCTCGACAAGAATAATTTGATCTCCAAGTTTATAAAATTGACACCAGATGACAGTTCAGAAGATGGTGTTAACAGCGAAATTTCGACAGTTGGAGTTTGACTGAAGATGGAAGTAAAAATTATACTTTTGAAACCGGTATCGTGAAGACATGCAACTTTATGAGGTGAGATGTTAAAGCATTTTCTCCAACTCATTCATTAAAATAAATTATTTAATATTTTAAAACAATTGCTTACCTCCACTTCTATTCTCTGTCTGATAAGTACGATATTGAGAACATCAAGACATTTCTCACACTCGTCTATCTTAGTTTGAACATCTGTGGGAACTTTACGTGCAGTCAATTTAGACTGGTATGAATTAGCGTATGTATGACATAACTGACGATGTTTCAATATATGTTCCCAATCCCAATTGCGTCTGCGACGTCGTACTGTTTCTTCAAGAACACATGTATAAGCAAATTTCCACCTATAATACATAAAACCACAAATCATTTTTTGAGGAGAGAATTTTTTAACTGAATCAGAAACTTCCATTTCTGCACTCTGGTGCACTAACCACTTGTGCTACTCACATATCCTTATTCGGACACAAATTCACTCATCCCAGGAAAAACCAGATAAGTCAATTTTTTTCCAATGTTTCTTTATTTTCTTAATGTATAGACCTCGCATTCTTTATGTTGCTTAATATGGTAAATACTAGATAAGTCTATTCTTCATTCTATTAGCTATAAGACAATTTTTGTTTTAGATCTTCTTCTTCTTCCTTCCAAGTATTAGGCTAAGGCCTGTTATGATCCTATACAAAATTTTCCCTCCAGCGTTTCATAGGATGGCCCGGTGATCTTCGTCCTCTTGGTATATAATTATAAACAGCTTTGGGGATCCAATTTGAACTCATTCTTTCAAGATGGTATTTCCAATTTAGTTGGTACTGTTTAATATATTCCAAAATTGGCGTAGTCTTCAATTCTTTTAAGATATCGGTGTTCCTTTTCCGATCCCATCTGGTGTAACCCGCTGTTCTGTGCATGAATCGCACTTCACAAGCTGTTATTCTGCTTTCATGTTGTCTTTTTAGTGTCCATGCTTCACTAACATAGGTCAACACTGGTCTAGCCAAAGAGTTATATAAACATAATCTGGTGTTTTTTCGTACAAGGGATGGTTTCATAACTTGATTAATAATTCCTAAACTTTTATTATACCTAATAATTTTTTCAGGGATATCCTTTTCATTCCAGATAGAGAGATAATATCCAAGATATTTAAATTGATTAGATCTCTCTAAAATTTTATTCTGGAGACAGATTTTACTTTGTATGGGGTCCTTCCCATGAAATGCTAGGGGTCCTCATCTAGGGGATATATTGATGGCAACCACAAAGTGCCCAAGCTGAGCAAAACATTCCTTCCACTTACTTGTGTTTTGCACTCTTTTAACTTTACTATCTAACCTCTCTTGGTTAACTCTTGGTTAACTCTTGTTTTTTTCGACCCCGACGCTATTAGGGCACCCAAGGGCTAAGGAGTCTTTCCTTTCTTCCATTTCTTCTTTCCTTTATTTTCTTTTCTTCTCCAGAAAAGCCTGACCAGAGGCTATAAGATGGCAGCCCCATCACTGGTCTTGCCTTCCTTTGGCCAGCAACCAATCGAAGGGACTATTATTATGCTTTCAAGTCTTATACGAGAATTTTTGTTTTAGATAAAAAGGAGAAAGTTCACTTGGAAAAAAGCAGATATGTTGACCTATCTTGTTTGTGCCAGATTTGGACTTACCTGGTTTTTCTCAGGGATGAGTGAATTTTTCTCTCTCATAATCCCACTTCCCTAGAGTGGTGAACAACTCCAAATCCAAGCAAAAATTTTTCTTCATAGTTAAATATGGGGAATAACATTATGAGGTTCTTATTCATGAAGAATTAGTCATTATTTATATCTTACCTCATAGTTATGTTTTCTTAAACACGGAAACTGCAGTTTTCAAGAAGAAACATCCCTCCCATTATCAACCGACATTATCATAAATCTAAGAAACTCACAATTTGAGAGAAAATTTACATCCACAAGAATATGGAGAAAACTGTGAATTTTGAAATTCCTGGGGGAAAAAATTTGATTTGGAAGTTCATCGGTCAGCCAACAGAGGGAGCAGAAATCAACCTACAGGATGACAACTGCAAATATAACAGTTATAATGCATTGACAATGTCGTATAGATGCGATGAAACTATAGTCTGCAGAGTATCAAAAAAATATGAGGTGAGTCAAAATAACTATCTCATAATAAGAATAATGTTAGTTTGTCATAAAATTAATGGTATATGAGCACTTATAGATTAACATACCATTCCTTGTAATGTCCTTTGTAGCCCGACACAAATGGTCGGTATTTCCTGTAAGGAGCAGCACGTGACAATCTTCCAAATGATTCCAGTAGGTCAATCAGATCATGAAACTGGAACCTGCTAATGGCTGTAAGTAAATAGAAATCCCATATGAAATATTTTTAGGACATTTAGCAAGATGTCTTACACATATATATATATATATATATATATATATAATCGAAAATATTTTTTTACATCTCATTTCATATGGGCTGAGATGTAAAAAATATCCATTATTTTTCTTTTTAATTAATGCCACCAGATTGTGACATTATGACATTTCTGGTATTATCTCCTGGCATTGCATACTTGTAACCCACTTCTGAGGTTGGGGCACCTGGAAAACGTGGTCATGCTGCTCTGATGACATGAGAGGTAATGATGCGCCAGGAGAGGCCTTAAACTAAACTTATTCTAATGAGACATATGATAATTATGGCCAGATTGTGTTCGGGGACCGTTTGAGCCTTAAGGTCCTGACATTTGTTTTATTGGTATGGAAAAACCTGAAAAAACTCACGCATGAAACTTTCTCGACTGGGGATTGAACCCAGGCCTGCTGCATGACAAGGCAGCATGCTACCTCAAGACCATAGCGGGTAGACATGTAAAAAATTTACGTAATCAAACAAATGCTCAACATGAAAGCAGAATAACGGCTTGTAAAATGAGATTCATGCGCAGAACAGCGGGTTACACCAGATGGGTTCGGAAAAGAAACACCGATATCTTAAAAGAATTGAAGAGTACACCAATTTTGGAATATATTAAACAGTACCAACTAAATTAGAAACAGTACCAACTAAATTAGAAACACCATCTTGAAAGAATGAGTTTAAATCGGATCCCCAAAGCTGTTTATAATTGTATACCAAGAGGACAAAGATCACTGGGCCGTCCTATGAAACGCTGGAGGGAAAATTTTCTATAGGATTGCAACAGGCCTTGGCCTAATACTTGAAAGGAAGAAGAAGGTTAGCTTTCTAGGTTGGTCTTTCACAGGTTAGAGTATTCAAGTTGCATTAGGTTAGCTTTTAGGTTCATTAGCAACGCGAGTTCAAATATCGTATATATGTTGTCTGCATCCCGTGATTCCATAGTGTAAATCACTTCTTGTCTGTTGGCGATGTGCATAGTATATGGTTGGAAAAAATTTTCTTGTCACATGTTGTAAAAGTATTTCCAAAATTTGTCAACATTTTTATTGGATAAAAAAAATGATTATATAAAAATGGAACATCAAAGAATTTAAACTTACCCAAAGACAATTTCTCCATCTCCAAACTCAAATGTACTTTAGGTATTGTGTAGTTGGACCCATCATTTTCAGGTTTGGGATTCAATCTTAACTTTGCTGATGAATTTATTGGTCCCAGCACTTAAAAAAACACACACAATACAGCTGTCACTGAATTATATAATAAATATGAAAATCAAATAAAATGTTTTATTTTTATTTAATTAATAAATTGTATTTTTTGTATAGTATTGTAAGCCTATGTTTTCCCTTTACAGAGATTTAGGCGCCCTCCCCCTACAGGGAAGAATTTGAACCATACTAATTTAGTAACACTTGTTTTCGTATAGATGTCATTTTGAGTGGTATGATTAATAAATTGTAAATAGCTATAAAAAAAGCGACAAATTCTATATGATTGTCTGGGCAAGCTAAAGATTATATCGAAACTTGTTTGAGAATAAATCAACATTAATTCGAGGTAAGATGTTTCCAGTCTCAAAAAAACTTGATTCTATATGATTATTAAAAATTTCATATGAACAATTATTTGTTTATAGAATCAAATGAATCGTGAATTCTTCTTACCTTCACGATTCATTTGATTCTATTAAGAAAACCACAATGTTAACACTTTGAGTCCTGCAGGGATACAAGTACCATGGGATTTAAATGACACTGAAGCCGGAGAAAATTAAATCCCTCGGCATGCCTGTGCAGGCGGATTTACAGGGGTTTTCCGGTTCAGAAAAACACCCCTGCAAATCTGCCGGCACAGGCATGCCGAGGGATTTAATTTTCTCTGGCTTCAGTGTCATTTAAATGCCGTGGTACTAGTACCACCACTGGACTCAAAAGTGTTAAAATTCCCAAATATATTATATTAAATTATTTATTTTTATAAAAAAAAACAATGAAAGAACATCTCAGGAATGTCAAGAATGGGGGAAGAGAAAAATATGCAGATTTGAACCCGAAACCTCTAGCTCTGTATGGTAGCATGCCTACCATTATACTATTCCAAGCTTCCGAAGCAAATGCTAATTTTTCCTCCTCACATACAATTCTCTCCATCTTTTCAAAATAATAATTGTCCATCATTGCAAATGTTAAAATTTAAATTAATACTTTATATTTAAAGGAAGTGACACCATGAGTTTTTTTTAATTGAAAGTTAGAATTTTTAACGACTCATCCCATATTTGTAGATTTGTTGAAGACTAGTTTTGATATGTTTCATATCATTAGAGTTAGAAGGAATTGATAATGATATATAACATATCAAAACTAGTCTTCAAGGAATCTACAAATATGAGGCAAGTCATTAAAAATTCTAACTCTCCATTAATTAAATTAAAACATTGAAATAGAATGCTTAACTGCTATAAAAAAAACTCCATGGCGTAACAGGCCTACCAACCAGCTATTGACCTCTCATTTACATGTGTTAATCACAGTGGTAGATGATCATCCTGGCAGTATAGGGGGTGACAAGTGGTCAGCATGTCAAGCCCTCAGCCGTTATAGCTGGTTTTCTCAAACTGGCACTGCTACTTATTGTAGCTATCCAAATTCCTCACAATTCTGGGTGGGCACTGGTCTCATACTGGCCAAAATTCTATGAGAAAAATTTTTTCCCTCATGGAGAACCAAACCATCACAAGTCTCATAGCTTTGGGCTAAGGCCTCTTGCCTTAACCACTAACTGTTATATAAAGTTATGTAATTTCTCATTTTAAATGTCTTCTTGAATTAGAAGCTGCCAGATAATTCTGGTAGCGACAGCTATCTGCTTCTGACGATAAAGAGAATTGTATATGAGGACAAAAAAATTAGCATTTGCATCAGAAGCCTGAAATAGTGTAATGATCAGCACACTAGCATACAGAGCTAGAGGTTTAGGTTCGAATCCCAATTCAGCATTATTTTTTTCTTTTCAAAATAACTATCATTGCGAGAACTTACAATAACATATGGATTAATGATTAATATGTTTATTAAAATTTATATAAATAAGTGAATATTAATATTAATTAATTATTCCATAACATTATTTAAGTTTTTAATTTAAATTAATACATATGGAATCTTCTCTCTCCTTTTAATAATTAATTTGATTCTACCTAAATGAATATAACTCAGTGTGAATTCCTAAAATAAGTAATTGATTCTAAATTATAAAGAATCTTATATAATGTAATATATTATTTTATATAACACACTATTGCACCGATACTAGTGTTCCAGAAGTTTCTAGACATGTTCAGACTTAATAGTGAGCAGAGCACATATTTTTAATAACTCACTTCATAAAAATTTCAAATTCTTTGACTTTGATACCGTCGGTTTCAGACAACTTCTCACCCCTCTTCAGTCAGACGCATGGAAGTCATGACTGAAGAGGGACAAGATGTCATCTGAAACCAGCAGTATCGAAGTCAAAGAAATTTCAATTTTTATGAGGTGAGTTATTAAAAATATGTTCTCCACTCACTATAATGATATAACCTCAAAATGTTTACTTCCCAACATTAATTTAAACATAATGTTCAGACTTACTTAGTGACATCAATTTCTTTGTCAATGTAATATTGCAAGTCATTCAACTATTTTAATTAAATCAAGTTGTCCATTGTGTAAACCTCCATTTTGGATGGTCATTTATATTTGAATATTAATTTCTGATTGGATATTACTCTTTGGAACACACTGGTATGATAATTCAGTGTAACCAACATTTATTATAAAAGTTTATGGAATGTTCTAGAAGCATGCCTGCAATGCACTTATAATGCATACCGATCCCATAATTCCTCAGTTGGAGAGTAACACTTATTAACAGCAGACCTTCTGCTGGACTCCACAATATAAATACATCATGTTACATTTCGAAACATGAATTATTAGAAAATATACATAAAGTACAAGTGCAACAGTGTGATTTGTGAATACAAAACTTACGGGAAGAAAGAAAGTAAAAGTATTGTGAATTGTTTTCGTGTGATTATTAATCAATAAATAATATTATCTTAAAATAAAATAGGAAATAACATTAAGAGGTTTATATTTGAAGAGAAAAATTTTCGCCTAGACCGGGACTCGAACCCGGGACCCTTGGCTTTCCGGGCCAAGTGCTCTACCAACTGAGCTACCGAGGCGAGTTACGATCTAGACGCAAATTTTTCTCTTATGTACGTTGTAATTCCCTCGTGCCAAATGCTTGAAACCATAGCTTCTATCTTTGCAAATGGCGGCTTCTTAGTTAAGAAGACATTAAGAGGTTTGTTTAATAATTAAAACATTTGGTCCGTTCATTCTTACCTCTTAGAGTTGTTTTTGTCTAACATATGTTTCAGAGCTTCTTAGCCCCATCGTCAGTAATCGTTGACGATGGGGCTAAGAAGCTCTGAAACATATGTTCGACAAAAACAATTCTAAGAGGTAAGAATGAACAGACCAAACGTTTTAATTAAATATTATTATCGTTTTGTTTCCTATTAAATTTGCCTTTGTGATTCATAGAGTCCTACTAAGTTCTCCACGAGCTACGTTTCTATTTTCTGGTGCAGTCCACCAATGCTCCTCCGTGTAACTTCTCTAAAAAACTACAGTGAACTCTGTAGTCGGACACCCGTCCATCATAAAAAAATAATCTAAATCCTTATTGCTCGATGGAAATTCCATACTTACTGTATTTGTATCCTTTAGGCATAACTGACTTTGAGCAGATTCCTTCTTTGAATAAAGCTATTATTTCTGTTGAAGGACGGCCTAAGAAAAATGTAGAGTTGGGATTCCAATACATAGATAGTCCTTCCAAGGTCAGGATCTGTTAAGTGAGAAAAAAAGAACATTCATTGAATTGTGAAATGTACAAGAAGAGATGGATCATGATCACGTTAAGCAATGTCCAGCCCTTTCATCCATATCCTTCTCCCTTTTCTTCATCATCATGTCTCATACAACACACTTTGCACTATACAACACAAACATATACTCGTCCTCCACTTCTCTTTACACAATACAAGAATACATCATCTAAGTAAAGTGGTCTGCCAAAGTGGTGCATAAATTGAAAATATACCATATTAACACCATCTATCTACCCTGTGCATAGATCATATAAACCATTCAATGAATGAATGAGTAATTTCTTATCTTTCAATGTTAATATTATTCGTTTTTAAACATCTTAATGATGGACAAATTATATTTGAAAAGAAAAATATACACCTAGACTGGGGTTTGAACCCAGGACCTTTGACTCTCTACGTCAATGCTCTTCCATCTGAGCTACCTAGGCCTCCAATCTAAATGTGTATTTTTCTCTTATATGTAGTTAATTCCCTAACCCCAATGTATAAGAGAAAAATATGTATTTAGATTGGAGGCCTAGGTAGCTCAGATGGAAGAGCATTGACATAGAGAGTCAAAGGCCCTGGGTTCAAACCCCAGTCTAGGCGTATATTTTTCTTTTCAAATATAATTTCTTATCTTACCTCATAGTTTGTTTTCTTAAACACAAGAACTGCAGTATTCAAGAGGAACATCCCTCGCATTTTCAACCAACTCTATGACTTCTCTTGAAAACTGCAGTTCCCGTGTTTAAGAAAACAAACTATGAAGTAAGATAAGAAGTGACTCATTCATTCATTGAATTAAGTACCTCGTAATGTTATTTCTCATATTTCACTATGAACATATTAACCATATTTGACACCATCTATCTGCCTAGCACCGAAGCACGTAAAGTATAGTGGGTGACAGTAGAAAACACACACACAGTCTTCTTGAATTAGAAGCAACCCAATTGCTTTGTGAATGAAGGTTCATGCTACTGGGAAATGGGATTACAATAAGAGAAAAAAAAATTGGGTTTGAACAAGAATGTCTAGATAGCACAATAGTTTGAGCAACTGGTGTGTAAAACCAGAGGTCTTTGTTTCAAATACAGATTCAGGCAAAAATTTTTCTATACAAAAAATAATTTAGAAACCCAAATTTAGTCAAGACCTTAGAAAAACATTATATATATACAAATTACATATCGGGTGAGTATGTAAAAAAAATATCACCATCCCAATTTTATCTTTTTACACACCAAGAATCAAAATTTTTAGTTATAAAATATACTAATCACCATTGTCACTATATGATATTGCTCTGTCCTACAATACCAATATTTTCTTTTTTATGACACAGAAAAAAAAAGTTACTCTTTCTAGCTATAGTCTGTCCATGGAATTGCCAGCTTTCCTATTAGATATCTTTCTCACTTGAAACTCATGGACAAAATGAGTAATGTCATGTGATCTGTTCTCCTTCCTGCACTTCCTTCTGCAGCTACATTTGGTTGTGCATTTTTGCTCGCCTCCTGCATAGATGGCTTATTTCTAACAGCTTCTCTACATATACTATGGACAGACAATAGATAACTTTTTTTTACAATTTTGGAAATATCTCTCTTTACTCGCCCACCTGAGATATATAAACTGAAATAACTCACCTTATAAATCATGGTAACTGCATCTTGTACAACACATGCTTTCCAGTTTTCATCCGTGGTGTGTACAGAAAGATTATGAAGCGTAATCCCCAAAGAGAAAGGTTGCAATGGTTTTGTGATTTTATCTTCATAACGAATATGTATGTTAGCAATTTTAATTTGAACATTCTTTATTATATTTGTTGCAAGTTTTTCTAAAAATGTGTCATCAGCTTTTGGTCTATCTGCAATGATAAAACACTTATAGAAAATCTCTCACCTCTTAAGTCAAATAACATAGATGATTAATGACATTAACAAAGAAGTAAAAATCCAAAGACAAATAAACTTCTTCTTCTTCTTCCTTCCAAGTATTAGGCCAAGGCCTGTTACGATCCTATAGAAAATTTTCCCCTTCAGCGTTTCATAGGACGGCCCAGAGATCTTCCAGGATATTCTCATATAAGACTTGAAAGCATAATAATAGTCCCTTCGATTGGTTGCTGGCCAAAGGAAGGCAAGACCAGTGATGAGGCTGCCATCTTATAGCCTCTGGTCAGGCTTTCCTGGAGAAGAAAAGAAAATAAAGGAAAGAAGAAGTGGAAGAAAGGAAAGACTCCCTAGCCCTCGGATGCCCTAATAGCGTCGGGATCGACTTTTATAGGAAAAAGTCACTATAAGGTTTAATTTAATATTAAATTAAAATGTTTCGTACCTCACCTCATTCCAGTCTTCTAATTAGACCACTGTTTCAAAGCCTGGGCAGCTTCATCTTCAGTAATTTCTCATCGACTGATGTTATGTCAATCAGAAGAACTATTTCTTCCCTCTGTTGGTGGACTGATAAACATCCGTATCCAATCAGAATCCACGGGACTTTCAATGTTCATTAAGTTTTTCATTATGGTTTGGGAAAAAATCTACATTAAAAAAAACAAATAGAAAGAAAAACTCAAGAACTTCGAAATTCCCACAGATTCTGATTAATCCAGAGGTTTATCAGTCCACCAACAGAGGGAAGAAGAAGAAGTAGTTCTTACGATCGACATAACATCAGTCTGAAGATGAAGCTACCCAGGCTTTGAAACCACAGTCTAATTAGAAGACTGGATATGAAGTGAGGTATAAAACATTTTCATTTAAATTTTAAATTAAATCTCATAGTTACTTTTTCCTATAAAAGTTCAATACTTATATTATTCATAAGTTTAAATGTGGGAAATGACATTATGAGGTTCTTAATTCATGAATGAATGAGTCATTTTTATATCTTACTTCATAGTTTATGTTTTCTTAAACACGGGAACTGCAGTTTTCAATAAGAAACATCCCTTTCATTTTCAACTGACATTATGACTCAGTTGAAAAATGGGAAGGATGTTTCCTCTTGAAAACTGCAGTTCCCACGTTTAAGAAAACAAACTATGAGGTAAGATATAAAAAAAATGACTCCTTCATTCATGACTTATTATCTTTAAAAATTTAATACATAACCTCAATTGTGATAGCAATGAATTTAAAAAATGTTGATATAAGTTAACAGTGCGAAGAAAACGTTTCAGAACAGTGTTAATGATACTAAAAAGTAATTGGATGCTTTTAAGCCATTTAAAAAAGAACTGGGATACCATCCCACCTGACTTCAAGCATTTTTATTCCTATAGAAAATTTTAATGGATCTGTAATTTTATATTGTACTCAAAGTTTGGTTGTAAGTAAAAACTCATGTTAATTATTAAGATTGGTTGAAGAAAACCCTCAATGATGAGGAAAATTCTCAAAATGAATGAATGAAAGTAAAAAAAAAAAATTAATAGAGATGCAAAACTTTTAAAACAATTGGATAAACCATTATAATTAACAGTTTGGGAGAAGATATTCATTCAAAACAAAAAATATTATCGATGAACTTCGATATTCCTGTAGAAAAAAAATTTATTTTGAAATTTATAAACCCAACCAAAGATGGCAGCACTAGAAATAACCATAGAGAAATCAACAAACAAAGAATTTCAACAGTTAGAGTCATGACTGAAGATGAACGAAAATTTGTTTGAAACAAATGATACCAAAGAAATTTAAAATTGTATGAGGTGAGTTATTAAAAATATGTTCTCCACTCAATATTAAAAAAAATAATTACAAACTTAATTATATTATTTTTAGTCTGATCATCTTACCTCAATATTAATCAGACTAAAAATAATATAATTAAAATAACCTCAAAATATCACTTTCTAAAATTAAATATTAATTACAAACTTACCTTTCAATTTCTCCAACTTTTTGGCTTCTTCAATCTTTAACAACTCTCCTTGCTTTGCTTCCTGAGACCACTTTTCTTCTTTGACAGGATCATATTTTACTTCCTGATTAGGCACTACCAATAAAAATAGTGTATCCACTGATGCTTCTACAGGTGCACTATACAATTGTTTCCATGGTATTTTTAGAACCAATTTTCCTGCAAATAAAGATTCCAATTATTAATACTTAAGATTTCACTCAGATAGCAGCAAGTATATGGGACTCTCATTAGGATCCTAACTTCAAATCCCATTACCAACCAATACAACTGGGGTTCTTTTGTGGTTTTCTTCTGCCACAAACTCTGTGTTGTAATTTCATTACCAAAAGCCATTTCACCCTTAAACATCAATACATAAATCATTAAAATTCCAATATGTTGAATACATACATGAACACATGATCACAAACAACGAACAATGCATTTTACTTAACTTTCACAGGGAAAGAACACTATGAGGTTTAATTTAATAATTAAATTAATGTTTTTATTACCTCACCTCATATCCTTTTTCTTCTATACTGCAGTTTCGGAGCTTATCTCCATCGTCAGTAGCCTCTGGTCGACCGGTGTTATGTCGTTTCTTGGCGGTTTCCTTCTTACTTCTGTCGGTGGACCGATGAACCTCTGGATTAGGTCAAAAAAATCCACATCCAAAAAAACAAAAAAGAAAAACTCATGAATTTTGAAACTCCCGCAAATTTTGACCTAATCCAGAGGTTCATCGGTCCACCGACAGAAGTAAGAAGGAAACCGCCAAGAAATGACATAACACCGGTCGACCAGAGGCTACTGACGATGGAGATAAGCTCCGAAACTGCAGTATAGAAGAAAAAGGATATGAGGTGAGGTAATAAAAACATTAATTTAATTATTAATGCATTTTACATCCAAAGATCATCATCAACATTCATGAATTAAGCCCATGTGGCTTATTCCAGTCTCATAGATTCTCTATTATCTATGGGACTTAGTCTTCTTTTTCTTCTTCACTTCACCGATTAGGCAAATTGCCTGTTCTGTCCATCTTTTCACTGGCCTTCCTACATTCCTTGAGCCTCTTGGCTTGTAGTTAAATGCTGTTTCTGGTAATCTTGTTACATTCATTCTTTCTACATGTCTAAACCATTTATCTCTAGATTCTTTGATTTTATCATTCAATGGATATATATTTAACTCTGTTCTTATATCTACATTATTTATCCGATCCAATCTTGTGCAGCCTTTTGTTCTTCTAAGAAGTTCATTGCTTTGTATTCTACTTTGAAATTTTTTATCATTACCCAAGTTTCACTCCCATAAAGCAATGCAGGAACTGCCAATGTTTTATAAAACTTCAATCAAACTTCAACCTAATATCTCTTGTTTATTCTTTAATGTTCTATGTATAGTTCTGCATATCATTTGACATTTTGACACTTTCACATTTATGCATCTTTCAGACTTTTAGAAGTAATTATATTTCCTCTGGATACTTTACTAGCATTCCGCAGAGTGTTTGCCTTCTTAAGGCTATGCATCATAGCACCCAGTTGTATGAATCCCAAATGGAGGGCTGCCTCTCCCGCTCCTATGGACCGTTGACGACTTCTCCCTTGTTACTCTGGTAATGGGTCTCCAAGTGTTTCCACTGGAGAAAGGGTGCCTCTTCTGCACATCCAAAGACAGCATGCAATATTATATAACAAAACAACAATAAAAATATTTATTATACTAGTCCACCAAATTAATCATAAAAAGTAAAGTGATCCTGCTACAGGCCTTAGGAAGCCCTTGAGGTAGAGGAGATTAGTATTTTTTTATACACTCTGTACATATATATTATATTGCAGATTTTCACGGATATAAGTATGAATATGAAAGTTTTCTTGAGTTTTCTGCATCTTGGATTCAAGTTCGGCCTCTGGCCACTGAATCCAAGACATGAAAAACCCAAGAAAACTTTCATATTCATATATATATATATATATATATATATGCATACATACAATACCCTATGAGTTAAACGAATTTGAATTAATATTTTTAGAGTAGTACCCTCAGGGGTCCTCATCTAGAGGATATGTGGATGGCGACCACAAGGTGCCCAAGCTGAGCAAAACATTTCTTCCACTTACTTGTGTTTTGCACTCTTTTAACTTTACTATCTAACCTCCCTTGGTTAACTCTTGTTTTTTCGACCCCGACGCTATTAGGGCATCCGAGGGCTAGGGAGTCTTTCCTTTCTTCCATTTCTTCTTTCCTTTATTTTCTTTTCTTCTCCAGAAAAGCCTGACCAGAGGCTATAAGATGGCAGCCCCATCACTGGTCTTGCCTTCTTTTGGCCAGCAACCAATCGAAGGGACTATTATTATGCTTTCAAATCTTATATGAGAATTTTCCGGAAGGATCAAACTATTTACGCTGGAGGGAAAATTTAACTATAGGATCGTAACAGGCCTTGGCCTAATACTTGGAAGGAAGAAGAAGAAGAGTTAATATGTTTGTATTGATTAAGTTAATGTAAAGCAATATATTAAATTGCATACCTCTTGATTTGTCATTTCTATCTTACAAGTTTCCATGATTTATTATCCACTAGCATCAAACAACTGATGACATGCAGTAGCCACTAATCTTCAACAAACTTATTAGACATAATTAAACCATAAGACTTCCATTTTTTCTAGACAAGTCCACTACTGTGGTCTCAAAAATAACAAGCCGCTTTGTCACACAGCGGGCCTAGGTTCAATCTCCAGTTAGGACACGTTTCCAGGGTGAGATTTCTTTTTCGGGTTTTTTCTCACCTGTACGACAAAAGTCAGGAAACTTCAAGGCCTAAACGGTCCCTGAATATCATCTGGACATCATTAATATAGTCACCTCATAAACTTTAGTTTAAGGCTCCTCCTAGCATACCATTACTACCATCACCACCTTTCATATCACTGGGGCAGTGTATTCCCGCCTTCCAGGCGCCCCAACCTCAGAAGGGGTCATGAAGGTTTAGATCAGTTTAAAAGTTCTGAACCCACAACCTTTTGGCTTGTAGCATATTGCCTTAACCAACTATGCTTGGGATAGTCCATTGCAATGCTTAAATATACCATTATGTTTTATCAGGTAGCTACATTTTATACTAGAAATCAGAATTCATATATTGATTTATCTTGGTCTAATGTAAACATACAAAGATTAGATAAAAACTATAAGAGGTGGAGATTATCAGAAATTCAAGAAGCAAGCACAGGAAATGTATGATTTGCACAAAAATCATGCATTACTTCTATAGTTCAAATTAAGATAAAAAAATAAACAATATTTAAAAGCTATAAATCAGATTCAAAAGCTGCAATTAAAGCAATTGCTTATCTCAAATGTATGACATCCAAGGATGCTTGAATGCAGGTGGAGTATCTTCTTCTTCTTCACATCACACGGTAGGCAGATTGCCTGTTCTGCCTCACAGTTATTCTGTTCATCTTTTCACTGGCCTTCCTACATTCCTTGAAACTCAAGAGGTTTGTAGTTAAATGCTGATTTTGCTAATCTTGTTACATTCATTCTTTCTACATGTCTAAACCATTTATCTCTATATTCCTTGATTTTATCGTTCAGTGGATATATATTTAACTCTGTTCTTGTATCTTCATTCTTTATCCTATCCAATCCAATCTTGTGCAGCCTTTTGTTCTTCTAGGGAAGTTCATTTCTATGCTTTGTATTCTACTTTGTAATTTTTTGTCATTATCCAAGTTAATAAATTTTTGTCTTTTGAACTTATTTTCTTGTGTATTATTCTTTCTTCAAACCCATTTTTTGTAGTTCACACCTCATAGTGTGAATTCCTAAAATAAGTAATATAAACTGGTACCTAGAAATTAGCTTCATTCTTATATGTCTGTCCTGTTGGACATGGGGTTACCAGCTTGCCTCTATTCCGAGATTCACATGTTCAAACATGGGCTGAGTCATCAGATATTTTGGGGTATAAGAAATCCTGAGTATGCATTCTTTTAGAAGGGAATTAAACCCATGGGTCCCATGTCATAGATTTATAGTATGTAAAAGAATCTCTAACTAACTACCTCAGCAGCAATATCCATGGCCATGAAGACATAAGCTCTCCATACATCCTTATTGTGAGCTAATGTTTTCCAATCATCTCCTATATAATTTACCTCCCTCAAATTATGATTAATATTATTCTCTCACCTCATTCTTGGCCTGGCTATTGGGTGCTTTCTCTCTGGCTTTCTTACAAAGTTTCCATCTCCCTTTTTCATTTCCTACTTGAGCCACACATCCTACTCATCATAGTTTATGGGACTTAGCTGTTCTTATTACATCTGATTTCCCAAAAGGATCATGTAGCTCATTTTTATTTAAAGAATCTCAAATCTGGAAAAAATTAGGCCTCTGAGCAAAATTTGTCTGCCTTTCATACCCAGAGTAGAACTGCAGCACTAATGATCTTAGTTATTAATAATAATAATGAAGAGCGCACAATGTGCATAATGTTAAGTTCACCATGGTTCACCGTTCAGTCCCCTCCACAGTAAGCCCTCAGGGACACATCTCGTCTCCAACACGACACAACATGGTAATGGTCACAGTGTTCAGCGCACAGCTCACATATTCACTGGGAGTCTGGTTCGTGATGTTTCTTGATTCTACAGATTCTATGATGGAACCCATGTGTTGCCATTCTCGTTATCAGATTTCTGAGGTCGTATTCTGCTTGTGTCCAATCTGTTGTCATCATAGCATCCGTGGAGTGGAATTCCATCCAGATTTGGTCTTTCTTCCAGCTTAGTTCCTCTATTGCGATGTTGTATGCGTCCATGGACTGCAGATGTAGATCTTGTCGCAGTTCTTCAATATAGAAGGGTTCCCTTGCCAGTTCATATATGAGGCGTGACAGTGCGTATTTCGACAGACAGAGAGCCTTTTTGAGGTACATAGCTTTTTCTCTATTTGTAAGAGATCTCACTTTGTTATGTGAGTCCATATGTTGTCCAGTCCGTATGTGACAATCAGCGTTATCTTTGCTTTGAGAAGCGCTAGTGCTGTGTCCAGAGAGAGTCGGTGTATGAGGTTGATGTCATTCACAGCTAGTGTTGCCGCTGTTGTTTTATCTGTGATATGCATTTATTTTGGTTATTTTAGTCATTAATGATCATTATTAAGGGGAGGTGATGGGTGAAATTTCTATTTTCTACAGTTTTTAAGCTACATACTTGATTGTTTGTACACACATTCATGACGTAATGGGTAATATTATACTGAAGTTTCATCCTTCTAGGCTTAAAAAGTTCTCGAGTTATTGAAGAAAATCCAATTCAAAATTTGCATATTAAAATTTTTAATTAGTTCCATAATTTTTAGTAAAAATTTTGAATTTTTTTCTACGCGACCACTGACTTATTTAGAACAATATCATGCATTAACTTTTCTACATCATTATAATAAAGGAAGAAAAAAATATATACATCCTCTGCATATGAAAATGTTTGTTTTTTTTTAAATTACTACACATATTTTATTATTTATTTAAAAAACTATCAATGTCGTTTCAAAATCCATGCACAGAATTATTAGCCATAGTGTGTGGGACATGCAGTGAAAAGTTCGTGCTTCTATCAATAAATTTGTCAATGCTATTTTGATTTGAATGTATTGAAATGCAATGAAAATAAAAGTGTGGAAAAGCCAATTTGAAAGTTTGCATGCAGTAAAATTGAAAATGTAGCATACATGCCCTCCTACAGGCATTTAGGGAGACTTACAAGTGCCATAGGTCACTGAAATTTCACCAACTTATACTTTAAGGTATGTAGTAATTTTTAATACAAAAAACAAAAAATGCTAAATTTGACCGAAAACGTCGAAAATTTCACCCATCACACCCCTTAAACAGAATAATAACAGTTATTAATAATCACCCTGTACACCTACTACATCTAAAGTCAGATTGCAGACACACACAGATAGAAAAAAATGGTTTAAGTAAAAATTCTATTCAAATGAAACTTCATTTTAAAGAAATAATAATCAATGGTATGACCAAAACAACTGATGCTAATAGGAGAGGAATAATTGAGGCTTAACATCAACAATTTTAATCATACTTAATTTTAATGGTGATAAAATATCAATAACATAGTAATTAATGATAATTGATGTCTATTTTCAGCATTCTCATTTACAGAAAATGAACTCTTATCATTAAACGAACATTCAGTTAAAGAAGACAGTCAATAATACTTGACACTATTCAATAGCAGTGTGAAAAGTATATTGACCCTCAGGGGTCCTCATCTAGGGGATATGTGGATGGCGACCACAAGGTGCCCAAGCTGTGCAAAACATTTCTTTCACTTACTTGTGTTTTGCGCTCTTTTAACTTTTCTATCTAACCTCTCTTGGTTAACTCTTGTTTTTTCGACCCCGACGCTATTAGGGCATACGAGGGCTAGGGAGTCCTTCCTTTCTTCCATTTCTCCTTTCCTTTATTTTCTTTTCTTCTCCAGAAAAGCCTGACCAGAGGCTATAAGATGGCAGCCCCATCACTGGTCTTGCCTTCCTTTGGCCAGCAACCAATCGAAGGGACTATTATTATGCTTTCAAGTCTTATACGAGAATTTCCCATAAGGAAAATTTTCTATAGGATCGTAACAGGCCTTGGCCTAATACTTGGAAGGAAGAAGAAAAAGTATATTGATATGTATTTATTTATTTATTTACAAACAGGTTTACAATGTAATAAAACATTTTCCTGTGCCCAAAGCTTTGCAAAGTTTTATCTTCTTTCTCCATTCTTCTCTATCTTCTCATTCCAATTCTTCCAGACCTAGGTCCGTCATATATGGATATAAAACTTGGAAAGGAACAATTATTCCATAAAATATTGCAGGTACATATAAAAAGATGCCTGAGAATTTTTTGAGAATCTGGTGGCCAAAAATCATATCAAATGAATTATGGAAGATAACCTCACAAAAGAGAAATGTGGAAGGAGAATAAATAGCATTAATATAAATGGATTGGACACACTCTCAGAAAATAATTAGACAGTGTGCCAAAGAGAGCTCTGGAATGGAATCCACAGGGATTGTCTAGGTAAAGAGGAAGACTAAAAAGTATATTGCACAGCACCGTAAAAACAGATATTGAACAAGGGAAAAGCTGGAATTAAGTAAAATATTTTGTAAAAAACTGAGTCTGGTGGCATGCTTATACAAAGGCCTTATGCTTCCAAGAGGAGTGACAAGTACTACTACTACTACTACTACTACTACTACTACACAAGACAAAAATTATTAATAAGCCAAAAAAAAAAATATGCATCTACAACAAATCTGAGAAAACAAGCTTCTTGATTTTTATTCATAACTAACTCACTGGCACTATCAAACCCATAGGTTCAAGGCTGTGCAGATATAAGCTCTTCATACATCCCTATCCAAAGCTAATGTTTTCCAATCATCCCCTGTATAATTTAATTCCCTGAAATCATGGTTATTATTATTCTCCCATCTCATCTTTGGTCTACCAACTGGGTTTTTCCTCGGGTTTTCCTACAAAAAGATTCCATGCCCCTCTTTCATTCCCCATTCGTACCAAATGTCCTGCCCATCACAGTCTATGAGACTTAACTGTTCTTATTATATTTGGTTTCCCATGAGGATCATGTAGCTCACTGTTATGTAGTGTTCTCAATTTGCCTGTCTGTTCATCTCTCTTTGGTCCAAAAATTTTCCTAAGAACTTTATTCTCAAAATATTTATAATCATTTCTCCTTCCTTAAAGTAAGAGTCCGAGTTCCGCATCCATATAATATAATGGTTTTAGAGCTTATTTTTCTGGAGTTTTTACCCATGATTGTCTCTCACACAACTTTGGAATGATTGTAACAACAAAAACAATAACTAATGAAACAGTTAAAAATAATATTTAATTTTAGGAAGTTACATTTTGAGGTTATTTTAATTATATTATTTTTGGTCTGGACATCTTACCTCAATATTAATGTTGATTTGTTCTTGGACATGTTTCAAAACAATTCTGTTTTATCGTCAGCTTTCCCAGACTGGTTTTATTTATGTTGCATTATGTTGCACCACCTGGATGTCGATGTCAGCTCCATCCTGTGGTTGGCCAAAGAACCTCCAAACAAGGTCACCCTCCATCGGAATATCAAAATTCATAACTCTGTTTCTGTTCTTCTGAATATAAATTTTTTCCTAAATAGTCAGCTCTTTTGTATTTTCTAACTGTTTTAATAATTTAGTGTCTGAATTTATATTATGTTTTTTCCTAAATAGTCAGCTCTTTTGTATTTTCTAACTGTTTTAATAATTTAGTGTCTGAATTTATATTATGTTTTTCAGACCAAACATGAGCAGCAACTGCAGATTTTTCAATTTCTCCATTTTTAATATTTCTTATGTGTTCTTTGGTTCTAATTTTTAGGTTTCTTTTTGTTTTCCCTATATATATCTTTTCACAACCCATGCATTCAATTTGATATATTCCTGACTTTTTATTTTATCAGTTTTTTCATTTTTGTTGGTTTTATTAGTTATTTAAACTGTAGTTATTTTTTGGTGCTAATTTAATATTAAACTTCTCAAATATATTTTGAAATTTATTATGTACCCAGGGGTGATATGTGAATTTCCTATATTTTTTCATAGGTGGTTCTTCTTTTTCAAGATTACTTCTGTTTATCATTTTTTGTTTTTTATACTTTTCTATCCTTTTATGTACCATTTTTTCATCAAACCCATTTTCTCTTGCTACTTTGATTATGTGTTTTTTCTCATGTTTGAAATCTTCTTTGTTTAAGGGTAAGTTTACCAATCTATGAGTTAAACTATTAAATAATGTTAAGAATAATAACAATGACGAGACCAACAATGACAATGTATTTATACACAAAACTTGAAGTTCTGGGGAATCACATACCAAGATAGAAAAAACATCAGCAAACAAACATACATACCTATAAACATACATAATGGATATAGTACTTTCAGATTACATTATTTATTCTTGAGGATCCATAGTCATTTATAATATTGAAAATTTTCACAAAAATAAGAATGCTTGGAAAAAAAGAGAAACTTCATAAAAGACTTATAAAACTAAAGTATACTAAAAATATATATCCATAATGCAGGCATTTCTTCTCTGGATAACAAAAAAAAAACAAAAACTCTTGCATTATTTGTTACAGTCCCGCACCGTAGCCGAGTGGTTAACGCAGGAAGCCTTGGCGCAGAGCTACGGGACTTGCGCTGGTTCGAGTCTCCATGGGGGAAGAAATTTTCTTGTGGTATTTCAGCCAGTATGGGACCGGTGCCCACCCAGCATCGTGATGCATTTGGGTAGCTACAATAAGTAGCGGCTCCAGGTTGAGAAAACCAGCTATAATGGCTGGGGGACTCGACATGCTGACCACATGTCACCCCTACACTGGCTGATTATCATCTACCTCTGTGATTAACACATGTGGATGTGAGGCCAGCAGCCGGTTGGTAGGCTAAGGGCATTGTGGGCCTGTCGCGCCAGGAGTTTATTATTTGTTACAACACAGTTTTTTCTGAACACTTTAAGAGTAGCCTCTGCAATGTAAAGCTTATCAAATACAAAGAGCTGACATCATGTATGACATCAGTACAATGGAATGTGAGCCATCATATTCAAAATAAAATATTATTCCATTGCCAAGAACCAGAAATGATTTAAAAAATAATAAATTTACAAAGTAAAATTTCATACAACATATAGTGGGTGGGTAAAGTGGGTCAAGTCCAAAAAGTTGACTTAAAGATAAATTAATTTGAAAGTTTGAAAAGTATCCTTATAAACATAAATAAACACAAAAACAAACTGGGTCAGAATGAAACTAAAGTCCGTCCATCTCTTTTTTTTGGTCTTCCATGCATCCTTCTCCCATCCTCTGGTAATTTATCTCTTGCTTTGGTGTCAAGCGGGACATATGTTGATTCCATTGAAATCTCTTTTTTTTTTCACCCATTCACCTATTGCCTGAGTATTCAACTGCCTTCTTATTTCTTCATTTCTAATTTGATCTTTCCTTGGTTTATGTACAATCTTCCTTAGAATATTCATTTTGTTTCTAAAGTTTGTTTTGTTTCAACAGTATCTCCTCTTGTTTCGTAGGCATAGATCAATATTGGGTTATCACTGCTTTATATATTCTTGTTTTGGTATCTTTATTTAAGTACTTGTTACTTACTTACTCACTGGCACTATCGAACCCGTAGGTTCATGGCCGCACGGACATAAGCTCTCCATACATCCCTATCCTGAGCTAATGCTTTCCAATCATTCCCTGTATAATCTACTTCCCTCAAATCATAGTTAATGTTGTTCTCCCACCTCATTCTTGGTCTACCAACTGGGCGTTTTCCTTCTGGCTTTCCTACAAGAAGTTTCCATGCACGTCTTTCATTCCCCATACGCGCAACATGTCCTGCCCATCGCAGTCTACGGGACTTAACTGTTCTTATTATATCTGGCTTCCTATAAAGACCATGTAGTTCATTGTTATGTAGTCTTCTCCATTCACCTGTCTGTTCATCTCTCTTTGGTCCAAAAATTTTCCTAAGAACTTTATTCTCAAATACTCGTAATCTCCTTTCCTCCCTTAAAGTAAGAGTCCATGTTTCGCACCCATATAATGTAACTGGTAGAATAATAGTTTTATATATTTTCAGCTTAATGTTTTTTGAAAGGAGTTGGGACATCAAAAGTCTCTGCAATGCATAATAGCACGCATTTCCAGAATTGAGCCTATGTTTAATTTCTTTGTGCATCTCATTCCTATTTGTGATTATTGTTCCTAGGTATTTGAATTCAGCCAATTCCTCAAAATTTCCCTCATTTGTCATTAGCTGGACATTTCCATTATATAATGTATTTCTACGTGTGACCATATATTTAGTTTTACTGATATTTACTTCCAGTCCTAATTTCTTAGTGTTACTCAATAGTGTGTGCGTGTTGGCCTTTAGTATCTCCTCGCTATCGGCCAGTAGTACTACATCATCAGCATAAACTAACAGCTTATTAATACCATTCAGTTGTAAGCCTTCCTCATTCTCTAAAGATTTAATGGCATGCTCTAGTACAAAATTAAATAGTAGAGGAGATAGTGCATCTCCTTGCTTCAACCCATTCTGGATTTCAAAAGTGATTTAAGTACTTGTTTCTCCAATGAATCATTCAAACATCCAGCCACTCTCACTGCTTTATTAACATGATGTGTGACTTCATTATGTAATGATCCCCAGCTAGTTATTTCCACACCTAAATATTTGATTACCATAACCTGCTCAATCATTTTCCTTTCTAATTCTAACTTGCATCTTAAATTAACTTTACTTATTGTCATCACTTTGGTTTTTGCAAATAATATTTTCATAATCAATTGAGTTGGTGTTTACTTGATGAAAATCCATATGTATTAATTAAATAAAAATAAAATGTAGTTTTATTTGATTTTCATATTTATTATATAATTCAGTGACAGCTGTTTCGGTACACTGTACCTTCTTCAGACATGTTAACAAATTATGAATTGTGTTTCAACTGATCTAAGCAACAATACAACAATATTTATTTAATTTTTTTAATTTAACAAAGGGGATTCATTCAAATCAAGTTGAGAATTTAACAGTTTTTTACTACTTTTAAACTTATTAATTTCTACAGCCTCCAAAAGATCTAACTTCTTACCCTTATCACAAATATGTAAAATTTCAAAATTTGGATCGAAACAATGATTAAATTGGAATAGGTGGTTAGCATAGTTTGAATTTTCTAAATTTCTGTTATATGCTCTCATGTGTTCCTTTATGCGAGATATAAAAGGTCTACCAGTTTGTCCTATATTTTCATATTAAACTTTTGGCAACTTAAATAGAATCCATATAATTAATCATCTTCTGTATTCGCCATCAAGACTGCATCATCCACATAATAAACTATACTGATATACTTATTCTCATTCTAGATCCATCTTTATTTTTAATGTCTATTATTTCATTCATTTTTTAATTGAATAGTAATGGACTTGAATGATTCATTGGAGAAACAAGAATATATAAAGCAGTGCAAATGTAACCGCCATATTGACACACCTCCATTCAGGTATGCTGACGTAAACAAATATGGCGGATCCTCCGAACGATGTTCGAGACCGAGTCATGGGTAGGTTTTTCGATTTGTAATTAGAAACAAAAAAGTTGCGATGATCTCAAAATTAAGTTACATAAATTTAGGCCTAAATGATAAAAGTAATGCAATATTATATTCAATGCAGAAAACATTACATTATTTTTAACTATACTGGTTAATTTATAAATGCAGAAAACATTACATTATTTTTAACTATACTGGTTCATTTATAGGTCACTATTCAAAACATTTAAGAAACTGAGAAACTGAGTCTCCGTGTCGGACTCCTCTTCTGATTGGTATTTTCTCTGTCAGCTTTCCATTTACTTTTATTCCCCAATTATTTTTATTGTATTAAAATTATTAGTGTAAATGTTTATAATAAGTAAAATCAAACTATTTTGTACATTATTTGTTTCTAAAATATTATTAGATCTCATTGGTACACAATTTAAATAATTATCTACCATTAAATCTCCTATAAAAATGTATATATTTGTAACATGTTCATTTAAAATAAATAAAATAAAAACTTTAACTAACTGGAACTATCGAACCTGTAGGTTCATGGCCACATGGACATAAGCTCTCCATACATCCCTATCCTGAGCTAATGCTTTCCAATCATTCCCTGTATAATCTACTTCCCTCAAATCATAGTTAATGGTATTCTCCCACCTCATTCTTCGTCTACCAACTGGACGTTTTCCCTCTGGTCTTCCTACAAGAAGCTTCCATGCACCTCTTTCATTCCCCATCCGTGCCACATGTCCTGCCCATTGCAGTCTATGAGACTTAACTGTTCTTATTATATCTGGCTTTCTATAAAGACCATGTAGTTCACTGTTATGTAGTCTTCTCCATTCACCTGTCTGTTCATCTCTTTTTGGTCCAAAAATTTTCCTAAGAACTTTATTCTCAAAAATGCGTAATCTCCTTTCCTCCCTTAAAGTAAGAGTCCATGTTTCGCACCCATATAATATAACTGGTAGAATAACAGTTTCATATATTTTCAGTTTAATGTTTTTTGAAAGGAGTTGGGACGTCAAGAGTCCCTGCAATGCATAATAGCACGCATTTCCAGAATTGAGCCTATTTTTAATTTCTTTGTGCATCTCATTCCTATTTGTGATTAGGAAATTTTACAAACATAAATTATAAATTTTTGCATGAGATTTAATGGTAGATAATTATTCAAACTGTGTTAAATTGTGAACCAATGAGAAAGGACTGCATTCATTATCAGCTGTTGAAGGACAGAACTGGTGATGACACTTGTCAGACATGTGATAAACTTCACCAACTGGAAATCCTGTTTAATACAAATATTATTCATAGAATATATACTCAAATTTTATGTTTTATGTTATTAATTTAACACTTCTCACTGAAGGATAAATTATATCCATCCATAGTAATTCTGCCCAAAGACAGGTCCTTCACAGCTATCATAGCATTTTCATGCTATGCTTGCAGCTTTACTAGAGAATTGTGTAGGTGTGGTAGCTTCCCGTTGCTTTCCACACCGGTGAAGGATGATGATGATAATGATAAGGCTGATGATGATTATGGCCATATGATTTCGGGGACCGTTTGGGCCTTAGAGTTTTTCTAACATTTGTCTTACAGGTGAGGAAAAACCCCGATAAAAACCTCACCCAGAAAAACTGCCCCGACCTGGATCGAACCCGGGCCCGCTGCGTGACAAGGCAGCACGCTACCTCGAGACCACAGCGGTGGACAGGATAAATTATATTTGAAGAGAAAAATTAAACAAGAAGCCGCCATTTGCGTTATCGAGCAAATGCTCACAGCATTCAGCGATCGGGAATTAACAATGTATAAGAGAAAAATTTGCATTTAGATTGGAGTTTCTCAGGTAGCTCAGTGATAGAGCATTGGCCTAGAGAGACAAAGGTTCTGGGTTCAAACCCCAGTCTGAGCATGTAATTTTTCTCTTCAAATATAATTTATTAAAATGTTATTCGTAGATTGAATTATATTATTACCCATAACCATATTTTTTATATGAGAATTAAGTCACAAACTTATCTATATGCCTTAAATGGCAAACAAATAAAATGATTAATAAGTGAATCTGGTGTATGTTATCTCATAGAAATGTTTGTTTCATTTAACATGTTTTCGTATGATGTCCATACCACATCAGCTTGTCCAGAATGTTCATTTTTATGTTGTCGGCCCAGGATATCAACTCCCAATCCATCTTATGGTTGATAGAAGAACTTGAAAATCAAGTATCTTCCCTGAGAATTTCAAAATTCATAATCCTACTTTTATTCTTATCGCTATAGATCTAATCCCAAATGGTGAGCTCTTTACTGTAAAACACTAAAGAGTGTTTAGTGTAAAACATTAAAGAATGTTTAGTTTGGTACACTAAAGAGCTCACTCTTTGAGAAAAGATCTATATACACAAGAATAAAAATAGGATTATGAATTTGGAAATTCCTCGGGAAAAGACTTGATTCATAAGTTATTTGGTGACCAGAAGATGGGGTGGGAGTCAACATCCAGGACCAACAAAATAAAAATCAATAGTCACAACAAACTGAAGATGGTATGGACATCATATCGAAACATGTCAAATGAAACAAACATTTTTATGAGGTAAGATGCACCAAATTCGTCCTCTTTATTAAGAAGAACCTCATGTTACTTCAAACTGTAATTTAATAATAAATATATACATAGTCCACCGCTGTGGTCTCGAGGTGGCATGCTACTTTGTCATGCAGCATGCCTGGGTTCCGGTTGGGACAAGCTTTGATTTCATGTCAGCAGATAATTTTTTGGACACAGCCTTGGTACATCACAACCCTTCTCCAAGAGAAATTTCAAGATAGGTTTTGGCATGCAATGGTTGACAGTTCCCTTGTTAGACAAATAAACCAGTTTTCAAAATAATCTTAAGTTACTGGGAGTATGATGAATAAAATTATAGCCTTCATGTCAGTTTATTTCATACAACAGGTGGGTACTTGAAATTTCTCCATAGGTTACATTGCTTTGTTGATTAACTTTAACCTTGAACTCATTCTCATACTATTTTCACGATATTTTTTCTCACATTATACTTTAATTTCATTCCAATTCAATTTGTTTTTGGGCTCTTCTTTAGAATAATTTACCCTTGATTTTTGAATTTCTTGTTGTGGATTATAAGTCTTCTTATGTATTTACTAACATATTTAAATATTTTGAATTTTTTCAAACAATTTTTATAACTTTATTTTAGAATTTTTAAGTATTTATTCAAATACACATATTGTGATGGTGACTTGCAATTTTCTCCAGACAGTATATTATGCAGTTGGAACCAGTTGGTTATCCGATTCCGATTGAGGGTCTTTCCACTTTTCAGCGGTTGCCCTTTTATCAGCCGGCTGCTAGCCCTTCACATCCACATGTGTCAATCACAGAGGTAGATGATCAACAGCCAGTGTAGGGGTGACATGTGGTTAGCATGTCGAGTCCCCCAGCCGTAATAGCTGGTTCCTCAACCTGGAACCGCTACTTATTGTAGCTACCCAATTGCCTCATGATGCTGGATAGGCACCGGTCCCATACTGGACGAAATACCATGAGAAAATTTCTTCCCCCATGGAGACTCGAACCAGCGCAAGTCCCGTAGCTCTGCACCAAGGTTTCCTACCTTAACCGCTCGGCTACGGCGCGAGACAGTTGGTTATCAATGGTTGCAATTATTAAGTAGTGAAAAAAAGGGCATTTCATGGGATCCACCCTAGGTTAGAGTAATTAAATTAGGTTAAGTGTGAGTTAGTCTGTTAGTTTTTAGGTTCGTTAAATATGGCTAAATACATAAAACAAAAAAAAACGATAATAATCGATATGTGGTTCGTTGGTGGGTTATCACTGGCTCTATAAACTCTGGTGCATGCACACTGTTGTTCTATATGACTTTGAAAATAAATCAGGTAAATGAAAGTGGAGAATCCCCTGTTTTTGTTTTATTTATTTTTGTATTGTTTAGAATATATCAGGAAGCAATGTTTATATGTACTAGGATAGATACAGGATTTTGGGAATTGCAGTTTGCAAATGATCAATGACTTGTACTCTACATACGTTTATAAAAAACGAATGTATGTATGTTGCACGTATGGGGAATGAAAGACTTGCATGGAAGCTTCTTGTAAGAAAACCAGAGGGAAAATGCCCAGTTGGTAGACCAAGAATGAGGTGGGAGAATTACATTAACTACGATTTGAGGGAAGTAGATTATACAGGGAATGATTGGAAAACATTAGCTCAGGATAGGGATGTATGGAGAGCTTATGTCCGCGCAGCCATAAACCTATGGGTTTGATAGTGCCAGTGAGTAAGTATGTATGTATGTCTGTTTGTCCTTTATGCTTACTACACCATTCATCCGATTGTGATGGGGCATTTTGCAAAAGTTTGGGAGTTTCCAGGGAGGTTTTAGGCTATAAGAGAGTTGCAATACTCAACCCCTTCATCCTTAAAAATCACTTTGTGTCGTGAAAAATGTGTTTTTCGGAACTTCTCAAAGCTTAAATGGCTTTTGCGCCTAAACAATAACATATACACCAAATTAATGTACACAGAATTTGAATATCTAAAAAAAATCTACAAAAAAGTCTGCGACAGCATATGTCTATCTTTTATAGATAACTCATAATAACCAGTTTTATCTTTTGACTCGTCCCACGCCGTAGCCGAGTGGTTAAGGCAGGAAGCCTTAGCCCAGAGCTACGGGACTTGCGCTGGTTCAAGTCTCCATGGGGGAAGAAATTTTCTCATGGTAGTTCGGCCAGTATGGGACCAGTGCCCACCCAGCATCATGAGACATTTGGATAGCTACAATAAGTAGTGGCTCCAGGTTGAGAAAACCAGGTATAACGGCTGGGGGACTCAACATGCTGACCACATGTCACCCCTATACTGGCTGGATGATCATCTACCTCTGTGACTGACATATGTGGATGTGAGGCCAGGAGCTGGCTGGTAGGCTAAGGGCCTTCTAGGCCTGTCGCACCAGGAGTTAAAATCTTTCAACTCATTAATGCCAAGACTATAGATTCCCGGGCAAGCTTAGCAGCACATGGTGGGTATTCTTTTATGGATAACTCTCAATAACCATTTTTGTCTTTAAGCTCATTTATGCCAAGAAGATTGGGATAAGTAGATTCCTGGGCAATGCTAGGATCTAATTTTTATCTAAAAATGATTACAATGTAAATTTATAATTATTTTTCCTTTCACTTATTCAATTAAACATAAAAAAAACATTAATTTTCATTTATTTAGGCATAGCAGCGCACACCAGGTATTAGTTGGTACTAAAAATAAAACAAAAAAAACGGAAATTACTGCTGTAGAACATGATTAGCAATCTAAGGAATGTAAATACAGTTTATGGGCAGAATTAACTAAGAAAAATAGCATAAAAATGAATTAGAATTTAAGATAAAAATCTAAAAAATTGTAATATAAATATAGCGGATCCCACAAAGATAGCTATGAAAGATGATTAAAAACAGAACTGCTAACTTATGAGAACAGTTGTGGTATCAACCAGTCATGTTGCTTCATTTAGTTTCGCAATTTTTCATATATCTTCCTGCGCCCAATTAATCTACTGTCATTGCTCAAACAGAATAACTGACCTATCAGAAACATGCTAACTAAGAAATGAATGTAATCACAAAAACCCAACTAATCTGGTGTAAACTAACTTTTCCCATTTTCTCACCTAACTGCCCATTTTCTCAACTAATGGAATATAATGAGTACATAAAATACAATTTGGTGTCAGAATAAACATATTTGCAACTGGCTATAGCAGGAATGTGTGTTATGTTGGCAAACATGATGGTAGCAGTCATTTGTTCTCCGTTGCAACATTCACAGAATCATACTGCCATAGAATAGCCTAGATTTGTAAAATTTAATTTCTGGGAAAAACACATACATTTCTCTTTTCACTCATTTTAAAAACTGTTAAAATCTCAAATTCTATGACACACTAGAATTCCATCAAGATTCAAATAGTAGACCTACACTACTATTAAATTCACAATAAAAATGTATGCAAGATTCAAACAACGTAGGTCTATTTAACTCTACTGAACATTTAAAAATTATATACAAACATAATATGTTTATAAGTGTGCATGAGAAAGGCAAAGTATGTCCACATCTTGTAAAAATATTGCGGAATCCTTCATTTTATGAAAAGATTTCATCATGCTATAAGGTAAACTACATAATAAATAAACATACATTACCTAGAGTTCCAAAAACTGTTTTAACCGGAAGATTAAGATCGTCCAAAGCGGTCTGCTTTAATACCAGATCATGAAGTACTACATCACCTGTAGAGTAACAAAATACTTCATTGAACTAATATATTTGTAAGAGAAAACACTTTTCACTATCATGACAAACTGTTATAACAACCGGCACATACTATTTTGTGTTTATATTGAGTTGACATAATGCAGTAGCAATTATATGTAATGTATTCTACACATGACTGCAGCATTGCTGTAAAAGGAAAAAAAAGCACCTTGACGTTTCTCTTACCTCCCCATATTCCAATTTTTAGCTGCGAATGATCCAAATTTTCTACATAATCTCCGATAAATCTATTTAGTAGATCTACTACGACTGATTCGAACACCATCCTTATGGTGTCGTCTTCTTTAGAATAAATAACAAGTAAATAGGTCAGTTAAAGCACCCAACTGTATTACACCACACCCATCCCCTCCATTATAGAAAGTGAGATGCGCGTTATTCCTTCACCGCCTCGTTCACCGCCTTCCACATTCTAAACACGGCGGTGACGTAAGGGTAGCCTGTAAAATGGTATTTGAGGAAGTTGAGGAACGCGTAATTAATGATTCACCTCGTGAATGTTGGGAGCATAAAAACAGCGATAACCCCACTTGATAAAAAGTTGAAATGGCATGGATGTGTTACCAACATTCACATGCTAAGCTAAGGTTATTTAAGAAACGTATTTGCCCGTGTTAAAAATTGGGCTAATAATGGAAACTATTTGTACAGTTTATTTCTATGTTTCTGTGTAACGACAAATAATTTATTATAAAACATAATAGTGCTTGATGTTATGATCCGCAGAGCGCCAGAGCTTGGTGCCAACAGCGGGATTCTAAAACCAGTAGTGATAAGTTGTAATTCCTCTTAGATATTTATTTCAAATACATTTTTAAGTTTCAAATCTAAAATATTTATTTAGTTTTAAACCTTTAACACATTATTATCAGTATAATTTCTTCTGTTTTATAGAAATGCAGACAACAACGAATTAATACATTTATGAATTTCAATGTCCTGATATGGCAATTATGTAAAATAATGCGTCATATGGAAGCAAATAGAATTGCCAACTCTGCCAATGTTAAGAAATACGGAAAAATTAGTGGCGGCTAGTTCAAATTTCCAAAAATGAATTGGTCAATTTTTTTTTTTCAAATTTTGATGCGATAACTCGGTAATCTGTGATATTTTTTATTGATCAACTCTTATCTTATTATTTATCACATATAGGCTAAGTAATAAAAAAGTAATATTTAAATAGATCCACTATCTATAAACCCTAAAAACTTGCAAGATGTCCAAAGTATCACTTATTATAATCAAGTGAAGCTCTCTACTTGGCATAATTTCAGATATAAAAGTATCCTAAATATTTAAAATGTTTTGACTATTATATGGCTGCCATAAAATGCTAAACATTTCCTATGTTTTTTTCTATTTTCTTTAAAAAAAAAAAAGACCTGAATATTGAGTATTTTGAGAAACTTGTTAGTTTTAAAATAGATAGATTGATTCCAATCTGTCATAGGAATGCCATATACAACACTTATCTGAAAAACTTAACCGATTTTGCTATGCGATTCGTATCCTCACTAAAATATTGTCAGAGGAAGTATTAAAAACTGTATATTTTGGATGCATACATTCACAGGTAGCATATGGTATAGTAATATGGGGATCATCACCAAAAGCTACTGAAATACTGAAATTACAAAAAGAATTGTTAAAATCATGAAGAAAGCACCGTTCCAAACAGAAAGTAATAAACTCTTCAAAGAACTAAAAATATTACCTGTTCCTTGTATTTACATTTTAGAATCAGTTTGCTTTATTCATAAAAATTTTTAACTCTTCAAAATAGATTTATGTGAACATAACACTAGAATATTTAATAATATACAGCCAAATTGTCACAGGCTTACCAGAAGTATTAACAGCATATCACATAGAGGTAATAATCTATATAATCATCTCTCTTCCAATATTAAACTTCTTACGGACAGACAATTTAAGCTTGCTGTAAATAACATTTTATTGTCTTACTTACCATTAAATTTAAAATTGTAAGTAATATTTGATTGGAATTGCATCCCTATATTTTCTTGTGAAAGTGCTGCCCCTTGGTATTATGGTGTATTTTAGTTGCAAGGTAAATTGGTTTCATTATATATTTATATATTATATATATCGCACAAGACAAATTTGATATGGAATTTATGATAAAAAGGTTGAAAAACACATATGAATCATGGGGTCTCACAGTAAATTTACAAAAAACAGAATATCTGGCAATAAATAGCAATGAAAGAGAAAATTTAATATTGGAAGAAGGAATCCAAATAAAGCAAGTGAAATAAACTAAATATTTGGGAATAATTATGGATAATATTGAAGGTATAGGTAAAGAGAACATAAAACATAGAATTGAATTGAGTAGCAAAATAATATCATCGTTAAATTCCATATGGTGGGATAAGCATATTTGGAAAGACACAAAAAAATATATTGGTAAAACATTGGTGGAATCTGTTGCAATGTATGGAAGTGAGGTATGGACAATCAATAAGTACTACAAGAATAGACTAATGGATTATTTACGCAGAAGGCCAGAAAGTCTAAATTAGAACATGCCACAAATAAGGATATTAGAAACATAATGGTAGTAGAAGAAAGCATAATTGAAAGAATTGAAGAGAAGGAATTAAAGTGGTTAGGACATGTTTTAAGAATGGAAGATGAGCGATGGCTGAAGCAACTATATGAATGGCATCCGAACAGAAAGAAGAAAAGAGGGAGACCAAAGTTAACATGGAAGGAAAACATGAAGACAATAATGCAAGCTAGAGGGCTAAGCATCGAAGATGCCCAAGACCGTAGGCTTTGGAGGTTTGGCACGGGAAGACGGCAGCAGCTGTAAAAACCCAAAGATAGATAGAGATATACGTATGTGTTATATTTTATATTGTTTTTTATGTACAGGTTGTAACCTGGAACAAGTCCTGAAGCATCTATGATGCTCTAATGGATGTTAAAATAAAATTTAAAAAAATAAATAAAAATTAGGTATAACTTACCAACTCATTCAAAGTCTTTGATATTGTTGCCGTGGACAGAAATAGGCCCTTCAAAACATATTGAAGTTTAATACACAAGTGATCTTCTTGGTGAAAAATATTAAAATATATATGCAGTCAATATGCCCATTTCACCAATTAATGTTTTAAAATGGTCAACAAGTTTCTACAGCCAAGCTGTCATTCTCAAGACCAGATATTGACTGAAGACAAAATTGATAATAAATAAATAAACAAATTCAGTTTTAATATCTGGTCTTGAGAATGACAGTTCTTCAGTTAAAAACTGAATTTGTTTATTTATTTATTATCAATTTTGTCTTCAGTCAATATCTGGTCTTGAGAATGACAGCTTGGCTGTAGAAACTTGTTGACCATTTTAAAACATTAATTGGTGAAATGGGCATATTGACTGCATATATATTTTAATATTGAAGTTGACAATAATAGGAAAGGTATTATTCATATTTGCATAAGATTAACTCTTCTAATAACTTGATGAGACTGAGTCAAAATTTATTCTTTGTCTGTTAAATACTTTTAACGTATACCTATGAAATTATATAAAACTAGGTGGCTGTGTGATGCAAGCAGTTAGCACTTACTCTCCCCCTCTGTGACCCATGTTCATGTGTCTCTCACTCCATATGGGATTTGCCATGGATGAATTGAACCCAGAGTAGTTTTTTCTCAGGGTTCTTCCCATTTTCCCCTGCCACAACTTCATTCCACCATTTCTCCATACTCATCTCATCTATTTGTTTAATTTCATTTCATTTGCTCCTATGATGATGCAACAGGCGTGGCCAGTTCACATCTGTGTAAATATAATTGACCTTCAATATTAGGGATTCATCTCATCTCATCCCTTAACTTGGCATTATATTGGAGATGAATAGATTTTTTACCTATTAAATATATACACTAATATTTTAAGGGACTGAAAATATATAAAACTATTATTCTACCAGTTATATTATATGGGTGCGAAACATAGACTCTTACTTTAAGGGAGGAAAGAAGATTACAAGTATTTGAGAATAAAGTACTTAGGAAAATTTTTGGACCAAAGAGAGATGAACAGACAGGTGAATGGAGAAGACTGCATAACAATGAACTACATGGTCTTTATAGGAAGCCAGATATAATAAGAACAGTTAAGTCTCATAGACTGCGATGGGCAGGACATGTTGCACGTATGGGGAATGGGAGACTTGCATGGAGGCTTCTTGTAGGAAAGCCAGAGGGAAAACGCCCAGTTGGTAGACCAAGAATGAGGTGGGAGAATAACATTAACTATGATTTGAGGGAAGTAGATTATACAGGGAATGATTGGAAAGCATTAGCTCAGGATAGGGATGTATGGAGAGCTTATGTCCGTGCGGCCATGAACCTAAGGGTTCGATAGTGCCAGTGAGTAAGTAAGTAAGTAATATTTAATTTTAGGAAGTTATATTTTGAGGTTATTTTAATTATATTATTTTTTTTTTTTTTTTTTTGGGGAAAAAATTTATATTCAGAAGAACAGAAACAGAGTTATGAATTTTGATATTCCGATGGAGGGTGACCTTGTTTGGAGGTTCTTTGGCCAACCACAGGATGGAGCTGACATCGACATCCAGGTGGTGCAACATAATGCAACATAAATAAAACCAGTCTGGGAAAGCTGAAGATAAAACAGAATTGTTTTGAAACATGTTCAAGAACAAATCAACATTAATATTGAGGTAAGATGTCCAGACCAAAAATAATATAAGTAAGTAATATTTTAAGAGAAAAATGTGTACCCAAGCTGGTTTTATACCAGTGCATAAACAACTGTATGCAAAACCAGATATCTGGGTTCAAATCCCAGTTTGGACAAACATTTTTCTCTTCAAATGTTAATTTGTCCTTCAGTAAAAGAATAACTCAGGCTCGGATCGAGGGATGAGATGAGATGAAGCCCTTATATAGAGGTCTGTGAATGACAAGGGTGCTGGTCGACTACGCCTAATGCACCATCAGGTGGGCGGATGAATGAAATGAAACGAAATAGATGAGATGAGTATGGAGAAATAGTGGAATGAAATTGTGGCAGGGGAAAATGGGAGGAAACCTGAGAAAAACCTGCCCAAGCTCCATTTCGTCCACCACGAAACCCACATGGAGTGACCGAGACTCGATCTCAGGACCCCAGCAATGAGAGACAAGTGTCTAACCGCTTGTGCCATGGAGTCGATCAGTGATATATTTAAATAAAACATTGCAATATAAGCTTTACTGGCTATAATAGTACTTTTAGAATCCATTTAAAGTCTTCTTGAAAAAAGAAGCAGTAAGATAGTGTCTAAAACAAAGATTCTTGGCCTCAGGCGGGCCAAATTTTATAAAAGAGAGAAAAATATCTGTTTAAAGTATGATATCCATGTAGCATAGTGTCTAATATGCTGGTACATAAAACCAGAGATTTTAGGTTCAAATCCCAGTTTCTGTAAAATTTTTCTTTTCAAATATTAATTTGTCCTTCAGTGTGAGTGATAAATTTATATAAAACATTAAAATATATACATGTATGCATATGTAGACATACAAGGATTGTGGCATATCGAGGTAACAATTTTTTTTTATAAAACTAATTATAGGAATTAACATTATGAGGTTTTCAAATAAATAAAATTAAAAAAAAAAAACACATCGTGTTCTTCACAGCACAGGATGGCGGTTTCAGGAAAACAGTCATTCCTATCTTCAGTCATGTCATCGACTGTTGAATTTTTGCCTTCACATTGTCTTCTAAACTGCCATCTACATTTATTTGATGAAGTTTGAGATTAAATCATGCTTGACGGGAATTAAAAAAAAGATTAGTTCCATGATGTTCTTATTATTAATTTAACACTTCTCACTGAAGGATAAATTATATTAGAAGAGAAAAATTATACACTCAGACTGGGGTTTGAACTCCAAAGGTCCTGGGTTCAAACCCCGTGTGAGCTTCTAATATTCGATCCATGAGTTTTGAAATTCCCAGTGAGTAAGATTTAATCTCAAAGTTCATCAAATCATCATTAGATGGCAGTTTAGAAGACGATGGTGAAGGCAAAAATTCAACAGTCTAAAAGATGGTTGAAGATAGGAACAACTGTCCTTGAAATCATGGTCCTGTGCTGTGAAGCACATGGTGAGATGATGTACTACTCATTTTAATTTTATTAAACAACTAGCTAATACCCGACGTGTGCTGCTACGCCTAAATAAATAAAAATGTATGTGCTTTTATGTTTAGTTGAATACGTAAAAGGAAAAATAATTATAAATTTATATTTTAGATACCCTGTGCTGATTACCCGGTGTTGCCCGGGAATCTACTTATCACAATCTTCTTGACATAAATGAGCTAAAATACGAAAATTAATGTGTTTTATGTTTAGTTAAATAAGTAGGTGGAAAATTTATATCGTAATTATTTTTAGATACCCCATGCTGTTTACCCGGCATTGTCTGGGAATCTACTCATCCCGATCTTCTTGGCATAAATGAGCTGAAAGACAAAAATTAATGTACTTCTTATGATTAGTTGAATAAGTAAAATGAAAAATAATTATAAATGTATATCGTAATTATTTTAAGATTCCCCGTGCTGATTATCCGGTGTTGCCCGGGAATCTACTTATCTCGATCTTCTTGGCATAAATGAGCTAAAAGACAAAATTCGTTATTGTGAGTTATCCATAAAAGAATACCTACCATGTGCTGCTATGCTTGCAAGGAATCTATGTACTTATCTCGATCTTCTTGGCATCAATGAAAGACAAAAATGGTTATTGTGAGTTATCCATAAGAGATAAACATATGCAGTAGTGGACTTTTTTGTAGAGCTTTTTGAGATATTCAATTCTATGTACATTAATGTTGTGTATTTGTTATGGTTTAGGCAGCGTAAGCCTTTTAAGTGTCCAAAGAGCTACTTTTTTCACGTTTTCCACTACAAAGGGTGATTTTTAAGGGTGTAGGAGTTGAGTATCACAACTCTCTTATACCCTATGTTCATCCTGGGAATCTCCTGAACATTTTGCAAAAAGCTCGATCACAATCAGATCAACGGTATGGTCACGCATAAAGTACGAACAAACAAACAAACAAGCAATCAATCAAACAAATAAACATTCATTTTTATATATTAGATCTAAAGCTATTACTATGATTGAAATAAGTAAATTAATGCATACAACTAAACTATTGTAATCAATGGTAAAGAGAAAAATTTTAAAATTCTAAGAGAAAAAATTTGGTTTGTAAGTTCAGCCAACTGATTCATTATTTTATTTTTGTAGATGCACAAAAATAAATATAAAATAATGAATTTTGAAATTCCCTGAGAAAAAAAAATTGATTTAGAAGTTCATCAGTCAGCCAACAGAAGAGGGAGTAAGAACCAATTCCCATTATCAATATAACATCTATCGATAAGAAATTACTGAAGATGATGCTGCTTAAGCTTTGAAACTGGTTATAATTAAAAGATTATTGTTATGAGGTGAGGTATAAAACATTTTCATTTAATCTTAAATTAAACCTCATGGTGATTTTTCCCTTAAAAGTTCAATATAATTGTATCAGCTTTATAAATCATCATATATTGCAGCATCAATAAAAACAAGTAGATTGAGATGGGCTGGACATGTACACATGTACATGGATACAAACGAGATACCTAAGAGGGTGATGCAATTAAAGCCAGATGGCAAGAGGTCAGCTGGAAGACCAACACTTAGGGTCGTATGCAAATACATTAGTCTCTACTCAAATTACTTCCAATCACTGGTGAGCTGACTCACCGTGAGCAATTGCTGAGATCGAATTAACAGCTTACTTACCGGTCATGCATGAAAGTTGACGTTTTCGTAATATTGGCAACGAATTACCCAGAATTCTCAGCCATAAAACCACTTCCGTTATTTTCGTCTACTATAGAGGAATGCATTTACGCTTGCGTCCCGCAAATAATACCGTATACAATGACGTCTGCGTCGCGCAATATTACGCCGATTCTCCTGTTCTTCCAGTTGAATTCTTTGGTAGACTCTATCAAATTCCTCTTCTCTGCATATACCGAAAACATGATCGAAGTCTTCAAGGTCCGACATCTTGGATAAAGCTGCAAAGGTTTCAAACTACATCGGTTCCCTTCGGGATTTTCACGATAAGTTTCTATCTTGAGCTATGATCTTAAGGTACCTCGTCAGGTAGCTTACAATTATTATCGCATGAATAGATTTCTGAGTAAGCAAAATGTATTAGGATAAAACTTTCTCAGCAGAGAACGCCTTTTACTGTCTAATGCGTTCAAACATTCGACCCTTAGACAATAGATGGAGTTGTTCATATTATTCGTTTTTAAACATCTTAATGATGGACGAATTATATTTGAAAAGAAAAATATAAATAGATGGAGTTGTTGAGGATGTGAAGAAGCTTGGCATTTGCAACAGGTGGAAGATTATTTTGATATTATATAAGGTTATTCAGAAAGAAAGAACAGACTTCAAACATTTATTTTTTCCAAACTACAAAAAATATAAGCACAATTCCAATGCTCCTGGAAAGAGAAAAGTTTGAAGTTCTGATCACGGCTGCATTGGCGCTGTTGCTTGTCATGCTGATTGTTTGTATTAAAATGGCGACACAACAGGAAATTGGATTGGAAGAGGAGGAGCAGAACATTAACCTTCATTACCAGTGGCCTCACACGTCACCCGACCTAACCGTGTGATTTTTATCTGTGGGGTTACGTAAAAGACCGTGTTTTTATTCCCCCTATGCCTGACACTCTTGAAATCTGCAACATCGAATTGTTGAAACTGTGAATTCGATAACTAGTGTCCAGTTGATTCGTGTGTGGCAAGAAATTAACCATTGTTTTTATATTTGTCATGTAACACATGGTGCCCTTATTGAATGCATATAATAGTAAAATCTGAACTTTTCTCTTTCCAAGAACGTTGGAATTGTGTTTATATTTTTTATAGTTTGAAAGAAATAAATGTTTGAAGTCTGTTCCTTCTTTCTGAATATCCCTGTATTTTTAATTAACTTTTTCCAGAATTGGATATACGGTAGTTTAGGTAGAAGGTTGCCTATGATAGACAGAGGTGGAGATCTTTCCTGCAAGCAAGCGAGGCGCAACTTGGGCTGTTGTCCTTATGATGACGATGATGATGATGATGATGATGATTAGAGTACAATTTGAGATCTGTATTCCTAAAGTCCTAGGTTCAATCCCACGACCAACAACCTATTTTGAGTGTTTTCCTTATTTTCTTCAGTTACAGGGCAAATGTTTGTTGGAATTTCATTATTAAGATTCTACCCATCACAATCAGCATTTTATACCATAAAAATAATCATATACCTTATCTGCTCTTACAGTGATCATAACATGAAGAAATGTCAATTGTATCCATCTGCCATTAGCGCCACAATTACTGTCACATTAACAGGGAGCTCGTGTGAAGAATATAAGACACATAATCATTGAATGGGGTAGATTACAAGTAAGATGGTGAGATTTCTCATTGAACTTGTGAAATACATTAAAAAAATAACTGTTATTTGACCACGACAATGGTTTGCAAGACTTGTGTTTTAAAAATTTGGATGGCGACACAGCAACAGAAGATTCGACACTTTCAGCCATTTTGTTGCATCAGAATCGACTGAAGCATGATTCAAATGTATCATCCATATGTAATAAATTATTTTAAGTTGTAATTATTGATTGGGTATATTTTAGAATATTTTCTATGTTTTGAATATTATTATTTTCATTCACGAAGAATAACACGTATAGTATATTCAGAGGACATATTTTCAATTAATGAAGGGAACTACTTTTTTGCATACTTATTGCTTCTACATCATTGACCGGTGTCCATAACCAATGAAAAGCGAGCAAGTCACATGCTTTTGTTTTGATGTGGACCACTTTAAGAGCGGACAGCCTATAAGTAAACTTTTTGTCAAAAAAGTGAACATATGGTACATAGATGTTTTTATTATTAATTTAACACTTCTCACTGAAGGATAAATTATATTTGAAGAGAAAAATTTTCGCCTAGACCGAGACTCGAACCCGGGACTTTTGGCTTTCCGGGCCAAATGCTCTACCAACTGAGCTACTGAGGCGAGTTGCAATCTAGACGCAAATTTTTCTCTTTATACGTTGTAATATACATTCAAATATAATTTATCCTTCAGTGAGAAGTGTTAAATCAATAATAAAAACATCAATAGAAGCCCTACTGGCTTTATAAAGTAGTGTTAAATTCCCAATTAATCTTCTTAACTAAGGGGCCGCCATATGCAAAGATAGAAGCAATGGTTTCCAAGCATTTGGCGCGAGGGAATTACAACATATAAAGAGAAAAATTTGTGTCTAGATCGCAACTCGCCTCGGTAGCTCAGTTGGTAGAGCATTTGGCCCAGAAAGCCAAAGGTCCCGGGTTCGAGTCTCGGTCTAGGCGAAAAAAAAATTCTCTTCAAATATATGGTACATAGATTGTTAAATACAAAGATTCTAGGCATGTTACAAGTTAATATGACATTGAATATTGAAATAAGAATTAGATAAAAAATCTTCCAGAAAGATTTATATACCAAGAATTGCAATATGATACTGTTACTATCTATAATTAGATGATGGAGATTTTTGGCTTTTGCAGATTAAGTAATCATAAGTAGGAGATAAGCAGATATGCTTTCATCTGTACATCAATTAGGCCTACAATTGATGGTAAAAGAAAATATACTAATAATAAATTAAAACAAAACAAAATATATTATTACTAAAGAAAAGTACATCATGCAGAAACTGTGTAAAGTAAACAATTTTTTCAGTAAATCAAATTTATGGTTCCATTTTCTTTTTTAAATATAACATATCATATGATTGGACCACAGTGAAAAAATAATTCATAACTGTAAGTCATTATCTATTTCTATATTTTATAAAATTTGACACCAATTTAAATAATATCTATTGATTCATTTTCCATTACTTTATTAAAAATATTAAATTAATCTAATGAATTGTGTAGGATGTCTCCGTTCCACATAACATGATACTTTCTACAATGGCTTATAAATATATTTATTTGTTCTGTGAAAGATGTTATAACAATAACAATTGAATAGTTGCCCCAAAAAGAGATCTAATCCACACATAACAAATTGTTAGGAAAACGAAAAAAAAAATGCATAATGTTCATTTTGAAGCTATTACCTTTATTATATCATATACATTATATCCATCCATAGTAATTCTGCCCGAAGGCAGGTCCTTCACTGCAATCATAGCATTTTCATGCTATGCTTGCAGCTTTACTAGGGAATTGTAGGTGTGGTAGCTTCCCGTTGCTTTCCACACCGGTGAAGGATGATGATGATAATGATAAGGAAGATGATGGCCATATGATTTCGGGGACCATTTGGGCCTTAAAGTTTTCCTGACATTTGTCTTACAGGTGAAGAAAAACCCCGATAAAAACCTCACCCAGAAAAACTGCCCTGACCGGGAATCGAACCCGGGCCCGCTGCGTGACAAGGCAGCACGCTACTTCGAGACCACAGCGGTGGACATATACATTATATTTGAAAAGAAAAATATAAGCCTAGACTGGGGTTTGAAGCCAGGACCTTTGACTTTCTATGTCAATTCTCTTTCAAGTGAGCTACCTAGGCCTCCAATCTAAACACGTCAAAGGTCCTGGGTTGAAACCCCAGTCTAGGAGTATATTTTTCTTTTCAAATATAATTTGTCCATGATTAAGATGTTTAAAAATGAATAATATGAATATATCATATACACTTTAATCTCTTATCCTATTGGAAACATCCTATTGTATACAGCCAATTTGATTGCAAAATAACGTGCTACTGACTGAATATTAACAATTTAATAAAGAATTTTGTGCAAATCGATCTATGTCTATCCATCCATAGTAATTCAGCCCGAATGCAGGTCCTTCACTGCAATCATAGAATTTTCATGCTATGCTTGCAGCTTTACTAGGGAATTGTAGGTGTGGTAGCTTCCCGTTGCTTTCCACACCAGTGAAGGATGATGATGATGAAAAGGATGATGATGATAGCCATATGATTTCGGGAACCATTTGGGCCTTAAAGTTTTCCTGACATTTGTCTTACAGGTGAGGAAAAACCCCAATTAAAACCTCACCCAGAAAAATTGCCCCAACCGGGGATTGAACCCAGGCCCGCTGCGTGACAAGGCAGCACGCTACCTCGAGACCACAGCGATGGACTCTATGTCTATAGAGTGGAAAAATTATCTATCGCATATTTAATTAAAAATGCTACAACACGAAATAAAAAATACATATTGAACACTGATTCAGTTAGAAAAATTTCTAATGTGCAATAATTGTTTTTGTGCACTGCTACTCATAACTAGACTAACTGCTGCCACCATTTTGTTACATATAGATCACTATTTGCTTGAATGCCAATTTTTAAAAATAAATAAAACAGGTCTTGAAGAGATATGGAAATTTTACATGCACATTCCGTGATATTCTCCGGATAGATCACCAATCCATTGAAAACTCAATTTTCGAATTTTTGTTGGTTAAATCTCTTTTCTGGGCAACTATTCAATTAAAAATAAAGGATGCAGTGTTAAAACTTATACAGAGTGTCCCAAATTGAAGTATACACTCTGTTATTTCTCAGCAACGGAATGAGACAGAAATAAAATTTTTGTTGCATATGATCCACAAGGCACTGGAAAAGCATAGCAACATGTTCATTGATCTTCACATCTTTATAAACAACAATGACAGCAAGATTATCATTCGATGAACGTAAGTGGATACTGAAGTATTATTGGAAAGTGGAGAATGTTGTTGAAGTGCAACAACGTTGAATGGTTGAATTTGGGACACCACCACCAACAAAGGTAACAATAACAAGAATCCGAGACTAGTTTGAAGATGATGCATGACTGCAACAATACTCTTGTTATCAGTCGAACGTCTCTTTCTTCTGCACCGACCTTTCAACATATCTTGCATCGTTCCATTGTCTTCAAACTTGTCTTGGATTCTTGTTATTGTTACCCATGGTGGTGGTGTCCCAAATTCAACCATCCAACGTCCAATGTCATTGCACTTCAACAACATTCTCCACTTTCCAATAACACTTCAGTATCCACTTACGTTCATTGAATGATAATCTCGCCGCCATTGTTGTTTATAAAGACGTGAAGATCGATGAATGTGTTGCTATGCTTTTCCAGTGCCTTGTGGATCATACACAACAAAAATTGTATTTCTGTCTCATTTCGTTGCTGAGAAATAACGTTTCAAAGAGTTATGATGATCTTGATGAAGGTTTTCGGGCTGTAGGCCGTGGTCGTGAGGCTTGTAGTTCCCTGACGTTTCGCCAAAGACTGCGTCTGGCATCCTCAAGGGTTGTCTTGAGACTGGCAATTCTGCCCACTGTCTATCCTATTTATCCGTTCCCCCCCGCTGTGTTCGTAAGGCTGTATCTGCCTTCTAAGTGACTACGTTTCACCCGCGTGTCTACCTCCATTTGGGACACTCCTTATATATAGAATGAATAATCAATTGAGTGGTTGCTTACTTGATGAAAATCCATATTTATTAATTAAATAAAATAAAAACTTAGTTTTATTTGATTTTCATGATTTAGTCTCTCCTTCCGTGCCCCGCTGTTTCGGGTCCCCTGTCCCTTCTTCAGACATCTTAACAAATTATGAATTGTGTTCCAACTGATCTAAGCAACAATACAACAATATTTATTTAAATTTTTAATTTAACAAAGGGGATTCATTTAAATCAAGTTGAGAATTTAACAGTTTTTTACTACTTTTAAATTTATTAATTTCTACAGCTTCCAAAAGATCTAACTTCTTACCCTTATCACAAATATGTAAAATTTCAAAATTTGGATCGAAACAATGATTAAATTGGAATAGGTGGTTAGCATATTTTGAATTTTCTAAATTTCTGTTATATGCTCTCATGTGTTCCTTTATCCGAGAGATAAAAGGTCTACCAGTTTATCCTATATAGACATTGTCACATGTGCCACACATCAATTTATATACACCTGATAATTTTTCTTTTTTTGTTTTGGTTTTATTGTTTTTTTATTATATTTTGTAGAGTTTTATAGGTTTTAAATGCCACATTAATGTTTAACATCATAAAACTCTACAAAATGTAATAAAAACAATAAAACCAAAACAAAAAAAGAAAAATTATCATGTGACAATGTCTATATAGGACAAACTGGTAGACCTTTTATCTCTCGGATAAAGGAACACATGAGAGCATATAACAGAAATTTAGAAAATTCAAAATATGCTAACCACCTATTCCAATTTAATCATTGTTTCGATCCAAATTTTGAAATTTTACATATTTGTGATAAGGGTAAGAAGTTAGATCTTTTGGAGGCTGTAGAAATTAATAAATTTAAAAGTAGTAACAGACTGTTAAATTCTCAACTTGATTTGAATGAATCCCCTTTGTTAAATTAAAAAATTTAAATAAATATTGTTGTATTGTTGCTTAGATCAGTTGGAACACAATTCATAATTTGTTAAGATGTCTCAAGAAGGTACAGTGTACCGAAACAGCTGTCACTGAATTATATAATAAATACGAAAATCAAATAAAACTAAGTTTTATTTTTATTTAATTTATAGAATGAATGTTTAAGAAGTTATTGGAAGGTAAATCAGGAGGAAAATGAAAGGTGGGTATGTCAAGATTGAGATGGTTGGATGTTGTAGAGAAGATATGAAAAAATTATGAGTCAGAAGATGGAGAAGAGAGGTTGAGAATAGAGAGGAATAATATTGAATTGTAAGGAACTGTGATGCCAATGATGATGATGATGAATAACAAAGATACAAGTTTTCTCTGTTTCAGTCAAAATATTGTATGTACCTTTTATATTCTAATTCATTTGAGAAGCAAAAATATTGATAATATTTGCTTTACTTAAAATACTATTATTACATAAGTACAGATAATTTATAAATTTGTGAAGCATTTAAAAACATGGAAAATGCTTTATAACTCTAAAACAATCCTTCTTGAAAACAAGGATTGTTAGTAATACATTATCTCTTAAAACACAGTTTTAAGTTTATAACAGCTGAAATGTCCATTAAGATGACATACTGATAATAATACATTCACTTGAGTCGACCAGATCGGGCATCTGTTATCACTCCCCATAATTCAATGATGAAATCATCTGTAAATCCAAATTCTTCAAGTTCTGAATTGTCAACCGCTTCTGCAAAATCCATACTATTTGATTTTCCTTGTGCTTGTTCCCAAATAAGAGTAGCTGAAACATAAAAATATAGAAAAATAAATAAATTCAAGAAACAAAAAGTGATAAATGAAAATACTCTTCAGACAAATAAAGAAACTGGTAAAAATTTCAAGACATTTACATACCATCCTTTAGTATTTAATAAGTTTAAAAAAAATCTCAGCAAGTTTTAACATTAAATTAGCACCGAAAAATGATTGCAGTTTGAATAAATTAATCAAAACCAACAAAAATGAAAAGATTGAAGACGACAACAAATCAGGAATTTATCAAATTGGTTCTAAAGATTGTGAAAAAATATACATAGGAAAAACAAAAAGGAACTTGAATACAAGATTGAAAGAAAACCTTAGAAATGTTAAAAATGGAGACGTAGAAAAATCTGCAATAACTGTATATGCATGGTCAGAAAAACACAGAATTAAAACTAAGGCCAAATTACTAAAACAGTTAGAAAAATCTAAGGAACTCACAAATTGGAAAAAAATCTACATCTGCAAGAATAAAAAGAAAGCCATGAATTTTGAAATTCACAGAGAAAAAAAAAAAATTATTTGGAAGTTCATCAGTCAGCCAGCAGAGGGAGCAGAAATCAACTTACAGGATGAACAACTGCAAGAGCATTGACAATGTTGCACAAAAGCAATGAAACCAGGTCTGCATAAAAAATCAAGAAATATGAGGTGAGTCAAAATAATCAACTCATAATAATTAAAACATACCTCATAGTTAAATTAATATTAAGAAGCTAAAGCTGTTACTATGATTGAAATAAGTATATTAAAGTACACTACTAAATTATTGTAATCAAATGGTAAAGAGAGAAATTTATGCCTGAACCGGGAATCGAACCCCGAACCTTCAGCTTTCCGTGCTGATGCTCTAACCATTGAGCTAATCCAGGCTTCCTTCCCATTCTTTACCATTTGATTACAATAATTTAGTAGTGTGCTTTAATATACTTATTTCAATCATAGTAACAGTTTTAGCTTCTTAATATTAATTTAATAAATAATGCTTTAGCTATGTGGAGTCCCTTCATGTCTTCTTCAGGTAGAAGCCATTCATTCTGTATTTGTGAATGATGATTCATAGCATTTGAATGTGGGACCAAGACAGTAAGGTAAAGGAAGGATTTATGCTTGGATGGGAAGGAAGCCTGGATTAGCTCAATGGTTAGAGCATCAGCACGGAAGCTGAAGGTTCGGGGTTCGATTCCCGGTTCAGGCATACATTTTTCTCTTTACCATTTGATACCTCATAGTGTTATTTCCTACATATATTAAATAAAAATATAGATTATATATTAATGATTGTTGCATGATCTTCCACCTTTGTAATTCATCAGCTGGCTGGGTAGACTATAGATCTTCTAGGCCTGTCGGATCATGGAGTTTTTACTGAAGAAGACACTTTTTTGTAAATAGAAAGCTTAGTATGACTAAGAATACACATTATAATAAATCTATAGATTATTATCAATAACTTATGATGTCTTACCAAGTTCGGTATCATTAATTCCCATGAAGTTTTCCAGTAAATTATTTATCTTATCAATAGCTACTCTTTGTTCGTCATTAGGCTGTAAAAACAAAATTATCATAATTAATATTTTTATAAAACCAAGACATTCATATTTAAATCATTAGTACAAAAAGTTATATGGTGCAGAGACCTGGACTTTAGGTAGACAGGAAGCAAAAAAATGATTGACAACAGAGATGGATCTTTGGTGAAGGGCAGCAACAAAATCAAGAAAGGAAATTCAGAACCAGAAAATTAGAGAAATAATTAATGTTAAACAAAAATATTATAGAAGTAATAGAAGAGCAAAGATTGAAATGGTATGGACATCTGAAGAGGATGGAGAATAATAGAATCCCAAGAATGATGCTGGATTGGAATACTGAAGGCAGGAGGAGGTGGGGGGAAACCCAAGGAACAGTGGATGGATGAAGTGAGAAGAAACATGATCAGCAGAGACTTCAAAGAAGAAGATGCTGATGATAGAAATATATGGCAGAGCAAAATACATTTGGGCTGAAGGATAATTACTGTAATGTAGAGAAAATCCTTAATAAAAAAATATCTATTTTTAGGAAGTGACCCTATAAGGTTTTATGTATTTGGTTGTCACATAAGTAATGTCAATTTTTAATGTAAAGTTGTGTGTGTTTTGGAATTTTCAAGGTGTGATTCAGTGGAAGTTTGTGCAGTCGATGCGGATCTTTATGCTTAATAACTGGAATGAGTTAATGAAATTTTGAGGATCATGGATTCAAACTAGACTGGATCCCATACTGCAAAAACAACCATGACAAAAATTCAGGAAGTGGCAGAAATCAAACCACAACTGTCCCTAGAATATAGTTCTGATCTTGTGCCTTCAGATTACCATTTGTTTTGATCTGTGGCCCATCCAAGGCCCATTTCTTACATGTAATATCGAGAAACATGGAAACTGTGGAAGTGAGTCTCAACAAATTCTTCACATCAAAAACCAGAGACTGTACCGTCGCAGGATCACAAACCTCACTGAAAGATGGTTCAAGACATAGAATTTTATGGTTTACTACTTGACTTACTTACTTACTCACTGGCACTATCAAACCCGTAGGTTCATGGCCGCACGGACATAAGCTCTCCATACATCCCTATCCTGAGCTAATGCTTTCCAATCATTCCCTGTATAATCTACTTCCCTCAAATCATAGTTAATGTTATTCTCCCACCTCATTCTTGGTCTACCAACTGGGCGTTTTCCCTCAGGCTTTCCTACAAGAAGCTTCCATGCAAGTATTTCATTCCCCATACGTGCAATATGTCCTGCCCATCGCAGTCTATGAGATTTAACTGTTCTTATTATATCTGGCTTCCTATAAAGACCATTTTGAGGAGTGTTTAATTTTGTTACAAAACAATCCAAATAAAATTTTGTTTAAAAAAATTATGTTACTTTTGAGACAATATCTACATTTAACCATAATTAAATTAATAAGATTTTACACCTCATAAATCATATTTGAAGAGAAAAATTATATGCTCAGACTGGGATTTGAACCCAGGACCTGGCGGCTTTCTAGACCAATGCTCTAGACGACTGAGCTAAGTGCTGGGCAAGTGTTCAATCTAAATGCCTAATTTTTTTCTCTTATATACTTTGTGAAATGTACACCCTCGCAGACCGTCCAAGCTATGAAATCTTTGCTTCGATCTTTTAAAATGGCGGCTTTTTATTTGCTTATTAAGAAGTCATTAATTTGGGAATTTTATATTAAATTTAAAGCCAGTAAGGCTCCTTCCGAGTGTTTGTATTAGTCTATTTTGTATCCATTCCAAGGACAAGTTTTAAGGTAATTCTTGCCCATTTTCAACGGGCATCTGACTATTGATCTCAATAAGGTAAGTTAAAGTGATCCCACTACAGACCGTAAGGAGGGTCCTTGGGAGTAATAGGAGTTTTAAGATCCCGCTCACTTTTTCTAGACGCGTTGATGTCAGCTGGTTTTGATATATCTAGCACAGAACAGGTTCTTTACCGTTATCTTTACAGTATTTTATCATTTTTGTATGGGGTTTATGTGTTTTTTTATTTCTCTTATTATTTAGTGGAACATATTTAAGATAGTCAAAAAATAATAGAAAGTTAAAAATGGGATTGAAACCTCACCACATTAGAGGTGCCTGCGTGACGGCTGCCGTTACCCCAAAACCAAGCATCTGGTACTCATGCTCTGTTAGCGACTGTGTCGACCCCCAGACCATAGTGCCACCAGATTTGGGCCAGTTTAAAAATCCTGATCCCATCGGAATCAAACCCTTGACCTTCCGGCTTGTAGCATATCGCCTTTATCACTATACTACAGACAAATCATAGCCAGGTGGCAATGGGGAAGAATTTCCTTGAAACTAGTCTGAGAAAAGAGATGAGGTGTAAAATCTGATTCATTTACTGAATGCTAAAAAGAACATATTCAATAATAACTGATGTTTATCTTATGGTTAGTCTTGAACTAAATTTTGTAAAAGTTGATACCTGTTCCTCTATTTGTGCCTGTCCATTGGCTCTGAACCTTAGTGTCTCTTGATGCCAGTTCGCATAGGTTTGGCTTCCAGCCTTTGCGAGGATCCATCCTTTTGGGTCCACATTGACTGAAACAAGAGTATTAAATATCATCAATAACCGTGATCAAAAATTGTGGTAGGAAGGTAATTTATGTAAGAGATGAATTGGTAATATACACCTCACTTCATATTCTGTTTTCTCACTTGGAACATGTTTCAGTGAGCATCTTCACCATTATCAACTAGAATCCGACAACGATGTTGACCATTATATATCTATTCCCTCTAATGGTGGACAGATGAATCTCACAATTAAATCCATTTCTGCTGGACTTTCATTTTTTTTTTTGTATTTTTCCATGTGAAGATCATTCCTATCAGATATAATAAGAACAGTTAAGTCTCGTAGACTGCGATGGGCAGGACATGTTGCACGTATGGGGAATGAAAGACTTGCATGGAAGCTTCTTGTAGGAAAGCCAGAAGGAAAACACCCAGTTGGTAGACCAAGAATGGGAGAATAACATTAACTATGATTTGAGGGAAGTAGATTATACAGGGAATGATTGGAAAGCATTAGCTCAGGATAGGGATGTATGGAGAGCTTATGTCCGTGTGGCCATGAACCTATGGGTTTGATAGTGCCAGTAAGTAAGTAAGAAGATCTTTCCTACATTGTTAGTTTCTCGAAAACCCAACAGAACTCACAGTATGGGAAAGAATTCACATCAGAAAAATAGATAAAATTAATTTTGAAGTCCCTGAGGAAAAGGATTTAATTGTGAGGTTCATCTGTCCACAACCAGAGGGAGATAATATACAAGACTTCCAATGGTCAAGATGGCAGTCAGATTCTAGTTTAAAATATTTATCAAAATATGTCCAGATGAGAAAACAAAATATGAGTTAAAGTGTATACTTCTGATTCAATTTCTTAATCATGATTCATATAAAAAAATTGTGGGAACTGATACTAATAGAATAACTAAAATTACGGTATAATGTCTATAACCATATATCTGCCCTATTGGGTGTGAATACAGCATATCAGTGACAATATGCACTAATAATATTCAATTGTATTAACATCTTCACCATATACAAAACTACCAGAACAACTGGAAAGCTGTCTCATAGAATTCCAAAAGCCATACTTCGCTACTGCCCTCAAGGCAAAAGATCACTGGGACGTCCAAAAAAGCGCTAGGTGGAAAATTCCTCTTTGAGACCGTAACAGGCCACACAGCCTAATACTTGCTGGGATGATAATGATGATTAACATTAGATTATATCAGTTAATTTTATTATTTTGTTAATTGTTAAGCCTATTGGCTTATAAGCTTCTTCTTCTTCATCCAATCAAGTCTTAGGCCTATAGGCCTGTTACGATGTCGCTGATGAATTTTGTACCCAGCATTTCCTTGGATAGCCCAGAGATCTCTTCCCTGTTAGACAATAACAAAGCATGGCCTTGGGAACTCTATCTGAACTTATCGTCATAAATGATTCATCCAGTTGTTCTGGTATCTATGTATGTATCAATGACCGGTTCTAAACAGTTCCTTTAAGATATCACCATTGCATTTGTGATCCCGCTGTGTATCTCATGAATCTCATTTCAAGCTTAATTCCTAATATTATGTATGATATTTTAATTTGTATTAGTTTGATATTTGAACAATGATGATGCAATGTACTCCATGTAATTATTCTTCTTCTTCTTCCGTATGCAGTATTGGGTGATATTGCCCTTTCTGCGACTACAAAAACTGATCTTTCCATCGGTTGAAGGGTCTTCTGAGGTCCCTTTTGCCTTTAGGGTTGAGGTGGTAAATCATATTTGGTAAACGGGAATTTGACATTCTCTGGACGTGTTGGAACCATTTAATCTGATAATTTTGTATATGTTCAACCATTTCCCTACTATTCCACTGCATCCTTATCTCATCACTCTTTATTCTATCCCTTAAAGTTACTCCAGTTAGTGATCGGAGGAATCTCATTTGTGAACTATTAATGTGAGATTTATCTTTTGCTCGAAGTGTCCAGCATTCACTTGCGTATAGTAGAGCAGGTTTGGCTATGGCATTATGAAATCTCAATTGGATTTCTTTCCTCATTTGTTTTCCAAAATTTCTCCTAATTACACCATTTAGGGTCGTATGCAATTACATTAGTCTCTACTCAAATTACTTCCAATCACTGGTGAGCTGAGATCGAATTAACGGCCGCCTTACCGGTCATGCATGAATGTTGACGTTTTCGTAATATTGGCAACGAATTACCCAGAATTCTCAGTGATAAAACCACTTCTGTTATTTTCGTCTGCTATAGAGGAATGCATTTATGCTTGCATCCCGCAAATAATACCATATACAAACACGTCTGCGACGCGCAATATTACGCTGATTCTCCTGTTCTTCCAGTTGAATTCTTTGGTAGACTTTATCAAATTCCTCTTCTCCGCGTATACCAAAAACATGATCGAAGTCTTCAAGGTCCGACATCTTGGATAAGTTTCAAACTACATTGATTACCATCGGTTCCCTTCGGGATTTGCACATAAGTTTATATCTTGAGCTATGATCTTAAGGTACCTTGTCAGGTAGCTTACAATTATTACCGCGTGAATAGATTTCTGAGTAAGAAAAATGTGTTTGGATAAAACTTTATCAGCAGAGAACGCCATTTACTGTCTAATGCGTTCAAGCATTCGACCCTTAGTCTGTTATATTTTTCTAAATTTGTTTCCACATCTTTTTGATTGTGAAACTGTGATATATTATTACCTAAATAATTAAAATGTGTTACTTGTTCTATTGGTTTATTATTTATTATTACTTTTACTCTTGAAAGTCCCTTTCCAGTGATTACCATGGATTTGGTTTTATTTTCAGATATTTCATGTTGTATTTTTCCAGGGTATTCTGCAATTTAAACACTGATCTCTGCAAATCATCTTCATTCTCTGCTAGAAGTACTTGATCATCTGCGAAGATTATTGTTTGGATTTGGTTTCCTCTACATATTTTTACTCCTGGGGGGTTTAGTTTTTTCCACTCCTGGACAATTTCATTCATATATAGAATAAACAGTAATGGAGATAGTCCATATCCGTGTCTTAAACCTTGGTTAATTTCAAATTTATCTGTTATTTTCCCATGATCTAACTTTACTTTACTTTACTTTATTCTTTATACTAATAAATGTATTCTTTCATAATTAAATATGGGAAATAACAGTATGAGCTTCTTAATTCAATAAATGAAAAGTCACTTCTTTTGTTTTTTTAAACATGTATTTAAAAAAATGTAAACTATGAGATAAGATAAGAAGTGGCTCATTGATTCATTAAATTGTATTCTATATATATTTGTGCTATGCTGCAAATACATTTTAGGAATTCTCTCCTTGCATTGGCACAATGGCAGAGTTACATTACTCTGATGATATGATGGGTGATAAATGATAATGAAGCACCAGGAGAGACCTTAAACCTGAACTTAACCTAAATTCCAGGCCATAGGAGACCACAAAAATTATTCCCTTTAAGTAAAAATGCCTATGGTTGGATCAGGAATTGAACCCAGGACCACGTGAACTACACTTAAAAGTTCTTACCACAAGACCATGAGTTCATATGATTATTTATGTTTCTGTATAAAGAATGCATAAAGTATATGGATACTTATGTCCATTTTTTTAAGAGCCTTCATAAATTATTATTCTTACTTTTTGTTTGTATTCTTGGACCAACAGATTTATGCCCCTGTAAGAAATGCAAACTAAACACTAATTCCATTTCTGCCTTGGTAAATTATTTCCCTCCCTGCATTCTTGCCTGTCTTTATTTTCTATCTTTCTCTTTGTCCCCTCCCATTACTCACAATTTTGAGCTTTCTTGCGGGATATTATTTGCATGCACAGTCCAGTGTTGTCAGCTCAGTATCAGTATGTTATGTTATATAGCATGTAAATTATTATCATTAGCTTAATTCATAAGCATAAATTAGAATTCCTGTATAGTATCAGTATGTTATATAATATGTAAATAAGAGTGTAGCATGTAGTAATTTCGCCATAGCCGTTCCCTAGCCCGGATGAGAAAGAAGGAGGGTACATGACTATGTGTTCATACCTAAAATTTTATAATTTTATTAGGACTTCAAGATTACGTTCCAAATCTAACCAAATAAGACAATGAGGTGAAGGAGAAATATTTATGATGAAACATTTAGCTTTAAAAACAACATATGTAGATTCTCTTCACGTAATTTCCATTTAACCAACAAATATCCACTATTATAATTATATCCATTAATCGTAGAAATCAATCAGTGCATTAGACCTACTTAAATTAAACATGAAGAAGTAATAATTAACCTTACAATATTCAAGCACCTGACACCGGGGGAAGTTTGGCAACGTTCCTACTCGGTCAGTTACAGTGGCTTCTATTTGATGTAGGGGGAGGGGAGCGCAGTGGAATGGTGTGACAACTGACGTGTAATTTTTGAAGAATGATGCCAGCGCTACAGGGGCACAGATCCGTTGGTCCGAGTATATAAATAAAGAGAAAAATAGTAAATTATGGGAAATTAAATAAAATACTTACTGAAACCATCCTTCAGTGGTTCCACAAGTCTTATTGTAAAATTACTATTTTTTGGAATTTCTTTGAGCATTTTTGCTACTTCAAAATGTCTTCTTCCCACAAGATTCTCAGAGTTAATTTTCTCAATGTGATCCCCAACCTGAAACAAACCAAACATCAGTGAGTAATTAAATTAATAACAAATATTTTTATAAACAAATAAGTCCTTGGATTTTATTTGTTTTCATTTCTTGAACACGGTTACATTGTATAAACATCTTCTAAAATTATAGCACTATAATATTTTTTTCCACCATTCAGTTCTATCTTTTCAATATCTATCCCTTTTCGATGTTTCTATTATTCATCCCCTATTGGAAAGAAATTTCTGGCTGGGAATGTCAAATACAGTCAACAAAACATGTTTCAGATGGGAAAACAAAATATAATGATGTATGTATTTCTGACTCAGTCAGATTCTGGCTGACGATGGTGAAGATGGCCACCAGAACTTGTTCCAGATGAGAAAACAAAATATGTGATTAAGTTGAACTTTTATAGGAAAAATCACCATGACGTTTAATTTAAGATTTAAATTAAAATTCTTTATACCTCACCTCATATCCAGTCCTCTAATTAAACCGGTTTCAAAACTTCATCTTCAGTAATATCTCGATCGTTGTTATGTCCATCTGTTGGTGGACCAATGAACCTCCAAATCAAATTCCCCAGGAATTTCAAAATTCATAAGTTTTTCTTTCTGTTTTTTTTTAAGTGGATTTAAAAAATTTGAAAATATTGACTTGGAGGTTCTTGTTTTTTTTTTAAATCCACATTAAAAAAACAAATCAGCTGCGGTGGACTAGTGGTTATGCTCCTTGCCTCTGGTCCCAAGGGTCGTGGGTTCAAACCCGGCCAAGGTCGATAGATTTTTTTAGGACGGAAAAATCCAAGAGGCAAGTCCTCCGGGAGGGCCTTTAAGCCATGGGTCCCGAGTCTGAAGATTTTCAGGCTTGTAAAAAATCCTTAAGCCTGAATGAAAAGGCCTCTAAGCAAAATTTGCCAAATTTTCCCATCCTAGTACTACCTTGGTTTCCTAGATGTCAGTATGAGGCCGAACGCTGACCACGGGCCACTCAAATGATATCTATACGAAAACAAGTGTAACTAAATTAGTATGGTTCAAATTCTTCCCTGTAGGGGGAGAGCGCCTAAATCTCTGTAAAGGGAAAACATGGGCTTACAATACAATACAATTAAAAAAACAAGAAAGAAAAACTTATGAATTTTGAAATTCCTGGGGAATTTGATTTGATTTAGAGGTTCATCAGTCTACCAACAGGTGGAGTAAGAAGCAGTTCTCCTGAACAACATAACATCGGTCAAGATATTAATAAAGATAAAACTACCTATGTTTTGAAACCAGTTTAATTAGAAGACTGGATACAAGGTGAGGTATAAAGAAATTAAATTTAAATGAGATTAAGTGTATATTTCCAATTCAATTTCTTACCTGAATATGTTTAATAGTGTCAATCACACTGCCTTCTTTAATTCTCTTGATGAAAGCATAACCTGCTCCATTGTCAGTTATTGTTAATCCAAGAGCATCTTCTGATTTTGTGATCTCAATTTCTTTAGGTCGTCCTAAAACAAGAAGTTAAAGAAATAAGTACAACTACAGTTGTAAATCTTTTAAATAATAATTTACTCACGCTCTATGACATTACACTCCTTGTAAGACCTTATATATGTCATTTCTATCACTAGTTTTGTTTTCTCCATCTTTAGGCCCCCCATGAACCATCTTGTACAAGGTGGCTTCTCTGGTCTCTCCTTCCTTCTGTTTTTTTTTATGCTCTTTCATCTGACATACCAAAGAGATGACCCACCCATTTTAATATTTTGATGTTGCCAAGTCCATTCCATCCTAAAGATCATTAGGCAGTTAGAAGCAAAGGGTTATAAGTGATTTTAAAAAATTAGTTTGGTATATAATTACTGAAGTTTCTTGTAGGAAAACCAGAGGGAAAACGTCCAGTTGGTAGATCAAGAATGAGGTGGGAGAATAACATTAACTATGATTTGAGGGAAGTAGATTATACAGGGGATGATTGCAAAACATTGGTTCAGGATAGGGATGTATGGAGAGCTTATATCCGTGCGGCCATGAACCTATGGGTTTGATAGTGCCAGTGAGTTAGTTAGTTATATAATTACTAGGGCTGAAAAAGATATGGGTTGCAGGCTAGGCTGCATCATACTTAGAACATTGTGTTTACAAACTGCACATTGACACATTCTACTTGGGACAGACTTCTAGTACAGCCCACTTTGTGTAAGAACGGACTCATAATCAAATACTGTTCTTTGCTCAATTTTTGTTTCAACATTCTGATACAACCTCACGTCACGTAAACAGGTCTATTACTGAGCAGATTCAAACATAGACACTCCCTGCTCCGAGCAGGCAGTGGAGACGCTTGACAAAAACATGCATTTTGTAAACAATCTTCTTCTTTCTTCCAAGTATTAGGCCAAGGCCTGTTACGATCCTATAAAAAATTTTTCCTCCAGCATTTCATAGGACGGCCCAGTGATCTTTGTCCTCTTGGTATATAATTATAAACAGCTTTGGGGATCCGATTTGAACTCATTCTTTCAAGATGGTGTTTCCAATTTAGTTGGTACTGTTTAATATATTCCAAAATTGGTGTAGTCTTCAATTCTTTAAGATATCGGTGTTCCTTTACCGATCCCATCTGGTGTAACCCACTGTTCTGCGCATGAATCTCATTTCACAAGCCGTTATTCTGCTTTCATGTTGTCTTTTTAGTGTCCATGCTTCACTACCATAGGTCAACACTGGTCTAGCCAAAGTGTTATATAAACATAATCTGGTGTTTTTTTTTTTTACAAGGGATGGTGTCATAATTATATTATTTTTGGTCTGGACATCTTACCTCAATATTAATGTTGATTTGTTCTTGGACATGTTTCAAAACAATTCTGTTTTATCGTCAGCTTTCCCAGACTCTGTCAGATGTCCAGACCAAAAATAATATAATTAAAATAACCTCAAAATATAACTTCCTAAAATTAAATATGGTTTCATAACTTGATTAATAATTCCCAAACTTTTATTATAACTAGCAATTTTTTCAGGGATATCCTTTTCATCCCAGATGGAGAGATAATATCCAAGATATTTAAATTGATTAGATCTCTCTAAAATTTTATTCTGGAGACAGATTTTACTTTGTATGGGGTCCTTCCCATGAAATGCCATAATTTTAGTTTTGTTAATTGATATTTCCATATTATATTTGGCACCTATTTTTTGTAAATTATAAATTGATCGTAGCAAATCATTTTCGGAAAGTGCCAGAAGAGCTAAATTGTCTGCAAAAAGAATAGCATCGAGTTTGAGGTTCCTATTGAGGGTATATATCCTCGTTATGTTTTCCTCCATTCGTAATTGTAAACAATGAGTATAGAAATTAGTTACTATTCTGATAATGGTACTTTTTCAGCCCTAATAATTACATACTTGAAGCATAATTCTATAAATTTAGTGACAAAGAGATATAAGTATATGAATTAGGAGTAGATAAAGTATGATGATCTTTTTGAATTACCTATGATTTTCTTACACAACTTCAACTTTAAATCTGTTTTTCTCACTACTTCAAATTTCTTTGGATTCAACTCCAAAATTCCTCCATTTTTTACTTGAATTCTGGAACATATTGTATACAAATTTCATCAAGTCTTGTAAATAGAAGTTAATTTTAAACTCTAAATTTTTTTCTCGTATATTTAAATCGTCCACCACTGTGGCCTCGAGGTAGCATGCTGCCTTGTCACGCAGCGGGCCTGGGTTCGATCCCCCGTCGGGGCAGTTTTTCTGGGTGAGGTTTTTATCGGGGTTTTTCCTCACCTGTAATACAAATGTCAGAAAAACTTTAAGGCCCAAACAGTCCCCGAAATCATATGGCCATCATCATCATCCTTATCATTATTATCATCATCATCATTCACCGGTGTGGAAAGCAACGGGAAGGTACCACACCTACAATTCCCTAGTAAAGCTGCAAGCATAGCATGAAAATGCTATGATTGCAGTCAAGGACTTGCATTCGGGCAGAATTACTATGGATGGATTGATATTTAAATTGGCCGCAGTGGACTAGTGGTTATGCTCCTTGCCTCTGGTCCCAAGGGTCGCGGGTTCAAACCCGGCCGGGGTAAATGGATTTTTTTAGGATGGAAAAATCCAAGGAGTAAGTCCTCCAGGAGGGGCTTTAAACTGTGGGTCCCGAGTCTGAAGATTTTTCAGACTCGTAAAAGATCCTTAAGCCTGAATGAAAGGCCTCTAACCAAAATTTACCGAATTTTCCCGTCCTAGTACTACCTTGGTTTCCTAGATGTCAGTATGAGACGAAACGCTGACCACGTACCACTCAAATGACATCTATACAAAAAACAAGTGTAACTAAATTAGTATGGTTCAAATTCTTCCCTGTAGGGGGAGAGCACCTAAATATCTGTTAAGGGAAATGTGGGCTTACAAGATATTAATTTAAAATGTAATAATTTTATGTATAATTTTCATTTGTTTAAGAACCAAAAATAGCCATCTTCTTATTAAATTTTGAGAGGCATCCTCATAGCAGTTGGTTAAGGCAATATGTTACAAGCTGCAAGATCAGAGATTCAAGTCCCAATGAGGTCTGAATTTATAAACTGACCTGAATCATTCTGGTGGTACCATTTTCTTGCAATTGACTCAGCCTCTAATGAAAGTTAATACCTGATGTTGTTCTGGGGAGTCCTGTGCCGGGTGGTTAAGGCAAGATTCTTTGGCACAGAGCTATGGGACTTGTGCTGGTTCGAGTCTCCATGGGGGGATAAATTTTTTCATGAAATTTCGGCTAGTATAGGACCAGTGCCCACCCAGCATCATGAAGAATAAATAGCGGTCCCAGGTTTTGAGAAAACCAGCTATAACGACTGGAGGACCCGATATACTAACCACATGTCACCCCTATACTGACATTGATCGTCTACCACTGTGATTAACACATGTAGATATGAGGCCAGCAGCTGACTGGTAGACCAAGGGACTTCTAGGCCTGTCATGCTATGGAGTTTATTTTTTTTTTGTTCTGAGGGTAAAGTGTTGGCAATAATGCAGGGTTGACAACCTGACTGACATCTCATGCCGATTCTCTAGATGGATGGGAGCCTTAAACTTAATAATAATAATAATAATAATACTTTATTTATTCTGGCAGAGTTAAGGCCATAAGGCCCTCTCTTCCACTCAACCAGCACAAATACAAATAAATATTCGACAAATATAGATATACACTATACTAATTATAAACAGTTAAAGATACAATAAATGTAGCAATGTAAATGTCATGTACAAACAACATTTTATAGGGTAATAACAATAATGATACGATAATAATAATAATAAAAATAATAATAATAATAATAATATAAATATGATACATTACACGGGAAGGGGCACGCCGTAGCGTAGTGGTTAAGGCACTGAGCTACAAGCCAGAGGGTCGAGGGTTTAAGTCCCGTTGGGGTCAGGATTTTTAAACTGACCCAAACTCTCTGGCGGCACTATGGCCCTGGGATCGACTCAGCCTCTAACGGAAATGAGTACCAGATGCTTGTTCTGGGGTAAAGGCGGCCGTCACGCAGGGCTGACAACCCGGCTGACATAAAGTGCCGATTGTCTAGAAAAAGTGGGAGCCTTAACTTCCTACTACCCCAAGGGCCTCCGGGCCTGTTGTGGGATCACTTTACTTTACATTATACGGGAAACAATATTCTACAATTCCCAAAGACCTCCTAAGGCCTATAACACCGGTCAACATGATTTTTGTCTCATGAGTACCAATAGTTGCACTTAATGCAGTTTTTTATCGTGTTTTCTAATATGTATTCGGAATTTCTCCATCACCCACATTTTTTACCTGCTTTATATTAGCTTGACCTGTATCTATCTATCTATCTATCTATGTAATGGAATCTTTCAACGTGATTTTCACCCACTTAAAATCATCGGATCGACTTGAAACTTTGTATACTTGTAAAGGACCCATGACAATACAATAATTTCATTGTTTTTCTAAAATCCTGTCCAGAATCATCAGAAAATAAAAAAAAAAGTGTCTTTGTATCTATGTATTGGAATCCTTGAACACGATTTTCACCCACTTCGAAAAATTGGATCCACTTGAAACTTTGTATACTTGTAAAGGACCTGTGACAATACAATAATTTCATATTTTGTTTCTAAAATCCTGCCCAAAATCATCAGAAAATAAAAAAAATTAAAAGTGGTACTTGTCGACTTTTTAGTCATTAGTTGTAAGAGCGTTGGTAGGGCGGTGAACTTTAGTGGTATATAATTTCACTAATCCATAGGTTGCTGGTTCAAATCCGGCTGGGAGGATTTTTTTTAGAAGAGTATTACTTTTAGCTCATACTACAATAGTATCGAATTTAAAGATACTTACATTTTTATCTTATTCTGTAAAATATTAAAACTAAAATATAAAAATAAATAATAGTTTTAAAAAACTAAAACAACACGCTTTATTAGAAAACTGAACTAAAAAGTGGAAATTAATTTTAATTTCCAACACGCTTGGGACAAAATTAAAGTGGTCAACAAAAAATCATCTCCAACACATATAGAATAAAATTAGAGTTATCAACAAGAAGAAAATAATTTTACCATCAAAAGCATGAGGTGCTTTTTATGATTTTTACATTTTCTTCTTAGAGACTTTACTTTTACCAATATCTGTTTTTTATCAAATATATTAATTGATATAGAGCACCCCAACCTTTTGATGGTAAAATTAATTTATTTTTGTTGATAACTAGTTTTATTCTATATGTATTGGAGATGATTCTCTTGTTGACCACTTTAATTTTATCCCAAGTGCGTTGGAAATTAAAATTATTTTTCATTTTTTAGTTCTGTTTTCTAATAAAGCATGTTCTTTTTAGTTTTTAAAAACTATTATTTATTTTTATTTCAATTTCAATTAATGGATTTAAATAATTGTTTTTTAATAAACGTTTTTTCATCCATTTGTCCATTGTAAAATAAAACCAAATGAGCTAACTCAGGAAATTTCACCTATGGAAAAGAGATATCAAGGCAAATGGAATCCTAATATGCTGGCCAATTATTGTTGGACCATGAAGAGGGATGCTCTACAGGTGAAATATAGCAGAAAATCGCCATTTCTTACTTTCTAGGTGAGTCCGAATGTTCGAATATTGTGTAGTTACGAATGTAGAAAATATTAAGGTGTTTGAAATTATAAATTCCTGTCTCTCGGAAACCTTTCGTGATGGAGAAAAACCGATATCATATTTGAATTCAGGAGAAAAAATACCATCAGAATCACATATTTTTCTTTCTGCGACAAAATAAATAATAGTTTTAAAAAACAAAACCACGCTTTATTAGAAAACCGAACTAAAAAAATGAAATATAATTTTAATTTCCAATACGCTTGGGATAAAATTAAAGAGGTCAACAAAAAAATCATCTCCAACACATATAGAATAAAACTAGAGTTATCAACAAAAAGAAAATAATTTTACCATCAAAAGCGTGGGGTGCTTTTTATGATGTTTACATTTTCTTCTTAGAGACTTTGCTTTTACCAATATCTGTTTATTATCAAATATATTAATTGATATTGAGCACCCCACGCTTTTGATGGTAATATTGTTTTCTTTTTGTAGATAACTCTAGTTTTATTCTGTATGTGTTGGAGATAATTTTATTGTTGACCACTTTAATTTTATCCCAAGTGTGTTGGAAATTAAAATTATATTTCATTTTTTTAGTTCGGTTTTCTAATAAAGCGTGTTGTTTTAGTTTTTTAAAACTATTATTTATTCCATCCTAAAACATCCATCAAATCCGGCCTTGTATCATTTTTCCATATAAATATTGCATTTTAATAAGAGAAGGTCATATCACAATAGTACGTACATATAGTAACTGAGTTTCCTATGAAACAAATATTATCACACAGGTAAAATAATTTTAAAATACATTCCATTTAGAAAAATTATTTTATTACATTAAGAGAGATCGTGTTTATGTAGTTTTAAATAAAAAGGTAAAAAAGGTCATCATCATCATCATCACTCCAGGGATTAGGCAATTGCTCGTTCCGACTTCATAATGCATCAGCCCAACGTCTTCTAGGTCTTCCAACATCACGCCTTCCTCTTGCTTGATAATTTCTGGCTAACAATGGATATCTCTCCTTACTCATTCCATCCATGTGATCAATCCATTTCTGTCTGTAATTCGTGACTTTATCCAATAAAGGCTGTACTTTCAATTCTTCTCTTATATCCTCATTCCTTATTCTATCAAGTCTTGTACATCCTTTTACTTGTCTTAGGAACCGCATCTCTGCGTCTGTATTCTATCCTTCTGTCTTTTCACTGGAGCCCAAGTTTCACATTGCTTGGGTCGGTTCCTTTTATGACAATCTGGCTGATTTCCATGAAGCTTCTCAGTAAGATAAATGTCTCCTGGAAGCGTTACGAGCGCTTCGCAGGACAAGGATGGTGGAAGGGCTGCTTCCTCTGAGCCTCCAAACATGCTCCTCTGGGTATCCACCCCCCAAGAGAGGGCTGCTTCTTCCGCTCTTCAAGCCCTACAAGTTTAGCTGTGCTATTCCTTGTCGCCCTGTTGACCGTTGAAGACTTGACGAAGATGTGGCCGCCCAATATGGATACAGACGCCATTCCTTTGTTGTGAGCTATACTTAGTTCCCCTCGCCTCTTACCCACCAGCAAGATTAACCTAAGTCAATCTTCCCCAGTAGAGTCGTTTGGTTCATCGGGTACTAAGCCCCCCCACCACATCAAGGTGATAGCTCCTGGGGGTAGAGAAGTAAAATGGATGAAATATTAAATTGACCAAATATTTAAAAACTAATATAATAAAGTATATAGTAATAAATTGTCGTACATATATATATATTTCATATGCAACTTGATCTTATTATTTATTTCGAAATTGGATCGCAATATTGTAAGAATGCATCCTAGTGGATAAAAAATGAAACACATCACACTGTATATTACAAACAACATTATAGGTTATTAATTTAATTTTTAGTAAACAACTCAGTAAAATCATTAATTCTTCTTCTTCTACTACAAGGTTTAGGCTATGCAGCCTGTTCCGACGAAGTTAAAAGTGGAGTCCATCTTCTACGTGGTCAGTCAACATCTCTTGTTCCTCTGGGATTATACAGGAAGGTTCTTTTTGGTATTCTTTCGTTGTTCATTCTCATTAAGTGTTCTGTCAATTTCTTATTATTTTCGCTGATTTTATCTTCAATTTTATATATATTTAATTCTTCTCGTATAGTTTCATTCCTTATTCTATCCGCTCTTGTGCATCCTTTCACATTACGTAAAAACAGCATTTCCCTAGTCTGTATCCTGCTTTTATCCCTTGATTTCATTATCCAATTTTCACTTCCATACAACAACAAAGGAACAGCCATTGTTTTATATAATTTAAGTTTCGTATCTTTCTTTGTTTTCCGACCTAAGGTTCTTTTTATGGTTCCACAAATAGTCTGAAATTTATTTACTTTATTTTCTATATCTTTATTTTCTCTATAAGGAGAAAATCATTAATTAAAAACACAATTATTGAACAAAACAATTTTATTTCTAGTTCGAAGGAATCTGTTGATTATTTAATATGTTCAATGTATTTTTTTGGAGAGTCGGTCACTGCAAAATAATGCTCTGACCTGTTCAGATTTTTAAAAACGAAGATCTTTCTTTATCACAAAAGCAGTAGATAGTAAAGAGGATTCGATAAAGTGAGAAGTGAAACACTGCTGTCATTGGTTGTAAAACAAAATTCATTAAAATGTGATTCGTCATTAACTCCCATTTGCCTCAAGGGCCGATGGTCAGGGTTTCTGACTACATACAGTTCATGAGGCCCCGGGTTCGATTCCCGGTCAAACCATAGATGTTTTCCTTAAAGGGAATTATTTCTGTAGTTGCTCATGGTCTGGAATTTAGGTTTAGTTTAAGAACTCTCCTAGCACTTCATTATCACCCATCATATCAACGGGGTAACGTAACTTCGCTTTCCAGGTGCACCAATTTAAGAAATTAATTATAATCCGCCAATTCCAGGGTTGAAAACCATAAATGTCATAATGGGCAATCTGGTGGTGGTGTTTACAAATTCTCTAAACCATTAGAATTTCTGCACAAACTGGATTGGAAGATTAACCTTGCTAGATCGGAACACCTCCTATAATTACCTCACGTGAATCTACTACACAAATAATTGTAATAATGGTCCCCCTCCTGCGACAATTAACTACTTGCATCAGACAAATATGTCGATTTTAAGGCAAGAACCTAAAATCGAAACCAAAAATTATTTCATTTTCATTCTCTGATGAGAGTGACGATGAATGTGTGTGTGTATCATATATAAAATTGAGAATAGATCTCGACAGTTGGTACATTCATTAAATATGTTGAATTATGAGATTCCGTGATAATAAATTCAGCCGTTTATTTCATCCCATTAATACAAAGTACTTAGGTATTATAAAAAAGTACATAAGTAACAAATTCTTACCCTTTCTTCTTTACAATTTACCAATTACTAATTCAATAAATATGAATGAACGTTCTGCCATCTATAAACATCTAAACTAATTAATGGGTGCGCTTTTAATAGTAGTAACAGAAACAAGAACTAAAAGTCAAACACATGAGCATCGAACTTGAATAGTATATTATAAGAAGTAAATAAAATACCCAAATCACCAAATTTAAATTTAAAAGAGTCAATTAGTTTCAATAGCGAACCTATCATTTTCAAGACTAATTATTGAAAGTAAGTTGGCTCTTTTATATTCTAATTTGGTCTTTTATTGAATTCATATAATATAAATGTATCAACAAAAACATCCTTCTAGTCTAGTAATTGAATTAGTAAAAGCTACTCTTTCTATAAGCACTAACTTCTTTCTACTATTAAAACGGGAGATCCATTCTTGAGCGGACTTAATTTCCCCATTCATCCGTATTGCGATTTAATATTTTCCAAACATTTCTTGTGTAATTCGCCCATCTCAAATATTGATTAATATTATTAACCCATATCATATTTGTCCTAACTATTGGATCTTTTCCTTTTTGTTTTTCTGCCAGTCCCCATGTCTCTCTCTTCATTCTTCGTTTGTGTCCCACATCCTGTACACTGTAGTCTAAGGGAGTTAACTGTTCCTGTTACATTTATTTGTCATAAGTAGTGCCATGAGTGATTTCCAAAATATCGATAAATTCACAAGGAACGAAGTGACGAGTGGATTTTTCTAGAGGATTTGAAAACCAAGACCGGCATTGTTAGGTATATTTAACGAATAAAATTAAGCTATTTACTACAAATCAATATTTAAGTTTAATTATTGTAAATTATTTATATAATTAATGTAAACGGTGATGTTTGAAAAAATAAATGAGAAATGTTTGGGTATGTTTCATTTCCTCATCACTGCAACTTGATCATACTATTTTTTTGCCAAATAGGGTAGCAATATTGTAAGAATGCACCCTAGTGGAAAAAAATGAAACACGTCACACTGTATATTATAACCAATATTACAGGTTATTATTTCACTTTTTTCGGAAGCAACTCAGTAAAATCACACAATTATGAAATGTGTAGGTCGATTGAATCTGTTCATTATTTACTACATCAAACGCAAAATAATGATCCGGCCTGTTCAGATTTTTAAAAAGGAGGACCTTTCTTTATCGCAAAAGCAGGTGGTAAAGAGAATTCGATAAAGTGCGAGGTGAAACACTGCTGTCATTGGTTGTAAAACAAAATCAATGAAACGTGATTGGTCGTTAACTCCCATTTGGGGCGGGAGTTAAATAAGCGGTAATAGACCAGCCTCATGGGCTAGTGCTCAGGGTTTCTGACTACAGTTCATGAGGCCCCGGGTTCGATTCAGTCAAACCATAGGATTTTTTCCTTAAAGGGAATTATTCCTGTAGTTGCTCATGGTCTGGAATATAGGTTTAGCTTAAGAACTCTCCTGGCTCTTCATTATCATTTATCGCCCATCATATCATCGGAATAACGTAACTTTGCATTCCTGGTGTCCCAATTTAAGAAATTGATTATAATTCCGCCAATGCCACGGGTGAATACCAGGAATGTCATAAAGTACAACCTGGTGGCATTAGACAAAAAAAAAGTTTTGGATTCATTATTTACAAATTCTCTAAACTATAAGAATTCCTGGATAAACTAAGCTGGAAGACTGTCCGTGCTAGCTCGGAACATCTTCCAAAATTACCTTATACGTATTGGTCCTCCTGTAGCAATTAACTATTTGCGTTAGATAAATTTATCGATTTTAAGCAAGAACCTAAAATCGAATCCAAAAATTGTTTTACTTACGAGACGAAATCACATCAACGACCAGAAAGAAAAAAAGAAGTATGTGTATATCATATATAAAACTGAGAACAGAACTCGATACTGGGTAAATTCATTATAGTCGTTGAAATATGTGATTCCGTGACAATAAATTCAGGCGTTTCTTCCATCCCATTAATACAAAGTACTTTGATATTATAAAAAAGTAGATAAGTAACAATTTCTTACGCTTTCGTCCTCACTATTTACCGATAACGATTTCGGTAAATATACATTAATGTTCTGCCATTTATAAATATCTGAATTAATTAATGGGTGCGCATTTAATCATGGTAACAGAAACAAGAACTAAAAGAACAAACACGAGAGCATCGACTTGAATAGGATATTATAAGAAGTAAATAAAAGACACAAATCACCAAATTTACATTTAAAAGAGCCGACTAGTTTCAATAGTGGAGATATCAATTTCAAGATTAATTATTGAGACTAGGTGGCTCTTTTAAATGTAAATTTGGTGATTTAGGTATTTTACTGACTTCTTATAATATAAATTTATCTTAAGTAATGCCACGAGTGAATTACAATTTATCTAGAGAATTTGGAAATCAGGTGCGGCATTTGCTAGGACTATATAACGAATAAAATAAAGCTATTTACTCACAAATCTTTATCTAAATATAGTTATTTCAATTTATTTATATGTTTAATGTAAACGGTGATGTTTGAAAAAACAAATGAAAAATGTTTGGTTGTTTCATTTGCTCATCACTGCAACTTTATCATACCATTTATTGCCAAATATGGTCGCAACATTATAGGTTATTATTTGATTTTTTTCTGAAACAACTCAGTAAAATAAATATTTAAGACCATAATTATTGAACACACAGTTATCAAATGTGTAGGTTGAAGGAATCTGTTCATTATTTCCTACATTCAACGTATTTGTTAGAGAGCCAGTCACTGCAAAATAATGCTCCGGCCTGTTCAGATCTTTAAAAAGGAGGCCCTTTCTTTATCATCAAAGAAGGAAGTGGTAAAGAGAATTCGATAAAGTGTGAGGTGAAACACGATTGTCATTGTTTGTAAAACAAAATTAATTTAAACGTGATTGGTCATTAACTTCCATTCGGGGCAGGAGTTAAATAATCGAAAATTGACCAGCCTCATGGACTGGTGATCAGGGTTTCTGACTACAGTTCATGAGTCTCCGGGTTCGATTCCCGGTCAAACCATAGGAATTTTTCCTTAAAGGGAATTATTCATATATTTGCTCATGATCTGGAATTTAGGTTTAGTTTAAGAACTCTCCTGGCTCTTCATTATCACTTATCGCCCATCAAATCATCGGGGTAACGTAACTGTGCCCTCCAGGTGCCCCAATCTAAGAAATTAATTATAATTCCGCCAATGCCACGGGTGAAAACCAGGTATGTCATAAAGGGCAACCTGGTGGCATTAGACTAAAAAAAGTTTTGGATTTATTTATTACAAATTCTCTAAACCACAACAATTACTGGATAAAGTGGGTCGGAAGTTTAGCCGTGCTAGCTCAGAATATCTCCTATAATTAGCTTAAATGAATCCACTACACAGGCAACATTCCTCCTCCAACAATTAACTACTTACTTTAAACAAGTTACAAATTTATCGATTTTAAGGCAAGAACCTAAAATCGAATCCAAAAATTAATTTATCTTAAAATCTCTAGACATGCCACAGCCGCAAAATAAATGTGTGTATCATATATCAAATTGAGAATATATCTCGACAGTTGGTAGTTCATTAAATATGTTGAAATATGAGATTCCGTGATGAATAATTCAGCCGTTTCTTTCATCCCATTAATACAAAGTACTTAGGTATTATAAAAAAGTAGATAATTAACAAATTCTTAAGCTTTATTCCTCACAATTTACTAATAACTAATTCGGTAAATATGAATGAACGTTCCGCCATCTATAAACATCTGAACTAATTAATGGGTGCGCTATTAATGGTAGTAACAGAAACAAGAACTAAAATAAATAATAGTTTAAAAAAAACTAAAACAACACGCTTTATTAAAAAACCGAATTAAAAAAATGGAAAGTAATTTTAATTTCCAACACGCTTGGGATAAAATTAAAGTGGCCAAAAAAATCATCTCCAACATATATAGAATAAAACTAGAGTTATCAACATAAAGAAAATAATATTACCATCAAAAGCGTGGGGTGCTCTATAACAATTAATATATTTGGAAATAAACAGATATTGCTAAGAGCAAAGTCTCTAAGAAGAAAATGTAAACATCATAAAAAGCACCCAACGCTTTTGATGGTAAAATTATTTTCTGTTTGTTGATAACTCTACTTTTATTCTGTATGTGTTGGAGATGATTTTTTGTTGACCACTTTAATTTTATTCCAAGCGTGTTGGAAATTATAATTATGTTTCATTTTTTTAGTTCGGTTTTCTAATAAAGCATGTTGCTTTAGTTTTTTGAAACTATTATTTATTACATCCTAAAACATCCATCTAATCCGGCATTGTTTCATTTTTCCATATAAATATTGCATTTTAATAAGAGAAGGTCATATCACAATAGTATGTATATATAGTAACTGAGTTTCCTATGAAACAAATATTATCACACAGATAAAATAATTTTAAAATACATATCATTTAGAAAAATTATTTTATTACATTAAGAGAGATCGTGTTTATGTAGTTTTAGATAAAAAGGTAAAAAAAGGTAGAGAAGTAAAATGCATGAAATATTAAATTGACCAAATATTTAAAAACTAATATAATATAGTATATAGTAATAAATTGTCATATATATATATATATATATATATATATATATTTCATATGCAACTTGATCGTATTATTTATTTCCAAATTGGATCACAATATTGTAAGAATGCATCCTAGTGGATAAAAAATGTAACACATCAAACTGTATATTATAACCAACATTATAGGTTATTAATTTAATTTGTAGTAAACAACTCAGTAAAATCATTAATTCTTCTTCTTCTGCTACTACAAAGTTTAGGCTATGCAGTCTGTTCCGACGAAGTTAAAAGTGGAGTCCATCTTCTGCGTGGTCAGTCAACATCTCTTGTTCCTCTGGGATTATACAGGAAGGTTCTTTTTGGTATTCTTTCGTTGTTTATTCTCATTAAGTGTTCTGTCCATTTCTCATTATTTTCGCTGATTTTATCTTCAATTTTATATATATTTAATTCTTCTCGTATAGTTTCATTCCTTATTCTATCCGCTCTTGTGCATCCTTTCACATTACGTAAAAACAGCATTTCCGCAGTCTGTATCCTGCTTTTATCCCTTGATTTCATTATTCAATTTTCACTTCCATACAACAACAAAGGAACAGCCATTGTTTTATATAATTTAAGTTTCGTATCTTTCTTTGTTTTCCGACCTAAGGTTCTTTTTATGGTTCCACAAATAGTCTGAAATTTATTTACTTTATTTTCTATATCTTTATTCTCTCTATAAGGAGAAAAGCATTAATTAAAAACACAATTATTGAACAAACAATTTTATTTCTAGTTCGAAGGAATCTGTTGATTATTCAATATGTTCAATGTATTTTTTTGGAGAGTCAGTGACTGCAAAATAATGCTCTGACCTGTTCAGATTTAAAAAACGAAGATATTTCTTTATCACAAAAGCAGTAGATAGTAAAGAGGATTCGATAAAGTGAGAAGTGAAACACTGCTGTCATTGGTTGTAAAACAAAATTCATTAAAATGTGATTCGTCATTAACTCCCATTTGGGGCAGGAGTTAAATAATCGAAAATAGATCAGCCTCAAGGGCTGATGGTCAGGGTTTCTGACTACAGTTCATGAGGCCCCGGGTTCGATTCCCGGTCAAACCATAGGATGTTTTCCTTCAAGGGAATTATTCCTGTAGTTGCTCATGGTCTGGAATTTAGGTTTAGTTTGAGAACTCTCCTAGCTCTTCATTATCACTTATCAGCCATCATATCAACGGGGTAACGTAACTTCGCCTTCCAGGTGCACCAATTTAAGAAATTAATTATAATCCGCCAATGCCAGGGTTGAAAACCATAAATGTCATAAAGGACAACCTGGTGGCATTAGACAAAAAAAATTGAATACATTGTTTATAAATTCTTTAAACCGTTAGAAATTCTGCATAAACTGGATTGGAATATTAGCCATGCTATCTCGGAACACCTCCTATAATTACCTTAGGTGAATTCACTAAACAAATAATGGTCATCCTCCTCCGACAATTAACTACTTGCGTCAGACAAATATATCGATTTTAAGGCAAGAACCTAAAATCGAATCCAAAAATTGTTTTATTTTCAACCCCTAAGAAAAACCACGAAGAATGTGTGTGTGTCATATATAAAATTGAGAGTAGATCTCGACAGTTGGTACATTCATTAAATATGTCGAATTATGAGATTCCGTGATAATAAATTCAGCCGTTTATTTCATCCCATTAAGACAAAGTACTTAGGTATTATAAAAAAGTAGATAATTAACAAATTCTTACGCTTTCTTCTTCACAATTTACCAATTACTAATTCAGTAAATATGAATGAACGTTCTGCCATCTATAAACATCTAAACTAATTAATGGGTGGCTTTTAATAGTAGTAACAGAAACAAGAACTAAAAGTCAAACACATGAGCATCGAACTTGAATAGTATATTATAAGAACTAAATAAAATACCCAAATCACCAAATTTAAATTTAAAAGAGCCAACTAGTTTCAATACAGAAGCTATCATTTTCAAGACTAATTATTGAAAGTTAGTTGGCTCTTTTATATTCTAATTTGGTCTTTTATTGAATTCTTATAATATAAATGTATCAACAAAAACATCATTCTATTATAGTAACTGAATTAGTACAAGCTACTCTTTCTATATGCACTAGGTTCTTTTTACTATTAAAACTGGGTATCCATTCTTGAGCGGACTTAATTTCTCCATTCATCCATATTGCGATTCAATATTTTCCAAACATTTCTTGTGTAATTCGCCCAACTCAAATATTGGTTAATATTATTACCCCATATCATATTTGTCCTAACTATTGGATTTTTTTTTTGTTTTTCTGCAAGTCCCCATGTATCTCTCTTCATTCCTCGTTTGTGTCCCACATCCTGTACATTGTAGTCTAAGGTAGTTCCTTTTACATTTATTTCTCGTAAGAAATGTCATGAGTGATATCCAAAATATCGATAAATTCACAAGGAACGAAGTGACGAGTGAATTTTTAGAGGATTTGAAAATCAAGACCGGCATTGTTGGGTATATTTAACGAATAAAATTAAGCTATTTACTACAAATCAATATTTAAATTTAATTATTGTAAATTATTTATATAATTAATGTAAAGGGTGATGTTTGAAAAAAATAAATGAGAAATGTTTGGTTATGTTTCATTTGCTCATCACTGCAAATTGATCATACTATTTTTTTTGCCAAATAGGGTCTCAATATTGTAAGAATGCACCCCAGTGGAAAAAAATGAAACACGTCAAACTGTATATTATAACTAGAGCGAGGAATTTTATGAAATTTCATGTTTTAAACTATTTGTGAGAGAGCGCTGAGACTAAGTATCTTTACATTTCATGATATGTAGAATCAAATAAGACCAACAAAAAACTTCATATTTCATAATATTTTAGCAAAATTGTCATATTTTAGTGAAAATTTGATACTCCTTCATATTTTTCAACTTTCAAATTCCCGTATTTTTTTTCAATAAAAGTTCTAGGAATTCATTAAAATATTTCTTGAAATAAATGTATTTATGTAATTTGTGACAGTGTAACTTGGTAGACAAGTGAAAATTCTTCAGTATCCCTTCTGAACAAGATAGATAGATTTTATAAAAGCAAATAATTAGATGAGGAGTCACAGAGGGACAGTGTTAGATGGAGCTTTTTGTCCTTAACTCGATCCCCAGACAAGAACATGAGCCTAGATGAATAAGTAGAAGAATGTTGGAATATTCTATGGTCCGGTATAATAGCTGTCAACTCGTTATTGTTACCTGAGAGCAGTCCTTACTTTGTGAACAGATTACAGCATTTAAATATAGGATAGACTGCTGGTAACTTGAACAGTAAAGTAAAGTAATCCCACTACAGGCCTCAAGAGGCCCTTGGGGTAGTAGGAGGATAAGGCTACAACTTTTTTTGGTCAATCGGCACTTGATGTCAGCCCTGCATGACGGCCACTTTTACCTCCAGAACAAGCGTCTGGTACTCATTTCCGTTTAAGTCATTTGTGAAATTAGTAAAAAGTTCATGTAGGTAAGGGCATCAAACTATCGAATATAGCATGATAACAAGTATGCTGTCAAAACATTGTGTGATGTTGAGCATAATCTTTCATCGTGCAAAGCAATTCTGACCGACAGGCCTTATAGTTTACTATCAGAAAATATAGAGAAAAAAAATTCTGTGTATTACAAACAGAATTGACAATTGGATTGTTCAAAACACAATTAGACCAAGATTATGGACACTATTTTAGACCCATTTCATGAAAAAAAAATGTTAAAATAATTCTTAACTACATTTCACCATGTTTGAAGTTCAATATTAAATGTAACTTTAATTGCAAAGAGAGTTCTGAAACAATCCCTGGAATCAATTATGGACTAATAACTTTTAACATCTTGTTTCTCCAAATGTTACAACTGGATGGTTTACTTGTATTTTAAATCGTCCAATTTAATGTTATTGTTACACTTGCATCTCCAGGAATTTAATATCTTTGTGCAATGTAAAAATAGCAATAATCCAAACTATATCCGTTCTAAACTTTGTTAGTGCTATATTTCGTGGAAACATGTTTGTTTTAGTTACAATCTTTTGTTTTTTTTATATGTTTGGTTTTCATAATTAAATGTCATTCAGTACATTAATTAATTGTATTATACATAACCTCTCATATTTTATTTATGAAGGTAAAGTGATTCCACTACAGTCTAGGGAGGCCTTTGGGGTAGTGGCTTGTTGAAGCTCCCATCTTTCTAGACAGTAGACACAAGATATCTGCCGGGTTATCGGATCTGCCTTATGGTTGCATTTGTGCTCAGAACATACATCTAGTACCCACTTCCATTAGGTTCTGAGACCCCAGGTCCACAATGCCACCAGAAGGTCTGGTCCAGCTAAAAATCTTGTCAATATCGAGACTCGAACCCACGACTTTCCTGTTTGCACCACGTTTCTTTAAACACCTACACTATGGCGTGATCCATTAAAATTGTTTCAGATCATGAATATGATATTTTATATTGGGTCAGAATTAATGAAAAAGCTAATTAAAATCGAAATACAGTGAATATCTTGCTATCTTGAGCTATAAATAAGTTCTGTTTGTCTCATTTATATGCTGGTATGCACACTTATAAGTTATAGTGGGTCTATGTACATAAATATATGTAAAAAGTTTAGAAAATTGTAGCTTCATAATATTTTTGCATCATAATTTTCATATTTTGTCTTTACGATTTCATATTTTCGTATAATTTTCTTCATATAATTCCTCGCTCTAATTATAACCAATATTACAGGTTATTAATTCACTTTTTTCGGAAGCAACTCAGTAAAATCACACAATTATTTAATGTGTAGGTCGATGGAATCTGTTCATTATTTAGTACATCAAACGCAAAATAATGATCCGCCTGTTCAGATTTTTAAAAAGTAGGACCTTTTTTATCACAAAAGCAGGAGATGGTAAAGAGAATTAGATAAAGTGCGAGGTGAAACACTGCTGTCATTGGTTGTAAAACAAAATCAATGAAACGTGATTGGTCGTTAACTCCCATTTAGGGCGGGAGTTAAATAATCGATAACTGACCAGCCTCATGGACTAGTGGTCGGGGTTTCTGACTACAGTTCATGAGGCCCCGGGTTCGATTCCCAGTCAAACCATAGGATTTTTTCCTGAAAGGGAATTATTCCTGTAGTTGCTCATGGTCTGGAATGTAGATTTAGTTTAAGAACTCTCCTGGCTCTTCATTATCATTTATCGCCCATCATATCATCGGGATAACGTAACTTTGCATTCCTGGTGTCCGAATTTAAGAAATTGATTATGATTCCGCCAATGCCACGGGTGAATACTAGGAATGTCATAAAGTACAACCTGGTGGCATTAGACAAAAAAGTTTTGGATTCATTATTTACAAATTCTCTAAACTATAAGAATTCCTGGATAAACTGAGTTGGAAGACTGTCCGTGCTAGTTCGGAACATCTTCCAAAATTACCTTATACGTATTGGTCCTCCTGTAGCAATTAACTACTTGCGTTAGATAAATTTATCGATTTTAAGGCAAGAACCTAAAATCGAATCCAAAAATTGCTTTTCTTACAAGATAAAACCACAAAAAAGAACACAGAAGAGGGAAATGTATATCATATATAAAATTGAGAACAGAACTCGATACTTGGTAAATTCATAAAATTGGTTGAAATATGTAATTCCGTGACAATAAATTCAGGCGTTTCTTCCATCCCATTAATACAAAGTACTTTGATATTATGAAAAAGTAGATAAGTAACAATTTCTTACGCTTTCGTCCTCACAATTTACCGATAACTGTTTCGGTAAATATGCATTAATGTTATGCCATCTACAAATATCTGAATTAATTAATGGGTGCGCTTTTAATCGTGGTAACAGAAACAAGAACTAAAAGAATAAACACGTGACCATCGAACTTGAATAGGATATTATAAGAAGTAAATAAAAGACCCAAATTTAAATTTAAAAGAGCCAACTAGTTTTAATAGCGAAACTATAATTTTCGAGACTAATTATTGAAACTAGTTGGCTCTTTTAAATTCTAATTTGGTGATTTAGATATTTTATTGACTTCTTATAATATAAATTTATCATAAGTAATGCCACGAGTGAATTACAATTTATCTAGCGAATTTGGAAATCAGGAGCGGCATTTGCTAGGACTATATAACGAATAAAATAAAGCTATTTAATCACAAATCTTTATTTAAATATAGTTATTTCAATTTATTTATATGTTTAATGTAAACGGCGATGTTTGAAAAAACAAACGAAAAATGTTTGGTTATGTTTCATTTGCTCATCACTGCAACTTGATCATACTATTTATTGCCAAATATGGTCGCAATATTGTAAGAATGCATCCTAGTGGAGAAAAAGTGAAACACATCAAACTGTATATTATAACCAACATTATAGGTTATTATTTGACTTTTTTCTGAAACAACTCAGTAAAATCAATATTTAAAACCATAATTATTGAACACACAATTATCAAATGTGTAGGTTGAAGCAATCTGTTCATTATTTCCTACATTCAACGTATTTGTTAGAGAGTCAGTCACTGCAAAATAATGCTCTGGCCTGTTCAGATTTTTAAAAAGGAGGCCCTTTCTTTATCACCAAAGAAGGAAGTGACAAAGAGAATTCGATAAAGTGTGAGGTGAAACACGATTGTCATTGTTTGTAAAACAAAATTAATTTAAACGTGATTGTCATTAACTCCCATTCGGGGCAGGAGTTAAATAATCGAAAATTGACCAGCCTCATGGACTGGTGATCAGGGCTTCTGACTACAGTTCATGAGGCTCCGGGTTCGATTCCTGGTCAAACCATAGGAATTTTTCCATAAAGGGAATTATTCATATAGTTGCTCATGGTCTGGAATTTAGGTTTAGTTTAAGAACTCTCCTGGCTCTTCATTATCACTTAACACCCATCAAATCATCGTGGTAACGTAACTGTGCCCTTCAGGTGCCCCAATCTAAGAAATTAATTATAATTCCGCCAATGCCAAGGGTGAAAACCAGGTATGTCATAAAGGGCAACCTGGTGGCATTAGACTAGAAAAAAGTTTTGGATTTATTTATTACAAATTCTCTAAACTACAAGAATTACTGAATAAATTGGGTTGGAAGATTAGCCGTGCTAGCTCAGAACATCTCCTATAATTAGCTTAGGTGAATCCACTACACAGGCTATAGTCCTCCTCCAACAATTAATTACTCATAGTTATTTTAAACAGGTTACAAATTTATCGATTTTAAGGCAAGAACCTAAAATCGAATCCAGAAATTAATTTATCTTATAATTTATGAATTTGTTACATCCGCAAAGTAAATGTGTGTATCATATATAAAATTGAGAATATATCTCGACAGTTGGTATGTTCATTAAATATGTTGAAATATGAGATTCCGTGATGATAAATTCAGCCGTTTCTTTCATCCCATTAATACAAAGTACTTAGGTATTATAAAAAAGTAGATAATTAACAAATTCTTAAGCTTTATTCCTCACAATTTACTAATAACTAATTCGGTAAATATGAATGAACGTTCCGCCATCTATAAACATCTGAACTAATTAATGGGTGCGCTTTTAATAGTAGTAACAGAAACAAGAACTAAAATAGATAATAGTTTTAAAAAAACTGAAACAACATGCTTTATTAAAAAACCGAACTAAAAAAATGGAAAATAATTTTAATTTCCAACACGCTTGGGATAAAATTAAAGTGGTCAACAAAAAAATCATCTCCAACATATATAGTACAAAACTAGAGTTATCAACAAAAATAAAATAATATTACCATCAAAAGCGTGGGGTGCTCTATATAAATTAATATATTTGGTAATAAACAGATATTGCTAGGAAAAAAGTCTCTAAGAAGAAAATGTAAACATCAGAAAAAACACCCAACGTTTTTGATGGTAACATTATTTTCTGTTTGTTGATAACTCTACTTTTATTCTATATGTGTTGGAGATGATTTTTTTTGTTGACCACTTTAATTTTATCCCAAGCGTGTTGGAAATTAAAATTATGTTTCATTTTTTTTAGTTCGGTTTTCTAATAAAGCGTTTGCTTTAGTTTTTTAAAACAATTATTTATTCCATCCTAAAACATCCATCTAATCCGGCCTTGTTTCATTTTTCCATATAAATATTGCATTTTAATAAGAGAAGGTCATATCATAATAGTGTGTATATATAGCAACTGAGTTTCCTATGAAACAAATATTATCACACAGATAAAATAATTTTAAAATACATTCCATTTAGAAAAATTATTTTATTACATTAAGAGAGATCGTGTTTATGTAGTTTTAAATAAAAAGGTAAAAAAGGTCATCATCATCATCATCACTCCAGGGATTAGGCAATTGCCCGTTCCGACTTCATAATGCATCAGCCCAACGTCTTCTAGGTCTTCCAACATCACGCCTTCCTCTTGCTTGATAATTTCTTGCTAACAATGGATATCTCTCCTTACTCATTCCATCCATGTGATCAATCCATTTCAGTCTGTAATTCGTGACTTTATCCAATAAAGGCTGTACTTTCAATTCTTCTCTTATATCCTCATTCCTTATTCTATCAAGTCTTGTACATCCTTTTACTTGTCTTAGGAACCGCATCTCTGCGTCTGTATTCTATCCTCCTGTCTTTTCACTGGATCCCAAGTTTCACATTGCTTGGGTCGGTTCCTTTTATGACAATCCGGCTGATTTCCATGAAGCTTCTCAGTAAGATAAATGTCTCCTGGAAGCGTTACGAGCGCTTCACAGGACAAGGATGGTGGAAGGGCTGCTTCCTCTGAGCCTCCAAACATGCTCCTCTGGGTATCCACCCCCCAAAAGAGGGCTGCTTCTTCCGCTCTTCAAGCCCTACAAGTTTAGCTGTGCTATTCCTTGTCGCCCTGTTGACCGTTGAAGACTTGACGAAGTAGTGGCCGGCCAATATGGATACAGACGCCATTCCTTCGTTGTGAGCTATACTTAGTTCCCCTCGCCTCTTACCCACCAGCAAGATTAACGCAAGTCAATCTTCCCCAGTAGAGTCGTCTGGTTCATCGGGTACTAAGCCCCCCCCACCACATCTAGGTGATAGCTCCTGGGGGTAGAGAAGTAAAATGGATGAAATATTAAATTGACCAAATATTTAAAAACTAATATAATAAAGTATATAGTAATAAATTGTCGTACATATATATATCATATGCAACTTGATCTTATTATTTATTTCGAAATTGGATCGCAATATTGTAAGAATGCATCCTAGTGGATAAAAAATGAAACACATCACACTGTATATTACAAACAACATTATAGGTTATTAATTTAATTTTTAGTAAACAACTCAGTAAAATCATTAATTCTTCTTCTGCTACTACGAGGTTGAGGCTATGCAGCCTGTTGCGACGAAGTTAAAAGTGGAGTCCATCTTCTGCGTGGTCAGTCAACATCTCTTGTTCCTCTGGGATTATACAGGAAGGTTCTTTTTGGTATTCTTTCGTTGTTCATTCTCATTAAGTGTTCTGTCAATTTCTTATTATTTTCGCTGATTTTATCTTCAATTTTATATATATTTAATTCTTCTCGTATAGTTTCATTCCTTATTCTATCCGCTCTTGTGCATCCTTTCACATTACGTAAAAACAGGATTTCCGCAGTCTGTATCCTGCTTTTATCCCTTGATTTCATTATCCAATTTTCACTTCCATACAACAACAAAGGAACAGCCATTGTTTTATATAATTTAAGTTTCGTATCTCCTTGTTTTCCGACCTAAGGTTCTTTTTATGGTTCCACAAATAGTCTGAAATTTACTTACTTTATTTTCTATATCTTTATTTTCTCTATAAGGAGAAAATCATTAATTAAAAACACAATTATTGAACAAACAATTTTTATTTCTAGTTCGAAGGAATCTGTTGATTATTTAATATGTTCAATGTATTTTTTTGGAGAGTCGGTCACTGCAAAATAATGCTCTGACCTGTTCAGATTTTTAAAAACGAAAATCTTTCTTTATCACAAAAGCAGTAGATAGTAAAGAGGATTCGATAAAGTGAGAAGTGAAACATTGCTGTCATTGGTTGTAAAACAAAATTCATTAAAATGTGATTCGTCATTAACTCCCATTTGCCTCAAGGGCTGATGGTCAGGGTTTCTGACTACAGTTCATGAGGCCCCGGGTTCTATTCCCGGTCAAACCATAGGATGTTTTCCTTAAAGGGAATTATTCCTGTAGTTGCTCATGGTCTGGAATTTAGGTTTAGTTTAAGAACTCTCATAGCACTTCATTATCACTTATCACCCATCATATCAACGGGGTAACGTAACTTCGCTTTCCAGGTGCACCAATTTAAGAAATTAATTATAATCAGCCAATGCCAGGGTTGAAAACCATAAATGTCATAAAGGGCAATCTGGTGGTGGTGTTTACAAATTCTCTAAACCATTAGAATTTCTGCATAAACTGGATTGGAAGATTAGCCATGCTAGCTCGGAACACCTCCTATAATTACCTTACGTGAATCTACTACACAAATGATGGTCCCCTCCTCCGACAATTAACTACTTGCGTCAGACAAATATATCGATTTTAAGGCAAGAACGTAAAATCGAATCCAAAAATTGTTTTATTTTCGACCCCTAATGAGAACCGAAAAGACCACGAAGAATGTGTGTGTATCATATAAAAATTGAGAATAGATCTCGACAGTTGGTACATTCATTAAATATGTTGAATTATGAGATTCCGTGATAATAAATTCAGCCGTTTCTTTCATCCCATTTATACAAAGTACTTAGGTATTATAAAAAAGTACATAATTAACAAATTCTTACGCTTTCTTCTTCACAATTTACCAATTACTAATTCGGTAAATATTAATGAACGTTCTGCCATCTATAAACATCTAAACTAATTAATGGGTGCGCTTTTAATAGTAGTAACAGAAACAAGAACTAAAAGTCAAACACATGAGCATCGAACTTGAATAGCCTGTTATAAGAAGTAAATAAAAGACCCAAATCACCAAATTTAAATTTAAAAGAGCCAATTAGTTTCAATAGCGAACCTATCATTTTCAAGACTAATTACTGAAAGTAAGTTGGCTCTTTTATATTCTAATTTGGTCTTTTATTGAATTCTTATAATATAAATGTATCAACAAAAACATCATTCTATTATAGTAATTGAATTAGTACAAGCTACTCTTTCTATAAGCACTAACTTTCTTGCACCGTTCTTCAGCGGACTTAATTTCTCCATTCATCCATATTGCGATTTAATATTTTCCAAACATTTCTTGTGTAATTCGCCCACTTCAAATATTGTTTAATATTATTACCCCATATCATATTTGTCCTAACTATTGGATGTTTTCCTTTTTGTTTTTCTGCAAGTGCCCATGTCTCTCTCTTCATTCCTCGTTTGTGTCCCACATCCTGTACATTGTAGTCTACATTTATTTCTCGTAAGTAATGTCATTAGTGATTTCCAAAATATCGATACATTCACAAGGAACGAAGTGACGAGTGAATTTTTCTAGAGGATTTGAAAATCAAGACCGGCATTGTTGGGTATATTTAACGAATAAAATTAAGCTATTTACTACAAATCAATATTTAATTTTAATTATTGTAAATTATTTATATAATTAATGTAAACGGTGATGTTTGAAAAAATAAATGAGAAATGTTTGGTTATGTTTCATTTGCTCAACACTGCAACTTGATCATACTATTTTTTTGTCAAATAGGGTCGCAATATTGTAAGAATGCACCCTAGTGGAGAAAAATGAAACACGTCAAACTGTATATTATAACCAATATTACAGGTTATTACGAGTATTTCACTTTTTCGGAAGCAACTCAGTAAAATCACACAATTATGAAATGTGTAGGTAGATTGAATCTGTTCATTATTTACTACATTAAACGCAAAATAATGATCCGGCCTGTTCAGATTTTTAAAAATGAGGACCTTTCTTTATCGCAAAAGCAGGAGATGGTAAAGAGAATTCGATAAAGTGCGAGGTGAAACACTGCTGTCATTGGCTGTAAAACAAAATCAATGAAACATGATTGGTCGTTAACTCCCATTTGGGGCGGGAGTCAAATAATCGATAATAGACCAGCCTCATGGGCTAGCGATCAGGGTTTCTGACTACAGTTCATGAGCCCTCAGGTTCGATTCCCAGTAAAAACCATAGGATTTTTTCCTTAAAGGGAATTATTCTTGTAGTTGCTCATGGTCTGGAATGTAGGTTTAGCTTAAGAACTCTCCTGGCTCTTCATTATCATTTATCGCCATCATATCATCGGGATAACGTAACTTTGCATTCCTGGTGCCCCAATTTAAGAAATTCATTATAATTCCGCCAATGCCACGGGTGAATACCAGGAATGTCATAAAGTACAACCTGGCGGCATTAGACAAAAAAAAAGTTTTGGTTTCATTATTTACAAATTCTCTAAACTATATGAATTCCTGGATAAACTGAGTTGGAAGACTGTCCGTGCTAGCTCGGAACATCTTCCAAAATTACCTTATACATATTGGTCCTCCCGTAGCAATTGACTATTGCATTAGAATAAATTTATAGATTTTAAGGCAAGAACCTAAAATCGAATCCAAAAATTGTTTTGGTTACGAAATAAAACCACAAAAAACGCCGACGGGGAGAAAAATGTATATCATATATAAAATTGAGAACAGAACTCGATACTTGGTAAATTCATAAAATTCGTTGAAATATGTGATTCCGTGACAATAAATTCAGGCATTTCTCCCATCCCATTAACACAAAGTACTTTGATATTATAAAAAAGTAGAGAAGTAACAATTTCTTACGCTTTCGTCCTCACAATTTACCAATAACTGTTTCGGTAAATATTCATTAATGTTCTGCCATCTACAAATATCTGAACTAATTAATGGATGCGCTTTTAATCGTGGTAACAGAAACAAGAACTAAAAGAACAAACACGTGAGCATCGAACTTGAATAGGATATTATAAGAAGTAAATAAAAGACCCAAATTTAAATTTAAAAGAGCCAACTAGTTTTAATAGCGAAACTATAATTTTCAAGACTAATTATTGAAACTAGTTGGCTCTTTTAAATTCTAATTTGGTGATTTAGATATTTTATTGACTTCTTATAATATAAATTTATCATAAGGAATGCCACGAGTGAATTACAATTTATCTAGAGAATTTGGAAATCAGGAGCGGCATTTGCTAGGACTATATAACGAATAAAATAAAGCTATTTAATCACAAATCTTTATTTAAATATAGTTATTTCAATTTATTTATATGTTTAATGTAAACGGTGATGTTTGAAAAAACAAATGAAAAATGTTTGGTTATGTTTCATTTGCTCATCACTGCAACTTGATCATACTATTTATTGCCAAATATGGTCGCAATATTGTAAGAATGCATCCTAGTGGAGAAAAAGTGAAACACATCAAACTGTATATTATAACCAACATTATAGGTTATTATTTGACTTTTTTCTGAAACAACTCAGTAAAATAAATATTTAAAACCATAATTATTGAACACACAGTTATCAAATGTGTAGGTTGAAGGAATCTGTTCATTATTTCCTACATTCAACGTATTTGTTACAGAGTCAGTCACTTCAAAATAATGCTCCGGCCTGTTCAGATTTTTAAAAAGGAGGCCCTTTCTTTATCACCAAAGAAGGAAGTGACAAAGAGAATTCGATAAAGTGTGAGGTGAAACACGATTGTCATTGTTTGTAAAACAAAATTAATTTAAACGTGATTGTCATTAACTCCCATTCGGGGCAGGAGTTAAATAATCGAAAATTGACCAGCCTCATGGACTGGTGATCAGGGCTTCTGACTACAGTTCATGAGGCTCCGGGTTCGATTCCTGGTCAAACCATAGGAATTTTTCCATAAAGGGAATTATTCATATAGTTGCTCATGGTCTGGAATTTAGGTTTAATTTAAGAACTCTCCCTGGCTCTTCATTATCACTTATCACACACCATCAAATCATCGTGGTAACGTAACTGTGCCCTTCAGGTGCCCCAATCTAAGAAATTAATTATAATTCGCGCCAATGCCACGGGTGAAAACCAGGTATGTCATAAAGGGCAACCTGGTGGCATTAGACTAGAAAAAAGTTTTGGATTTATTTATTACAAATTCTCTAAAACTACAAGAATTACTGGATAAATTGGGTTGGAAGATTAGCCGTGCTAGCTCAGAACATCTCCTATAATTAGCTTAGGTGAATCCACTACACAGGCTATAGTCCTCCTCCAACAATTAATTACTCATAGTTACTTTAAACAGGTTACAAATTTATCGATTTTAAGGCAAGAACCTAAAATCGAATCCAAAAATTAATTTATCTTATAATTTATGAATTCGTTACAACCGCAAAGTAAATGTGTGTATCATATATAAAATTGAGAATATATCTCGACAGTTGGTACGTTCATTAAATATGTTGAAATATGAGATTCCGTGATGATAAATTCAGCCGTTTCTTTCATCCCATTAATACAAAGTACTTAGGTATTATAAAAAAGTAGATAATTAACAAATTCTTAAGCTTTATTCCTCACAATTTACTAATAACTAATTCGGTAATATGAATGAACGTTCCGCCATCTATAAACATCTGAACTAATTAATGGGTGCGCTTTTAATAGTAGTAACAGAAACAAGAACTAAAATAGATAATAGTTTTAAAAAAACTAAAACAACATGCTTTATTAAAAAACCGAACTAAAAAAATGGAAAATAATTTTAATTTCCAACAAGCTTGGGATAAAATTAAAGTGGTCAACAAAAAAATCATATCCAACATATATAGAATAAAACTAGAGTTATCAACAAAAAGAAAACAATATTACCATCAAAAGCGTGGGGTGCTCAATATCAATTAATATATTTGATAATAAACAGATATTGGTAAGAGCAAAGTCTCTAAGAAAAAAATGTAAACATCATAAAAAGCACCCAACGCTTTTGATGGTAAAATTATTTTCTGTTTGTTGATAACTCTACTTTTATTCTATATGTGTTGGAGATGTTTTTTTTGTTGACCACTTTAATTTTATCCCAAGCGTGTTGGAAATTAAAATTATATTTCATTTTTTTAGTTCGGTTTTCTAATAAAGCGTGTTGTTTTAGTTTTTTAAAACTATTATTTTTTTTAGTTTTAATATTTTACAGAATAAGATAAGATAAAAGTGTAAATATCTTTATATTCGATACTATTGTAGTATGAGCTAAAAGTAATACTCTTCTAGAAAAAATCCTCCCAGCCGGATTTGAACCAGCGACCTATAGGTTACTGAAATTATATACCACTAGAGTTTGCCACTCTACCAACTAAGCTCTTGCAACGATTGACTGAAAAGTCGACAAGTCCGCAACATATTATTCCAGTTTTCATTTTTTTTCTGATGATTCTGGCCAGGATTTTACAAACAAATTATGAAATTATTGTATTGTCACAGGTCGTTTACAAGTATACAAAGTTTCAAATCGATCCAATGTTTCTAAGTGGGTAAAAATCGTGTTCAAAGATTCCGTTACATAGATACAAAGACACTTTTTTTATTTTCTGATGATTCTGGCCAGAATTTTAGAAAATAAATATGAAATTATTGTATTGTCACGGGTCCTTTACAAGTATACAAAGTTTCAATTCGATCCAATGTTTCTAAGTGGGTGAAAATCGTGTTCAAAGATTCCGTTACATAGATACAATGACACTTTTGTTTATTTTCTGATGATTCTGGCCAGGATTTTAGAAAAAAAATGAAATTATTGTATTGTCACGGGTCCTTTACAAGTATACAAAGCTTCAAGTCGATCCAATGATTTTAAGTGGGTGAAAATCGCGTTGAAAGATTCCGTTACATAGATAGATAGGTAGGTAGATAGACAGACAGACAGACAGACAGACAGACAGACAGACAGACAGACAGACAGACAGATAGATAGATAGATAGATAGATAGATGATAGATAGATAGATAGACAGATAGACAGACCAGACATACAGACAGACAGACAGACAGACAGACAGACTAGACAGACAGAATAGATAGATAGATAGATAGATAGTAGATAGATAGATAGATAGATAGATAGATAGATAGATAGATAGATAGATAGATAGATAGATAGATAGATAGATAGATAGATAGATAGATAGATAGATAGATAGATAGATAGATAGATAGATAGATCGATAGATAGATAGATAGATAGATAGATAGATAGATAGATAGATAGATAGACAGGCAGACAGACAGACAGACAGATAGATAGATAGATAGATAGATAGATAGATAGTAGATAGATAGATAGATAGATAGATAGATAGATAGATAGATAGATAGATAGATAGATAGATAGATAGAGATAGATAGATAGATAGATAGATAGATAGAGATAGATAGATAGATAGATAGATAGATAGATAGATAGATAGATAGATCGATAGATAGATAGATAGACAGGCAGACAGACAGATAGATAGATAGATAGATAGATAGATGGATGGATGGATGGATGGATGGATGGATGGATGGATGGATGGATGGATGGATGGATGGATGGATGGATGGATGGATGGATGGATGATGGATGGATTGATTGGATGGATGGATGTGATGGATGGATGGATGGATGGATGGATGGATGGATGGATGGATGGATGGATGGATAGATAGATAGATAGATAGATAGATAGATGATAGATAGATAGATAGATAGATAGATATAGATAGATAGATAGATAGATAGATAGATAGATAGATAGATAGATAGATAGATGATAGATAGGTAGCTAGATCGATAGGTCTCGGTCCAGCTAATATAAAGCGTGGTACGAAAACGTTTGTTTGTTTGCACATTATAATGGGATCTTTCTTACTTTTTTATTTAAACTATGAATAGTTTAAGAAAAAGTTTTTGTATGGTTAAAGAGTAGAGAATTACTAATATTTGAAGAGAAAATATGATGCCCTAGAACTGGGGTTTTGAACCGGAAGACCTTCAGCTTTATATGCTAGGCTTCTAATCTAAATGCTATTAGCCTTTGCTCAACACATAAATGGCAAATTCTAATTTAGGAAGACTTTTAATGGACTTTTATAGCAAATCATAAGTTTGATTAGAACTTACATTGGTTGAAAAAATATAGAATTTCTTACCTTTCCTATGAACAAAGATGAAGTCATCCAATCCAATTTGACCACCTAGAAGTTTTGTCATGTCAACTTTATGTGTGTTTAACGTGCAGAACAAAATCTGTAAGAAAACAAAAATAAAATAAATTTTTGAATCATAAGTTTCAGTCCCCGAAAATCATCATCATTCTTATTATTATTATTATCATCCTTCACCGGTGTGGAAAACAACGGGAAGCTACCACACCTACAATTCCCTAGCATGAAAATGCTATGATTGCAGTGAAGGACCTGCCTTCGGGCAGAATTACTATGGATGGATGGTACAAGTTTCAACCATTTGATTCTTTTTCATTCCACCTCAAGCACTGGGTATAAATACTGTGCCTTGAAGCAAGACAATGGTATGTAAAGATGGAAGGATTATAAACAAATCATTTATGATGAACAAATCATTGCTCTGAATGGACAAATTACTATTCAATACTCAAAATGAATCACTTCACAGATGCAAAATAACTTATGTTCAAGTGTTTAAAAATAAAAATTGAGCAACAATGAAGTGAGAAAACTGAGAATTATTGTGCGTAATATCAAACAATTCAACAGAAAAATAAGATAATACACTTGTGAGTAATCTTGCTGTCAAATCAGAGATGATATATTATGTGAATCATGGGAAAGAAATTTTAGATTTGTTAATGTTCTTGCTATGTCAGAAAAGAATTTAACACACAGTTGATTTATTATTTCTATTGTAAGAGGATTTTCATATACGTTTGAAAAATCATTTATTATAGATATTTAAAAATATAATTATCTTTAGATAAATTAAATTAAGTACATTTTTATTTTACTACTTTTTTCACGGATAGACTTTAGCCTGTTTCCACATTAGAAGAAATTATCTTGCTTCGTGGCCAATAGATCATTAAGCCATTCTTCTTTATTTGGCATAATCATCCTTAAGTTTGACCAAAGCCTCCTCAATGAACAATGCCCGCACAGCTATTTCTATGGCTTTTTACACGCTTTATATTAGCTTGACCTGTATCTGTCTATGTAACGGACCTGTATCTATGTAATGGAATCTTTGAACGATTTTCACCCACTTAAAAACATTGGATCGACTTGAAACTTTGTATACTTGTAAAGGACCCATGACAATACAATAATTTCATTATTTTTTTCTAAAATCCTGGCCAGAATTATCAGAAAATCAAAAAATAAAAACCGGAATAATAGGTTGCGGACTTATTGACTTTTTAGTCAATCGTTGTAAGAGCTCAGTTGCTAGAGCGGTGGACGGTAGGGTATATAATTTAAGTAATCCATAGGTCGCTGGTTCAAATCCACCCCGGAGGTTTTTTTAGAAGAGTATTAAGAAATTAAATTTTCATGGGATTCCGGTTTATGACAAGCAATTAAACTAAAAATTAAGAAATAAATAATAGTTAAAAAAAACTAAAACAACATGCTTTATTAGAAAACCAAACTAAAAATAAATAATAAATAATAGTTTAAAAAACTGAAACAACACGCTTTATTAGAAAACCGAACTAAAAAATGAAAAATAATTTTAATTTCCAACACGCTTGGGATAAAATTAAAGTGGTCAACAAAAAATCATCTCCAACACATCTAGAATAAAACTAGAGTTATCTACAAAAAAAATTATTTTACCATCAAAAGCGTGGGGTGCTCTATATCAATTAATACAGGCCTATTTGATAATAAACAAATATTGATAAAAATAAAGTCTCTAAGAAGAAAACATAAAAACCATAAAAAGCACCCCACGCTTTTGATGGAAAACTTTAAGGCCCAAACGGTCCCCGAAATCATATGGCCATCATCATCATCATCCTTATCATTATCATCATCATCATCCTTCACCGGTGTGGAAAGAAACGGGAAGCTACCACACCTAAAATATCCTAGTAAATCTGCAAAGCATAGCATGAAAATGCTATGATTGTAGTGAAAGACCTACCCTCGGGCAGCAGATTACTAAATGGATTGATCTTGTTGTTTTCTTATACATTTCAATCCATCTTCATACCACATACTGGAAGTGTGAAACCTGTTCCTAACACTTTATCCTTCTATTGGCTAATTTTGGTTCTTACTCTGGGTAATTTCTCATGTAAACGCCATTACTTTTTAGTTTTTAATTTTGAAAATTATCATATTATAATTTCTTAACATATAATATTTAACTGTCTAGACTGCTTTTTGTAACCCTAATCCTCCTCTGTCAGAAATTAACACTATCATCATACTTACTTACTTACTTACTTACTTACTTACTTTACTCACTGCACTGGCACTATCGAACCCGTAGGTTCATTGCCGCGCGGGTACATAAGCGCAAGCTCTCCATACATCCCTATCCTGATCTAAATGCTTTCCAATCATCCTCTTCCCTGTATAATCTAACTTCCCCTTCCCTATCTTCCCTCAAATCATAGTTAATGTTGTTCTCCCACCATCATTCTTGGTCTACTAACTGGGCGTTTTGGCTTCTGGGGCTTTCCTACAAGAAGCTTCCATGCACGTCTTTCATTCCCCATACGCGCAACATGTCCTGCCCCTCGCAGTCTACGGGACTTAACTGTTCTTATTATATCTGGCTTCCTATAAAGACCATGTAGTTCATTGTTATGTAGTCTTCTCCATTCACCTGTCTGTTCATCTCTCTCTGGTCCAAAAATTTTCCTAAGAACTTTATTCTCAAATACTCGTAATCTCCTTTCCTCCCTTAAAGTAAGAGTCCATGTTTCGCACCCATATAATATAACTATATCATACGCAAAACATAATACATTCAATGTTTTATTTCGTCCATAACTTGATTTTAAGGCTAATTTTAAGAGTAGTATAATATTATATTGATATTGTGAAAAGAAAAATTAATGTCTGAGCCAGGAATCGAATCGTGAACCTCTCTACTACTTCTAAATGAAGCCGGCCGTTGGCAATGGTAGTGACACATACCTGTCAGCGGACGAAACGAGAATTATAGATTTGTATATGAGGAAATAATTGTTAGTGTTTGTACCAAGTCTAGAATAGTGTAGTGGGCTGCACACTCCTGCGGAGAAGGAGAGGTCCACGGTTCGATCCCTGGTTTAGACATTAATTTTTCTTTTCACAATATCAATATAATATTATCCATTATTGGAACTGTGTTAAAATAACAGTATTGTAAAATGTTAAATAAGAGTAGTATAGTTGAATCCGCAACCAGTTTAGGCAGAAGCCGCCACTGCTATTCATACAAAGGGTTGTTAAGCAGATTAGTATCAGAGTTAAGAAGTGTGCCGATGATGGGTGTAAGACATAGTTGGTGACATCCTTACAGAAAGTAGTTGAACTTTATGACCTTGGTAATGACTACTAACATGAACAAAGTAGTGTTCTGGTTAAGTGATCTCCACAACATTTTGTAAGTACACTTTTATTACAAGTGTTTTAACAACAACCATGATTGGTTCAAACTGATAGGCCTACGTGCTGTAATTTGGATTCGTCAATATTCAATGCCTAATGTATAAATAAACTGATATTAATCAAATTATTGAATTTATTCAGAAAAATATGGCACAAATACTAACACACAGCCTACTTGATAATACAATTAAAGATCATCCATGCGATTATGACCTCAGATCTTAAAGCATACATAATTATGAATGAAATATAAATAAAAAGTAAATAAATAAACGAAATGAGCTTCTAATGAATGTTGGGATTTATAATAGACATAAATGAAAATTATCAGAGTCGCATTGTCTTGCACTAATGGAAAACAACAGGTCCATTCTTAAATGGATTCAGTGTTATAATCTTAGCTGTTATGAGGCTTCCGTTATCGCTAACTGGCTTCTTATCGGGGTTCTCAACTGTTAGGTATTGATTTAAACAAGTTATCATTCGTATTTTTAGAACTTACTTAAAACATTTTGATATCAACTTAATGTAGTGAGAAAACAGTTTTTAATATAAATTTATGACAATTCAGCTTAACAGACAGAATCAAAGAATACAAACAAAATTGGTTAGACCACATTCAAAGAGTGGGTCAAGAACGTATAATAAAACAGTTATTCACATATAAGCCAGAGGGGTATAGATGTGTGGGACGCCCAAGAGCACGATGGAAATATCAATTTTCTGCATGAGATCGGAATGAACATGTTGTACTTCAATCCTTGAAGAATAAGAAGAAGAAGAGGAAAATTTATCTTTATATTTTTTTTCTATTATTCATGGCCGCGCGGACATAAGCTCTCCACACATCCCTATCCTGAGCTAATGCTTTCCAATCATTCCCTGTATAATCTACTTCCCTCAAATCATAGTTAAGAATAACATTAACTATTACTAGTAGTTAAGAATAACATTAACTATGATTTGAGGGAAGTAGATTATACAGGGAATGATTGGAAAGCATTAGCTCATGATAGGGATGTGTGGAGAGCTTATGTCCGCGCGGCCATCAACCTACGGGTTCGATAGTGCCAGTGAGTAAGTAAGTAAGTAATTATTTCAATTTTATTTTGTATACCAATACATTTATTTCAAAGTTTCGTGAGTTTAAATTCGGTCAGGGCCGATGAGATTTTTAAGGCCGGAAAAACCCTGGTATGACATATAGTTCACTTTATGTATTCTTGTCCATTCACCTTTCCTGCAAAAATTATCTTAAGAACTTTATTCTCAAATACTCGTAATCTTTTCTCCTTCCTTAAAAATAAGAACCCGTGTTTTATATTAGATTAGATTAGATTTATTTAGCCTGGTAGAGTTAAGGCCATGTGGCCTTCTCTTCCACTCACCAGGACAAACATATATTACATCAGAATATAACAATCTTAATTAACTCTAATATTAAACACTAAGTAAAAATTTGATCAAAAAGTTAATATCTATTATATTACGATCTATAATGCAACCAGTTAATGTTAGTTAAAATTAAGACTAAAACTAATAATAAAATGTATACAAGCAGGTCATATTAAATTGTCCCTGTCTAGTGTATATAAAAAACAAAGGAAAATAATGAGATATAGAAAACTAATTTTACGATTATACAATATTTAAAACAAAACAAATAAAAAGATTTATTTTTAATATTATTTTCATAAATAATTAAATTTATTAATTGTTAAAAGAATATTATCAGTGAGGTGTATAAGTTAGTTTGTTATTAAATAATTTTTTAGTTTGTTTTTGAAGGATGTTATAGTTTGACATATTAATATAATTATTGGAAGAATGGCGGCTTTATATATATATATATATATATATATATATATATACTTACTTACTTACTTACTTACTCACTGGCACTATCGAACCCGAAGGTTCATGGCCGCGCGGACATAAGCTCTCCATACATCCCTATCCTGAGCTAATGCTTTCCAATCATTCCCTGCATAATCTACTTCCCTCAAATCATAGTTAATGTTGTTCTCCCACCTCATTCTTGGTCTACCAACTGGGCGTTTTCCCTCTGGCTTTCCTACAAGAAGCTTCCATGCACTTCTTTCATTCCCCATACGCACAACATGTCCTTCCCATCGCAGTCTACGAGACTTAACTGTTCTTATTATATCTGGCTTCCTATAAAGACCATGTAGTTCATTGTTATGTAGTCTTCTCCATTCACCTGTCTGTTCATCTCTCTTTGGTTATATATATATATATATATATATATATATATAGGGGTATACATTTAAAGTCAGGGGCCAATTTCATTTTTACATACATTGACACGTACAAATAAAAAAATAATGTATTGGGAGTAAAACTTATTCTAGCAAAAGAATTAATGCAATGGAGAATGATATACATAAAATAATATATACCATATAATGTGATGGATTAAAACCAATAATACAGAAGAAAGTAATTAGTAATATAGGCCTATTAGGTTATAATAATAAGCAAAAATAGATTCTTCATATTTATCATTTTAAAATATTCAATTGATTTTTTCATTTAATTATTTTAAAATAATTAATTTAATTGCTTTTTTAAAACTAGCTGTGTTTAGTTTGCTTAGCTCTGGATTGGATCTAATTATTTCATGAAATATGTTTTTGTAATAATATTATAATATGATCCATTATTGGAACTGTGTTAAAATAACAGTATTGGAAAATGTTAAATGTTTTTGTAAGCCCTTCATGATTAATAATTTAACAAGGTTTTTTGATTAAAAATCAATTCTAATTGAGGAAGACGGATAGAATAAGAGGTGCTAGATTATTATTTATAACATTTTATTGCATAACCTCAATTCTAATATAGATAGAGATGGTTTACACATGTGGAAAGAATGAATGTATCAAGATTACCAAGAGCAGCATTCAACTACATGCCAATAGGTTCAAGGAATGTAGGAAAACCAGTGAAAATATGAACAGAACAACTGTGAGGCGAAACAGGCAATTTGCCTAGCCCGTGAAGTGAAGAAGAAGAAGAAGAACCTCAATTGTGATAACAGTTAACAATAACAATATTGCTAATTTCACTTATCGCTGGTCAAATAAAAATAAAGGAATACCTCTCCCCCGAGATGTAATGACACAGTGGAATGAAATTATAGAGTAGAGAAGAAAAGTATCGTCGATATTGTGAGGTACATAGAGTTTTGTTTAACGGATGATGTAATTTATTCGGCCGTGCATAAACTATAAATCAGATGATAAAGTATGTACGGTACTTGTAATATAATTATTGTCACGACAAACTAGGTCGATAGGCGGGATGTATGAAATCCTTGAGCGTTGTGCTTAAGATAATGATTTTTCAAATCACTTCCATCACCTATTCAAATTACTGTCGGTGCCACAGCTTATCGCACGTGGAAGGAATGTGGGCTGGAGGTTGTTGAGCTACACTACTGAACGAGGGAAAATTAGGAATTATATTTTATTATTATTATTATTATTATTATTATTATTATTATTATTATTATTATTCAATGGCATCATGTTGTCATTTAGACATTCTGGTATTTTACTCTGGCGTAGCGTTATTGTATCCCATTCTGAGATTGTGGCACTTGGAACGCGGAGTTACGCTGCCCCGATTAATAATAATAATAATAATAATAATAATAATAATAATAATAATAATAGTTTTATTTTACCTGGCAGAGTAAAGGTCATAAAGCCTTGTCTACCACCCAACCAGGTTAAAGAAATACAAAAAAAAATTCTTACATATAAATTACGCACGGAAAATCGAAAGAAGGAGCAGAAAATGAAGGCCTAGAACAACCTGGAAGAATAACATTCAGAATTCAATGAGGAAATTAGGTGTAACGGATGAAGACACAGAGGACAAAGAACGATGGAGAACTTTTTAATTAAGGGAATTTTGTGAATGTTTGTTACAAACTGATAGGCTATAAGTCCGTAGTGATTTATGTTTTTTTTTAACTCATGTTAATTACTAATATTGGTTGGAGAAAACCTTCAATGATGAAAATTCTCAAAATTAATGAATTTATTATTATTATTATTATTATTATTATTATTATTATTATTATTATTATTATTATTATTATTATTATTATTATTATTATTATTATTATTATTATTATTATTATTATTATTATTATTATGGAAGAATGGAAAAAAAAGTAAACCGATGGGAATACCACTAGATGAACAATATATACACTCCAGTTTGAGATGACCAATTGATATTGGCTCAAGAATTTGAAGATATAGAATACCTCACTAGAAAATTAATACAAGAATGTAGTTTATGGGGTTTAAAGATCAATATGGATAAATCTAGATATATGACAATAGGGGATTTTCCTCAAGATTTAATACTAAAAGAAGATTTAGGGACAATTATACACGTTGAAGAATATAATTATTTGGGAATTAAAATTACTAAAGATGGAAACAAGAAACAGAGATAAGAAACAGGATCAATATAGGAAAGTATGTTATATCTGCCCTAAATGGAATAGTATGGGACAAACATATCTTCAAAGAAACAAAAAAACAAAAAAAAAACTATTTTTAATACAATAATCAGAAGCATTATTACCTATGGAGCTGATGTGTGGGCTTTAAATGCACAAATGAAAAAAAAAATGTTCGCCACTGAAATGAACTACCGGAGACGCGCTGCAAGAATATCCAGGAAGGATAAAATCAGAAATTCATATATAAAAGAAAAAATGCAGCTACAATATTCAATATTAGATTTTATAAAGAAGAAACAATTAAATTGGTACGGACACATTAGAAGGATGGAAGAAGGAAGACTACCTAAGATTATCATGGATTGGGAACCACAGGGAAGGAAAAAGAAGGGTAGACAAACTATTACGTGGATTCAGGGAATCAATGAAGCTAAGAGGGGATGGGAAATAAATGGATGAACAGACAGAAATGGAAAAATGTGTTGAAACAAATGTGTAGTTAACTGTGAACATGGGTACCGGAAAAATGCATATTCATTGTAAAAGCCGGAATAAAAAAAATATTATTATTATTATTATTATTATTATTATTATTATTATTATTATTATTAATTCCCACCACGTTGTAATTTTGACATTCTGGCATTCTCTCCTGGCTTGGCGTCATTGTAACCCACTTCTGAGGTTGTGACGCCTGGAACGCGGAGTTAACGCTGTCCCGATGATATAATAATAATAATAATAATAATAATAATAATAATAATAATAATAATAATAATAGCTTTAATTTTACCTGGCATAATTAAGGTCATTAGGCCTTGTCTACCACTCAACCAGGTTTTAAAAAATACAAATATCATTCTTACATCTAAATTATAATAAACATATATGTACATAGTATGTCTAAATTATAGGTCTAAGTATTATTTACAAAATATTTTGGTTTAATCTAGATTTAACGATTGAAATATAAAATGTACAATATAGAAAAGTCAGATAAAAACACTATTAATGGCATACAATAAATTTAGTTCTCGAGAAAAATTAATTATTTTACATACAAATGATACATGATGATTACACTGGTCAACATGATTGTTGTCTCATGAGTACCAATAGTTGTACTTAATGCAGTTTTTTTATCGTGTTTTCAAATATGTATTCGGAATTTCGCCATCACCCACAGTTTTTTTTATTTCAATTTCAATTAATGGATTTAAACAATTATTTTTTTAATAAACGTTTTTTTCGTCCATTTGTCCATTGTAAAATAAAATCAAATGAACTAACTCAGGAGATTTCAGCTATGAAAAAAAAATATCAAGGCAAATGGAATCCTAATATGCTAGTCGATTATTGTTGGACCATCAAGAGGGATGTTCCACAGGCGAAATGTAGCAGAAAATCGTCATTTCTTACTTTCTAGGTGAGTCCGAATGTTCGAATATTGTGTAGTTACGAATGTAGAAAATATTAAAGTGTTTGAAGTTACAAATTCCTGTGTCTCGGAAACGTGATGGAGAAAACCCGATATCATAATTCAATCCAGGAGAAAAAATACTATCAGAATCACATATTTTCCTTTCTGAGACAAAACAAAAAAGTTTATTTTTTGTTGCTCAGTGTTATGGTAATGATTGCACCAGGAGAGGCGTTAATCCTGACTTAATGAATATGTTAATTATGATAATCATGATCAGATGATGTTGAGGACCGTCTGGGCCTTAAAGTTTCCTAACAATTCTCTTACCCTAAAAAAAAACCGCGACATGCCTAGAAGACCCTTGACCTACCAGCCGGCTGCTGGCCTCACGTCCACATGCGTTAATCATCTAATCATAGAGGTAGACGATCATAAGCCATTTTAGGAGTGACATGTGGTCAGCATGTCGGATCCCCCAGCCGTTATAGCTGGTTTTCTCAACTTGGAGTCGCTACTTAATGTAGCTACCTATCTATATGCCGCGAAAAAATATTGATTAATTTCAGCATTATGACTTCCATCTGCACTATTCTTTGTTCTCAAATATAGGCCTACATATTCCTCACCTATTTTTTCACGCTTTATATTAGCTTGTCCTGTGTATCTATCTATCTATCTACGTAACGGAATTTTTCAACGCGATTTTCTCCCGCTTAAAATCATTGGATCGACTTGAAACTTTGTATACTTGTAGAAGACCCGTGACAATACAATAATTTCATATTTTGTTCCTAAAATCATGGCCAGAATCATCAGAAAATAAAAAAGTGTCTTTGTATCTATGTAACGGAATTTTTGAACACGATTTTCACCCACTTAGAAACATTGGATCGACTTGAAACTTTGTATACTTGGAACCCGTGACAATACAATATTTTCATATTTGTTTCTAAAATCCTGACCAGAATCGTCAGAAAATAAAAAAAAAAGTGTCTTTGTATCTATATAACGGAATCTTTGAACACGATTTTCACCCACTTAGAAACATTGGATCGACTTGAAACTTTGTATATTTGTAAAGGGCCCGTGAAAATACAATAATTTCATATTTTGTTTCTAAAATCCTGGCCAGAATCATCAGAAAATAAAAAAAAAACGAAAACTGGTAGAATAGGTTACGGACTTGTCGACTTCTTAGTCAATTGTTGTAAGAGCTCAGTTGGTAGAGCGGTGAACTCTAGTTATACCGGTATATAATTTCAGTAATCCATAGATCGCTCGTTCAAATCCGGCTGGGAGTTTTTCTAGAAGAGTATTACTTTTAGTTCATACTACAATAGTATCGAATTTAAAGATATTTACATGTTTATCTTATTCTGTAAAATATTAAAAATAATAGTTTTAAAAAACTAAACACGCTTTATTAGAAAACCGAACTAAAAAATGAAAAATATTTTCCAACACGCTTGGGATAAATAATTTTACCGTTAAAAGCGTGGGGTGCTTTTTATGATTTTTACATTTTCTTCTTAGAGACTTTACTTTTACCAATATCTGTTTAGTATCAAATATATTAATTGATAAAGAGCACCCCACGCTTTTGATGGTAAAATTATTATCCCAAGCGTGTTACTTACTTACTCACTGGCACTATCGAACCCGTAGGTTCATGGCCGCGCGGACATAAGCTCTCCATACATCCCTATCCTGAGCTAATGCTTTCCAATCATTCCCTGTATAATCTACTTCCCTCGAATCATAGTTAATGTTATTCTCCCACCTCATTCTTGGTCTACCAACTGGGCGTTTTCCCTCTGGCTTTCCTACAAGAAGCTTCCATGCAAGTCTTTCATTCCCCATACGTGCAACATGTCCTGCCCATCGCAGTCTACGAGACTTAACTGTTCTTATTATATCTGGCTTCCTATCAAGACCATGTAGCTCATTGTTATGTAGTCTTCTCCATTCACCTGTCTGCTCACCTCTCTTTGGTCCAAAAAAATTCCTAAATACTTTATTCTCAAATACTTGTAATCTCCCTTGAAGTTGGAGTCCATGTTTCGCACCCATATAATATAACCGGTAGAATAACAGTTTTATATATTTTCAGTTTAACGTTTTTTGAAAGGAGTTGGGACATCAAGAGTCTCTGCAATGCATAATAACACGCATTTCCAGAATTGAGCCTAAGTTTAATTTCATTGTGCATCTCATTCCTATTTGTAATTATTGTTCCTAGGTATTTGAATTCAATCACTTCCTCAAAATTTCCCTCATTTGTCATTAGCTGTCCATTTCCATTATATAATATATTTCTACGTGTGACCATATATTTAGTTTTATTGATATTTACTTCCAGTCCTAATTTCTTAGTGTTACTCAATAGCCCCTGGGGGTCCGTCGGGCCCCAGCTGTGCTCACAACAGCAACAGGGCGCGTCCCCGGGTGGCGGATAGGGGAACGGTCGGTGGTTTGCTTGCATTCCTCCCGGCTAGGTCCAGACCGGACCCGCGGGCCATTTGTGGGGTCGTCAGGACTCGAGCGACCTGACGTACTATATAGCTCGTGCTGCGCCCACTCCAGCAGCAAAACGCGTCCCCTCGGTGGCGTAGTGGGGAAAAGGTCGGTGGATCTGCTAGTCAGTCCTCCCTTCCAAGTCCGATGGACTCGCGGACCATGAGTGGGGTCAGCAGGAAAAACATATGCGAAAGGGGCCTGCTGTCAAGCCTAGAACTATCCCGGCCCACAGCGGGGGCATGTGCCGCTGTTGGCGTGGCGGTGGGAGACTAGGGGATCGTGCCCCCCTATCTCCTGGTTCAATTGAACCTGAGACCATCTGTGGGGGCACCATGGGAGATGAGCTCCCTGGATGCCTACATTGCTCAGTGGGCTGCCTCACAGCAGCTACACGACTAGGCCTAGTCTTGCGAACGGGCTGGATGGGACAATACCGGGCGTAATGCTGGGAATTACCACCAGGTCAATAAGCTCGGGAAAGGAGGAAGCGCGGTCTTTGTTTGGTGGGACTTAGCGCCGACTCTGGAACCGAGTGACCCAAGGACAATCTGTGAGGTCGTCAGGAGTTGAGCGACCTGACGTACTAATGCTCAGGCTGGACCCACTTCAGCAACCAAACACGTCCCCAGCTGGTGCACTGGGGGAAAGATCGGTGGATCTGCTAGACAGTCCTCCCGGTTAAGTCCAAGGGACTCGTGAACCATTAGTGGGGTAGGCAAGAGTTGAGCGCCTTGTCGTACTAGTTGCTCATCTGTTGGAGCTTGCGAGCTCCGTGCTGGCCCACAACAGCTGCAGAAGGCGTCCCTGGGTGCACACCAGGGCTCGGCTCGGACCAGTCCAGAGGGGAGCTACTGTACTGGTTCCTGGCTCGGCCTACGGGCCCGTCGACAAACTGTGGGGTCGCCAGGAGATGAGCACCTGGATGTACTAAAAGTCTCACACTGTTGGGCTTGTAGCCCTAGCCGGTCTCACAACGGCTGCAGGACACGTCCCTGGAGGCAGAACAGGGGAATGGTCGGTGGATCTGCGACAGCAGTCCTCCCGGCTAGGCTCATGGAGCCCGTGGACCAACTGTGGGGTCGTCAGGATTGAGCGACCTGATGTACTATGTAGCTCAGCAATTCCCAGAACTGCAAACTCCAACACTCTCTCCCTGGGGTGTTGGTTTAAGGACCGTGAACTTGAACGTGGACGCGAACATAGGATAGGGAGGACTAGAACTAGGACTTGGGAGTATGGTCAGGACGACCGAGGTATCCCAAGGGGTGGACGGATGGGCCTAGATGTTACTCAATAGTGTGTGCGTGTTGTCTTTCAGTATCGCCTTGCAATCGGCCAATAGTACTACATCATCAGCATAAACTAACAGCTTATTAATACCGTTGAGTTGTAAGCCTTTCTCATTATCTAAAGATTTAATGGCATGCTCTAGTACAAAATTAAATAGTAGAGGAGATAGTGCATCTCCTTGCTTCAACCCATTCTGGATTTCAAAAGTGTCCGAAAACTGTTTGCCTACACGCACCCTACTCGTTGAGCCATTTAGACACATTCGTATAAGTCTAGCTAACTTTTTAGGAATTCCGAACTCCAGCAGGATACTATATAACTTCTCCATCTTAATTGAATCATATGCTTTTTTGAAGTCTACGTATAGTTGATGTACAGTACCATTATATTCCCATTTCTTTTCTAAAATCTGTCTTATACTAAAGATCTGATCTGTTATAGACCTGTTAAAATTATTTTTCATTTTTTAGTTCGGTTTTCTAATAAAGCATGTTGTTTTAGTTTTTTTAAACTATTATTTATTATTTAAATAATAATAGAAGTAATAATATTGTAGAAGATTTTACAATATTTCTCTTCGTGGACACTAAAGGTAGGCAGAGTAGAATATGGTTCTCCATAGAGTTTACATAAGAACACTAATTGTTAGGCAGACCGTAACGAAGACTAGCTAGTTGAAAGTGAAGCATAAAATTACATAATAAGAAAGAAAGGAATTTAAGCAGAAAGTGGAGAGTGCTGTATTCGGACATTATACCCTGTGTTTACCGCTATAACATCGCTATCATATGCCCGTTAACTGGAATTTCTTCCAGCTCTCAAACAGTCCATTATCACGGTCACGTGCCCTGGAGCCATCGTTATAAAACGGCTACATATTGTATTCCTTATTTATAACGATATAAGTATACAGTTGTCACTTAATGATCGTCATTTTAGTTTCCACAATTTATTTGTTACAAGGATAAGAGTTAATTAACTGCTTGTTTTTACTTCATTAATCGTAAAACATCTGAAGTTCTTAATGACAGGTTTCCTTTAAGGATAATCAGTTGAGAAGAGAAGTAAAGAGTAACTTGTAATAAAAAAAATAGATTTATGATTCTACTTGTTAAAAAAAAGAAAGTTGTATTAATTAAGGCTATATTTCACTTTAGAAATATATAGGCCTACGTGTTTTTAGCGATTTCCGAAGGTAAAGAGTTATTGATGTTGTTCTCATTCAAATATTTTTGAAAATATTACAAGTCATCAGAGATCCTGTCCAGTAAACACCGAACATGATCATGATTTAAATAAATATGAAATTATTGTATTGTCACGGGCTTTTACAAGTATACGAAGTTTCAAGTCGATCCAATGTTTCTAAGTGGGTGAAAATCGTGTTCAAAGATTCCGTTACATAGATACAAATACACTTTTTTTATTTTCTGATGATTCTTGCCAGGATTTTAGAAACAAAACATGAAATTATTGTTTTGTCACGGGTCCTTTACAAGTAAACAAAGTTTCAAGTCGATCCAATGATTTTATATATATATTAGTTTACAGGTGAGGAAAAACCCAGAAAAAAACCTCACCCAGGAGCCTGTCCCGATCGGGAATTGAACCCGGGCTCGCTGCATGAGAAGGCAGCACACTACCTCGAGATCACAGCGGTGGATATACATGTAATATTGTCTTCTGCCATTCTTTTTACATGATCATGCCATTTTAATTGTTTATTTTATTATATATAGGCCCTATAGATTATATGTATGCCAAGAATGCCAGAAGACAGATTCCCAAATAGAATACTAGAATGGGTGCCACTTGGCAGGAGAAAAAATAAGATAACCACAAATAACGTGGGTTGATGGTGTTTTAAGCAGCATGACGGAAAAAATGATTGGACGATGGAGATTGGAATGACAGAGATGTGGAGGAGAATGACACTAGATTAATATTGGTAGCAGGAAAATGTTCTGAAACATTGTGAAACCTGCTATATATATATATACATATCTGTGTGTGTGTGTGTGTGTGCGCGCGTACATGAGTGTGTTAACTTCTAGCGGCCTCATTTTTTGGGAACTAAACTCGGCATAAAACAATTAATTAAAAAAAGTAAGTTTGAGTTCATTACCCACCATAATCGAACTACTAGAAATAGGAATTCATATAAAATGAGGACTGTTTCAGGGAAAGAAGCCCATACATGGACTCTTACTTTAAGGGAAGAGAAAATTTACGAGCATTTGAGAATAAAGTTCTTTAGAAAAATGTTTGGACCAAAGAGAGATGGACAGATAGGCGAATGGAGAAGACTGCATGACAGTGAGTTACATGATATTTATAGGAAACCAGATGTAATAAGAACAGTTTAGTCTCTTAGACTGCGATGGGCTGGACATGTGGCACGAACAGAGAATGAAAGAGGGGCATGGTAACTTTTAGGGAAACCAGAGGGAGAGCGCCCACTTGATAGACCAAGAATGAAGTAGGAAAATAACATTAACCATGATTTGAGGAAAGTATATTATGCAAGAAATGATTCGAAAACGTTAGCTCATGATAGGGATATTTGGAGAGCTTATGTTCGCGCGATCATGAACTTACGGGTTGGATTGTGCTAGTTAGTTAGTTAGATCTAACATGAACAACTAAGGAAGTCACAGGTTAAGTTTGTGCGAAATGGCGAGTTTTTGCAACTTGCTTATCCGTAAGTAAGTAAGTAGGGCTAACTAGATTTTCTCTTCGCGTACATGTTGTTCTGCCATCGCAGATAAAACTAATAAAAGTTGTACAGCAGGATCTGGAATAACTCGCTTTCTTTCATACTCTTTTATCATAAGTAATGATTCACGAATGATTTCCAAACTATCGATAAATTCACGACTCACGAAGTGAGGAGTGAATTTATCTAGAGAATTTGGAAATCAAGAGTGGCATTTGTTAGGACTATTTAACGAATAAAATTAAGCTCTTTACTAAAAAATAATTATTTGGATATAGTTACCGGTGTTTTAAAATATTTATATAGTTAATGTAAACGGCGATGTTTGAAAACAAATTAGAAATGTGAGGTTATGTATATTCACTGCAACTCGATCATATTATTTATTGCCAAATAGGATCGCAATACTGTAAGAATGCACTCTAGTGGAGAAATAATGAAACATATCAGACTATTATAATCAACATTATAGGTTAATCATTTATATTTTGAATAAACAACTCAGTAAAATCACTGAATCTATTCATTATTTGCTATATTCAATGTATTTGTTGGAGAAAAATAATGGTCTAACCTGTTCAGAATATTAAAAAAGGAGGAGCTTTCTTTATCGCAAAAGCAGGAGCTGATAAAGAGAAATCGATAAAGAGCGAGGTGAAACACGACTGCCATTGGTGTAAAACAGAATTCTTTGAAACGTGATTGGTCATTGACTACCATTTGCGACATGAGTTAAATAGTCAGCAAAATAATGTATAAGCTAGCATTTCAGCTGAAATAGCATTCTCTGAACCGAGCGAGTTGGCTCAATTGGTAGCCTTTGAGACTGAAATCCGGCAAGTCCCGAATTCAAACGCCGCGCCGGTGCCGATCTATCTGACAAGATTTTTCCTGATTTTCCTCAGTCGCCAAGCCAAATGCTGGGTTGGAATTCCATCATCATTATCCATTTCACCATATTCAACTAACTAACTAACTCACTCACTGGCAGTATCGACCCATAGGTTCATGGATTTGCTGACATCAGGTCTCATACATCCCAATCCTGTGCTAATGTTTTCCAATCATCCCCTGTATAATCTTCTTCTTCTTCTTCTTTAGCAGGCGAGTACAACCTCATTGAAGTTTTGGCTTCCTCAACAATTTTTCTCCACCTGGATCTATTCTGGATACAGACTGGCCAATTTCCAATTTTTACTTCAAATATGCCTATATATTTTATAACATCATCCTGCCATGTGATTTTTGGGTGTCCAGCTGTTCTGGTTTTCATTTGTATATTCTTCTTACAAGCTTGTCTTCCTGCATTCTATTTATATGTCCAAACCAGCGCAGTCTTTGGGTTTTAATGTGGTTTATTACATTTTTATTTCGTATTAGATTATTTAATTCAGAGTCCATTCGTATACGTCATGTGCCATCGCTTTCTCTAATTGGTGTATAATCTACTTCCTTCAAATTATCTAACTATAATGGCGTAGCCCATTGTTGAGCCACAGCGTCTCCTTTGTAAAGAGTTACTAGACCAAGTTAATTTTTAGTTATTATCGCCTCACTCTGATGGTTAACAGTTTATATAAAAGCGTGTGCCGCGCGACAATGCTCGACATGCGATGTTGTCACGTTTCTCATAACGCTATGAGCATTTATTACACAAGGACAGAAGACAATGATTATTTATGTTATTATTTAATTTTTATGTTATTATTTGGTATTGTTTAACTTCTAAAATTATAATTATACATGTATTTATTTATTAAATAATTTAATTATAGGCCTATAGCTTGTAGGTCTACATAAATGTAATATTCATACAACATCATGCCGAAAGTATTATTATTATTATTATTATTATTATTATTATTATTATTATTATTATTATTAACTGTTCGGTCTGAAATATTTTCCCATGACATTCAGATGTAATCACTTATATATTTAACTAATATAATATGTAGATATTATATTATTATTCGAGCTACATGTCACAATAAATCACTGATAATTATAACAATTAATTACGGTATACAATTTTATAACTGGGTCGACTGCTGCACGTTCCGAGTTTTAATTGAAACTGAGGGAAGAAGAGCAATGTGGCAACATCGTGGTTGTCGCGGCAGTCGAGATCTTTGTATTTTAATAACATATAACAACTGCGGGGAAACTAGGCGAGCCGCTTGTTAAGCATCATAGTGAGGCGATAATACCTTATTTGTACGTAGATGTCATGGATGGCATGCGGTCAACACACCGACACAAAGAGACATCTAACAGGCAACTAAGGTATTACTAGGACGTTGAGGTCGGTAAATTTTGCTTAGAGGCCCTTTTTATTCAGGCTTAAGGATCTTTCAAGAGCCTGGAAATCTTCAAACTCGGGACCTACGGCTAAAGTCCCTCCCGAAGGCCTTGGATTTTTCAGTCCTAAAAACTAACTAACTTACCCACTGCAAGTAAACAGTTTTTGAGATAGTCTCTCACTGGTCATCCGTGACATGGCCTATACCAATTACCTCGGTAAACGTTTATGGTAAATGGAAGCTACTGTGTGTTACAGGGACTCTTGTTGTCCCAATTTCTTTAAAAAAATTACAGTTAAAATATATAAAACGTCCACCGCTGTGGTCTCGAGGTAGCGTGCTGTCTTGTCACGCAGCGGGTCCGAGTTCGATCCCCGGTCGGAACAGTTTCCTGGGTATGGGTGAGGTTTTTATCGGGGTTTTTCCTCACCTGTAAGACAAATGTCAGGAAACTTCATGGCCCAAACGGTCCGCGAACATCATATGGCCATCGGAATCATCATTCATATTCATCTTAGGTTAAGCTTAGGATTAGGGACTCTCCTCGCGCACCACTATCATCATCATCACTCGCCATATCATCGGGACAACAAAACCCCGCCTTCCAGGCGCCCCAACCTCAGAAGTGAGTTACAATTACGCTAATACCAGGAGAGAACACCAGAAATGTCCAAAAAAGGACAAACTGGGGCATTAAAAAAAATATATATAGGCCCTATATAGGCCTATATATGGGGATTCGCCGTAGTATAGTGGTTAAGGCACTGCGCTACAAGCCGTAAGGTCGAGGGTTCGAGCCCCGTGGGATCAGGATTTTTAAACTGACCCAAACCCTCTGGCTGCACTATGGTCCTGGGGTCGACTCAGCCTCTAACGGAAATGAGTACCAGACGCTTGTTCTGGGGGTAAATGCGGCCGTCACGCAGGGCTGACAACCCGACTGACATGAAGTGCCGATTGTCTAGAAAAGTGGGAGCCTTAACCTCCTACTACCCCAAGGGCCTCCTGAGGCCTGTCGTGGGATCACTTTACTATATATATATATATATATATATATATATATATAGCAGAGAGAGAGAGGGAGAGAGAGTGTGCAGAATGCTGAGCTTGCAGTGAAAGACCTGCTCTTGGCAGAACATTATGAATGAATATATATATATATATATATATATATATATATATATATATAAACTGTTATTCTCCCAGTTATATTATACTGATGCCAAACATGGAATCTTACTTTAAGGGAGAATAAAGTTCTTAGGACATTTTTTTGTCCCGCGCCGTAGCCGAGCGGTTAAGGTAGGAAGCCTTGGCGCAGAGCTACGGGACTTGCGCTGGTTCGAGTCTCCATGGGGGAAGAAATGTTCTCATGGTATTTCGGCCGGTATGGGACAGGTGCCCACCCAGCATCGTGAGGCAATTGGGTAGCTACAATAAGTAGCGGCTCCAGGTTGAGGAACCAGCTATAACGGCTGGGGGACTCGACATGCTAACCACATGTCACCCCTACACTGGCTGTTGATCATCTACCTCTGTGATTGACACATGTGGATGTGAAGGGCCAGCAGCCGGCTGGTAAAAGGGCAACCGCTGAAAAGTGGAAAGACCCTCAATCAATCGGAAGGACAATATTTTCGACCAAAGAGAATGAACAGATAGGTGAATGGAGAAGACTTAATAACAGTGAGCTACCGGTAGGCCTACATGATCTTTATGGAAAACATGATATAATAAAAATAGTTAAATCTCGTAGATTGCGATGAACAGGACATATGGTACGGATTGGAAATGAAAGAAGGGTTTGGAAACTCCTTGTAGGAAAACTAGAGGAAAAGCGCCCAATAGACAGACCAAGAATGAAGTGGGAGGATAACATTAACCATGATTTGAAGGAAGTAGATTATACAGGGGATGGAAAATATTAGCTCAGAATAAGGATCAATGGAGAGCTTATGTCCGCGCGGCCTCCGGGTTCGATAATGCCAGTGAGTTAGTTAGATATCATCACTCGTTTTCAACTTCGTTATAATGTAACGAAATATGTTCAGTAAATGACATCAGCATTTTTCTATATTGCTAACAGTGCATCGCATTTCCTGAGAAAGTGCTTCTATGATTTTTTTACTGTTAAAAGCTAAAGAAAATATCTTGGTATTCTCTTTGGTGTAGCCTACTGCTGGATTAAAGAATGACTTTGAGGTATTCAGATCACAAGTGGACCATGTCCATATTTTACTCTTTTGAGAAAAACTGATATTACTTACTTACTCACTGGCACTATCGAACCCGTAGGTTCATGGCCGCGCGGACATAAGCTCTCCATACACCCCTATCCTAAGCTAATGCTTTCCAATCATTCCCTGTATAATCTACTTCCCTCAAATCATAGTTAATGTTGTTCTCCCACCTCATTCTTGGTCTACCAACTGGGCGTTTTCCTTCTGCCTTTCCTACAAGAAGTTTCCAGGCACGTCTTTTATTCCCCATACGTGCAACATGTCCTGCCCATCGCAGTCTACAAGACTTAACTGTTCTTATTATATCTAGCTTCCTATAAAAACCACGTAGTTCATTGTTTTGTAGTCTTCTCCATTCGCCTGTCTGTTCATCTCTCTTTGGTCCAAAAATTTTCCTAAGTACTTTATTCTCAAATACTTGTAATCTCCTTTCCTCCCTTAAAGTAAGAGTCCATGTTTCGCACCCATATAATATAACTGATAGAATAATAGTTTTATATATTTTCAGTTTAACGTTTTTTGAAAGGAGTTGGGACATCAAGAGCCTCTGCAATGCATAATAGCACGCATTTCCAGAATTGAGCCTATGTTTAATTTCTTTGTGCATCTCATTCCTATTTGTTATTATTGTTCCTAGGTATTTGAATTCAGCCACTTCCTCAAAATTTCCCTCATTTGTCATTAGCTGTCCATTTCCATTATATACTGAATTTCTACGTGTGACCATATATTTAGTTTTATTGATATTTACTTCCAGTCCTAATTTCTTAGTGTTACTGAATAGTGTGTGCGTGTTGGCCTTTAGTATCTCCTCGCTATCGGCCAGTAGTACTAAAGTAATACATTTAATTGCATATGAAGAATTAAAACATTTTTATAGTAAAAAAAAAAAGAAAAACAAATACAATACTTGGTTCACAGATAGTCTCAAGAATAATTATTTTGAATCCAAATCAACATAAAAATAGGATTTTCAATTTTTGGACTTGGTTCACTTTTGTTTTGAACCCCATTTATGCCTCAAATCCTTCATGCAAGAGATAAAGAGGGGGGAGGACGTACAGTACAGTCATATTATTGACCAATAGGATATAAAGTACAAAAACAAAAATTCTAAGAAAAAAAAGACCATTCCAAAATGCCCTTACCAAAATGTTCACTAATCTTAAAGGTCCAATAGGACATAAGGTCCAAAAGAAAGGTTAATTTAAAAAGTCCACATCTTCAGAACCTCATCATCATCTTCGATCACGTATTAGGTCTTTGCCTGCTCCGATCTCACATCTGTTCATCTGTTCATCCCAGCGCTTTCTTGGTTTTTCTACCGATCTTCGTCCTCCATGATTACACAACAGTGCCATCTTTGGTATCCTATCATCTGTCATTCTTTGCAGATGTTCTATTCAATTGTTCCTGTGTTCTTCTATTTATTGAAGAAGTAGTTCTTCTCTAATATTCTCATTTCTAATAATATGTTCTTCTATTGTACAACCTTTCACAGGCCGTAGGAATCTCATTTCGCTGCTTGAATTTTACTGTTTTCTTTTTCCTTCAGGAGTCAGGCCTCACTTCCAAACATCGCCACTGGTAGTGCCATCGTTGAATAAAATCTTAACTGTGTATCCTTTCTTACTTTGTTCCTCAGTGTTCCTCTTCAGTATCTCCATGTAAAAATACCCAGTGCATTGAAAGTGGATGTTAATATACAGAGTGATTCTGAAAAAGCGTTCAAAAATGTAAGAGGACATAGGGGGTGCTCCACTGAACAATTTGAGATAGAGAACCTAGGGTCAGAGAAACCAGTCTAAGGAGAAATGGAAGTAAACATGTTTAGCATGATTGTTTCCCAGCTGATTTACAACTAACATGCGTACATGTTTACATGCACATCTGTTTATCTACATGCAGCCTACTACACCTATTAGTTCCTGCAAGGAAGAGCCTGATGACTAGGAAGTCATGATTCAGTATTTGACCTGACTCCCCTTGATTACTTCCTATGGAAATATCTAAAGACACTTGTGTTTGAGATCCAGTGGAAACGGACATAGAATTAGTTGCCAGGATTGTAGCTGCCTGTGACGCGATTCAAAACACACCAGATAGGTCTACTATATAACTTCTCCCTCTTAATTGAATCGAATGCCTTATTTAAGTCTACATACAGTTGATGTACAGTGCCATTACATTCCCATTTCGTTTCTAAAATCTGTCTTATACTAAAAATCTGATCTGCTGTAGACCTGTTTCTTCTACATCCACATTGATGATCTCATGAGTACCAATAGTTGTACTTAATGCAGTTTTTTATCGTGTTTTCAAATATGTATTCGGAATTTTTTTATTCCAATTTCAATTAATGGATTTAAATAATTATTTTTTTAATAAACCTAGATTCTTCCCGGAAAATCTTGGCGCAGTGAGCGATGAGCACGGGGAACACTTTCATCAGGAGATTTCAGCTATGGAAAAGAGATATCAAGGCAAATGGAATCCTAATATGCTGGCCGATTATTGTTGGACCATCAAAAGGGATGCTCCACAGGCGAAACATAGCAGAAAATCGTCATTTCTTACTTTCTAGGTGAGTCCGAATGTTCGAATATTGTGTAGTTACGAATGTAGAAAATATTAAAGTGTTTGAAATTATAAAAAAACCTGTCTCTCGGAAACCTTGCATGATGGAGAAAACCCGATATCATATTTGAATTCAGGAGAAAAAAATACTATCAGAATCACATTTTTTTCTTTCTGAGACAAAAAAAACTTATTTTTTGTTGCTCTATGTTATGTATTTAATATAGAGTGTAAATCTGCTTACTTATATATTTGTTAGAATTTTGTACGAAGTTGAGAGTAATGAGATGCCTCTGTAGTTGTTGCAATCAGAGGAGGGTTTGTTAATATTAAAATAAATTTATGACCGCTGTTGTTGGAAGCGTAGGAAAATGACAACAGCATAAACTTACGTGAAGAGGTGTATAAGTGGGCGTAGATCGGTCTAGGTTCGTAAGTAATGTAGTTAAGGTGGGCATGTGTTCATTAATAATTATAGTAAAACTTTCTTATTGCTTGTAGGCTTAACGTTCACCTATTTAACAAGTCTCTCTCTTTCTCTCTCTCTCTCTCTCTCTCTCTCTCTCTCTCTCTCTCTCTCTCTTATATTCATGTTAGCATATAATTTGCGATAATGTGGGTTACGAGGTTTAAATTTATGCAATATGCTCTACAATAAATTCTTGTATGTAGGCTTAACAAATCTTTAGAGGATGAAGAAGGCCTACAACTCAATTATATTAATAGGTTGTTAGTTTATACTGATGATGCAGTACTATTGGGGGCGATAGCGAAGAGATACTAGAAGCCAACACGCACACATTTTTTAGTAACTCTAAGAAATTGGGACTGGAAGTAAATATCAATAAAACTAAATATAGGCCTATAGTCACACATAGAAATAAATTATATAATGGAAATGGACAGCTAATGACAAATGAGAGAAATTTTGAGGAAGTGACTGAATTCAAATACCTAGAAACAATAATCATAAATACGAATGAGATGCACAAAGAAATTAAACATAGGCTCAATTCTGGAAATGCATACTATTGTGCATTGCAGAGACTCTTGACTTCCCAACTCCTTTTAAATAACGTTAAACTGAAATTATATAAAACTATTATTCTACCAGTTATATTATATGGGTGCGAAACATACACTCTTTCTTTAAGGGAGGAAAGGATATTACGAGTAGGCCTATAAAGTTCTTAGGAAAATGTTTGAGCCAAAGAGAGATGAACAGACAGGTGAATGGCGAAGATTAGATAACAGTGAGCTACATGGTCTCTATAGAAAGCCAGATATAATAAGAACAGTTAAGTAACGTAGACTGCGATGGGCAGGTCATGTTGCACGAATGAGGAATGAAAGACTTGCATAGAAGCTTCTTGTAGGAAAGCCAGAGGATAAACACCCAATTGGTAGACCAGTAATGAGGTGGGAGAATAACATTAACTATGATTTGAGGGAAGTAGATTATAACGGAATGATTGGAAAACATTAGCTCAGGATAGGGATGTATGAAGAGCTTATGTCCGCGCGGCCATGAACCTACTGGTTTGATAGTGCCAGTGAGTAAGTTAGTTTAGTTAGCCCTATAAGTTCACCCATTGATTAAAACTGATTTTGCAAAAGACTTTCAAGTTTAACACTAATAGAAAAACAAACGATAATGTTTTTTTCTAAAACATTTTAAAGGGTTATTTGTTATGTCATGTCGTATGTGGTTAGGGCAATATACTACAAGGAAATTCGCGGGTTAGAATCCCAATGTGGTCAACATTTTTAAACTGGCTTAAACTTTTTGGCGGCACTATTTTTTATTTATTTGTTTTATCTGATGGAGTTAAGACCGTAAGGTCTTCACTTCCACTTCATAAGGGATAATTATATGCTACATAGGCCTATAATAACAATTATGAATTATCTACATGTTGATTAATGATACATACTAGATAGAGGCTACACATAAAGTTGACAAGAGAAAGAAAGAAAAATAGTATTAATAATAATTGTATCGTATTGTAAGCCCATGTTTTCCCTTTACAGAGATTTAGGCGCTCTCCCCCTACAGGGAAGAATTTGAACCATATTAATTTAGTTAGACTTGTTTTCGTATAGATGTCATTTTTTGAGTGGTCCGTGGTCAGCGTTCCGCCTCATACTGACATCTAGGAAACCAAGGTAGTACTAGGACGGGAAAATTCGGTACATTTTGCTTAGAGGCCTTTTGATTCAGGCTTAAGGATTTTTTACGAGCCTGAAAATCTTCAGACTCGGGACCCACGGCTTAAAGTCCCTCCAGGACTTGCTCCTTGGATTTTTCCGTCCTAAAAATCCATCGACCCTGGCCGGGTTTCAACCCGCGACCCTCGGGACCAGAGGCAAGAAGCATAACCACTAGTCCACCGCGGCCTACTAATTGATGAAATGTAATTATTTAATTGAGGACGACTGGTTTACCAGGTACTAATTTTGTATTTAATATCTTATATAAAATCCACTGCTGTGGTCTCGAGGTAACGTGCTGCCTTGTCAAGCAGTGGGCCCCGAGTTCGATCCCCGGTCCTGACAGTTTCCTGGGTGACGTTTTTATCGTTTTTTTTTCTTCACCTGTAAGATAAATGTCAGGAAACTTTAAGGCCCAAACGGTCCCCGAACATCATATGGCCATCGCATTCATCTTAGATTAAGCTTAGGATTAAGGGCTCTCCTGACGCATCAATATCATCATCACCCATCATATCATCGGTGCAACGTAACCCTGCCTTCCAGGCGCCCCAACCTCAGAAGTGTGTTACAATTACGCCAATGCCAGGAGAGAACACTAGAAATGTCCAAAAGGACAACCTGGGGCATTAAAAACACACACACACACATATATATATATATATATATATATATATATATATATATATATATATATATATATATCCATCCATAGTAATTCTGCCGGAGGGGAGGTCTTTCACTGCAATCATAGCATTTACATGGTATGCTTTGCAGCTTTACTAGGGAATTGTAGGTGCGGTAGCTTCCCGTTGCTTTCCACATCGGTGAAGGATGATGATGATAACGATAAGGATGATGACGATGATGGCCATATGATTTCGGGGACCGTTTGGACCTTAAAGTTTTCCTGACATTTGTCTTACAGGTGAGGAAAAACCCCGATAAAAACCTCACCCAGAAAAACTGTCCCGATCGGGGATAGAACCCGGGCCCACTGCGTGACAAGTCAGCACGCTACCTCGAGACCACAGCGGTGGATATATATATATATATATATATATATGTGTGTGTGTTATAATTAAATATTTAACATTGAGCAATGCAAGCTTAATATGGTATGATAAGAAAAATAAATGCCTGGACGGGATTCGAACCCGGATCTCTGAGTCTGTACCTCAGTGTGATATCCATTACACTACCAGGCGAATCCAATTCAAACATTTATTTTTTCTTATATATGTAGGCCTATTATATTCCCCATTATTACTAGATGTCGCGAGATATGCATATATAAGAAAAATAAATGTTTGAATTGGATTCGCCTGGTAGTGTAATGGATATCACACTGAGGTACAGACTCAGAGATCCGGATTCGAATCCCGTCCAGGCATTTATTTTTCTTATCATACCATACATATATATAAATATATATATAGGCCTATATAAATATATATATACAGGGTGGACCGCTCGAATGGACCTAATTTCAATTGCTTGTTACTGGCAAACGGTTGAAGATAGAAACTTAAAACAACGTTCATAGTACAGAAAAACTCACCAAGTTTCGAATCCTGTCGGTAGATGGCACAAAGATACGTTTCTCGTTCTTAGATTTAATTGTTTGTGAAAATGGCGACTCCGCAGATGAAAGCGCAAGCTGTTTTGTGGTATGCGGAGTTTAAATCAATCATTAGAGTTCAAAGGGAGTTCCGGCGTGTGTTTAACCGTGATGCTCCAACTGCTAGAAGCATAAAGAAGTGGCGTGATACATTATTAGCTACAGGATCTGTGTTGAAGAAGCATGGTGGTGGTCGCAGAGCATCCGATGAAATGGTAGCAAATGTTCAAGCCGCATTTGAGCGAAGCCCCCGGAAGTCATTAAGAAGAGCTTCGCGGGAACTTCAAATACCAAAATCGACATTACAACGGATTGTCCACAAACGCCTCAAACTGCACGCATATAAAGTGCAGTTAGTGCAACGTCTGGAGCCGAATGACATGCCAAAACGAGTGGAATTCGCCAATACGATGCTGGACCGTCTCGGCGCTGATCCTGACTTCATGACCAAGATTTTCTTCTCGGACGAAGCCACTTTCCATTTGTCAGGCAAGGTAAACCGGCATAATGTGCGGATCTGGGGATCGGAGAATCCTCACGCTATTCAAGAGCATGTTCGTGATAGTCTGAAGATGAATGTTTGGTGCAGTTTGTCACATAATAAGGTCATTGGACCGTTTTTCTTCGCCGAGAAAACTGTTCGTGGTACCACATATCTTGACATGCTGGAGCAGTTCTTCTTTCCACAAATTGAACAACTGCAGCCTAACATCGTTTTCCAGCAAGATGGTGCTCCTCCCCACTGGTCCAATGAAGTTCGTACGACTTTGGACAACATTTTCCCTGGCCGTTGGATTGGTAGGGGAGGACCAATCGCGTGGCCCCCGAGATCTCCCGATTTAACACCACTGGATTTCTTTCTCTGGGGCTATGTCAAAGATAAAGTTTACACCACCCCAGTCAAAGACCTTCGTGATCTTCGTGAGCGCATCATAGAGGCTATTGAGAACATTCCAGAAGACATACTCCAACGTACTTGGCAAGAAATTGTTCATCGCTTTGATATCGTCACAGTGACTGCTGGGGCTCATATAGAGATGTGGTGATCTGGATATCAAAACTTGGTGAGTTTTTCTGTAATATGAACGTTGTTTTAAGTTTCTATCTTCAACCGTTTGCCAGTAACAAGCAATTGAAATTAGGTCCATTCGAGCGGTCCACCCTGTATATATATATATATATATATATATGTTATATACATATGTTGATAGGGATTTACCGTATGATATTGTAAGTAGGCCTATATCTTAAGAACAATTATTATTAGACGCAATAGTCAAGAAACAAAAGAAGAACTTGATATGAAATTCCTGTTTTATGGCAGGACAATAAAAGATAAGATAAAATTATCTCGCGATATAAAATCAAATCGAGTTCGCTAAATAAAGCGACTGGGCGTTGATAATTGCTCAACCACCCAAAACGCAGTTTATTGTCTATAAAGTACGAGAACGCCTTTCACAAATCCATCGAACAAACTGCAGTAAGATACCGTGGTAATTACAATTCGCTGCGTCCCATTTTACATCACAGATAAAAAATACTTCATTTTTTCATTGAAAGGAAGTGAATTTAAGTGCAACAATAATTGAGGACATTGTTGAACTAAAGATTAAATAAGAAATACAAGTCAATTTAAAAACTGAGGAATACAGCCATAGAATTCAATACATTTCAGTTTAAAATGTAAACAATAGAAGTAAGATCTGAAAAAATTTCTATCTAAGAAATAGTGTGGTCAAAGAATGTTCCAATGAATTTAGGTACCAAAAAAAGTCCCACGCCTTAGCCGAGTTAGATGTCTTGCTGCAGAGCTACGGGACTTGCGCTGGTTCGGGTGTCCATGAGGGAAGACATTTTATCATTGAATTTCGGCCAAATTGGTACCTGTGCCTAGCGAACATCGTGAAGCTTTGAGTAGCTACAATAAGTAGCGGCTCCAGGTTGAGAAAACCACCTATAACTGCTGTTGTTTTATTCTTTTCATTATGTTAATTTGCATATGTATATATATATAAGCTTGCATTGCTCAATGTTAAAGATTTAATTATAACATATATATATATATATATATATATATATATATATATATATACGAGTATATAAGTCACCTCTGTGGTCTTGAGGTAGCGTGCTGCCTTCTCACGCAGCGGGACCGGGTTCGATTCCCGGTCGGGACAGGCTCCTGGGTGAGTGTTTTTTCGAGGTTTTTCTCACCTGTAAGACAAATGTCAGGAAGCTTAGGGCCCAACGGTCCCCGAAAATCATCCGTCATCATCATCATCATCATCCTTCACCGGTGTGGAAAGCAACGGGAAGCTACCACTCCTATAATTCCCTAGTAAAGATGCAAAGCATAACATTAAAATACTATGATTGCAGTGACAGACCTGCCCTCGGGCAGAATTACTATGGATGAATATATATATTTCTGCAACAAATTATGTATTTTTCTATAATTGTAATTATATGAAAAAAGTTTTAATTTTGGGTTATAGTGGAATGCTCTCCTGATCACGAACTTTTGGTCATTCAGAGAAGTGCCAAAATGAGGTGCACGGGGGAATTAAAGATTTGGGCCTAACTAAAAATCTTCTACAAGATTTAGCCATCATAGTTGTTCGTGAATCACTGAAAATATTATGGAATAATCTTTATGGAACATATCATTGACACGTCTACAACCAAGTGTATTTCATATTATATCTTCTTCTTCTTCTTCTTAAACTTAATTTGTAGGATTTTCATCCTGTTTATTTCCAAAATCACTCCTCGGAGGAAGACGTATTGGATGTGCATTCACTGTCTATCCATCTCTTGGCTGGTCTTCCTCTTGTTCTTCTCCCGTCCATTGGTCTATCCAATTGTTATAATTGTTTCATTATGTCCACATCCATATATATACATAGGCCTATATATATATATATATCATCATTTAGGCCATTTATTGACCTGTTTCGGCCTCAATAGAAACACCACCCATAAGTATTTTGGATGGACGTCCTGGTCTTCTTGTTTCTGCAGGTCGACAGCTTAACATTTGCTTGAATATCCTGTGATCCTTCATTCTATGAATATGCAGATCCATCTTCATTTATAATCACGAATTTAGTTTTCTGAAGGTTCCATATATAATTCTTCTTATAAAGTCTATACATATTCGTTTCTCTATAGACACTCGATCCAATCACCATATTGTGTTTTATATCCCTCCTCATCACACTGTGTATTATTCACTATATTTTACAATTTCACTTGCCAGAACTTGGAGTTCTCTTCCGCCCTATGTCAGAGACTGTCAAACTATAACATTGTTCAAAACCAAGCTAAAAAATCATTTAATAACAAACCAATTTATATAACTCCCTGATAGTATTCTTTTAGTAATTAATCTTCTTGTATCTTGTAAGCCCATGTTTCCCTTAACAGAGATTTAGGCGCTCTCCCCCTACACGGAAGAATTTGAACCATACTAATTTAGTTACACTTGTTTTCGTACATATGTCATTTAAGTGGTCCGTGGTCAGCGTTCCGCCTCATACTGACTTCTAGGAAACCAAGGTAGTACTAGGACGGGAAAATTCGGTAAATTTTGCTTAGAGGCCTTTTTATTCAGGCTTAAGAATATTTTACGAGCCTGAAAATCTTCAGGATAAATAAATAAATAAATATTCTCGTTGTAATATTATGCTTTGTCTCCAATACGGGGAAGCTTAGCAATGAAATAAGTTAAAATAAAATAAAATTGTAATCCAATTTGTTTAATGAATGGAGAAGAAATGCGATAACAATACGAAACATCACAAAATACCGACCTAAGCACATTGATATAATTTTTTTTATATACAGAGTGCGACATAAGTCAGTTAACCACTGTACAGTGTGATTCAGAAATATGGCTATACGTTTGATCGCATTTTGTGACGAAAATATTATTATTAAAGGAAATATGATGTTATAATTGGAAAGGGAATCCTTCAAGTTACAACAATAGAACAAAACAAATCACTTAAAACAACACTAAGCAAGTCACTTTATTGCTTCAAACTGTTCGCCGTTTGTATCCAAGCATAATTGGCAACGCTTTGGAAAGTCATTCACTGCGTTATGATACATGTTTAGAGGAATAGCTCTAATTTCTTCCTCAATCACTAATTTCAGCATGTCGACATCTTGAGTTTCCGGGCATAAACCTTCAAATAACCCCACAACCAATAGTCACATGCCTCCACAATTCTCTTCGTTGTTGCTGCATCCGTGCTAATGCGAGGCCTTCCAGGAGGTTTGATTTTCTGCATCCTTCCCGTTTCCAGCAGTCGTTTTCTCCACTTCCCCACAGTCGACGGCTGTAATACTACGTTAAATTCACGACTTGCCCGCCTTGCGGCCTCACGATCATTAGCATACGTTATTGCCCATGAAGCAATTGTAATTTACTGTTGCATATTCAACGACATTTTGACTAATGACGTAAGTTCTACACTGTTTTGTTTTATTCCATTGTTGTAATTTGAATAATTGCCTTTCCAACGGTAATTTCATATTTCCTGTATTGGTAATATTTTCATCACACAACGCGATCAAACGTATATTTATGATTCACCCCGTACATGCTTGCAAGAAAAAAAAACAGATTGGTTGAAATTGGGGTTTGATTACGGGACCTTCAGAATATATTCTCAAACACTACTGTTTGATCTAATTTGCTAACATTGATTAGTTGTTGTTTGTATATATGCTGTAAGCTACAGAAAATAATACATTTGTATTTTCGGTTAACTGACTTATGTTGCATCCTGTATTTATTCAGTTATAGTTATGTCTTATAATTTAGAAGTATAGATTTTTCTTGTCTTTGCATCACCTACTTATAAAGTAAATCTAGTTCACCAGGGAAACTATAATTTTCATCTAAAATACACAACATTTGCATGTTTCGTGTGAAAGGAATGAAATTATTGTTGGGCAACTTATATAGCCATCGGCTACAGATGGCATTGGAATAATTCAAGGATGTGCAGGTATATAACATGCATCGCTTTCGAAGAGTCTTCTTGCTTCATTTTTCTACGTCAGCATAATTTAGCAGTTTCGTGATTATGTAGTTGTTACAAGATACAGAGATGAGAGATCCAAGATAATAAAAGCACGTACGTTATATTACTGCGGTCATTTAGATACTGTTGTCCAACAATACTAAATATGGAGTTATGAGAGAACACGATTTGTATATTATTTGATAATATAAAGTAAAATAGTAATAGTTATTTAGAAGACTAATTAGAAAAGCAGTGCTTTAATAACATAAATATGCCTCTAACAGCATTGAGTTACTAAACCTAATTTTGTAATGTGTTGTCTACAATATCTTATCTACGTTCAGAGTATTTTAGTAAATGTTGTACATTTAGTATCTAATATATAAAAAATGAATGTTTGTTTGTATGTTTGTTTGTTCGTACTTAATGTGCGGCCATACCGTTGACCCGATTGTGATGGGGCTTTTTGCAAAATGTTCAGGAGATTTCCGGGATGAACATAGGCTATAAGAGAGTTGTGATACTCAACTCCTACACCCTTAAAAATCGCCCTTTGTTGTGGAAAACGAGAAAAAAGTAGCTCTTTGGTCGCTTAAATGGCTTACGCTGCCTAAACCATAACAAACACACAAAATTAATGTACACAGAATTGAATATCTCACAAAGCTCTACAAACAATTCCGCGACAGTATAGGCCTATGGTTATCTCTTACGGATAACTTACAATAACCATTTTTGTCTTTCATTGATGCCAAGAAGATCGAGACAAGTTTTGTCTTTTATTGATGCCAAGAAGATCGAGACGAGTACGTAGATTCCTGTGCAAGCATACGATTAACTCACAATAACGAATTTTGTTTTTTAGCTCATTAATGCCAAGAAGATCGGGATGAGTAGATTCCCAGACAACGATGGGTAAACATCACGTATCTAAAAATAATTATGATATAAATTTTCCTTATTACTTATTTAACTATATATACAACACATTAATTTTCGTATTTCAGCTCATTTATGTCAAGAAGATCGGGATAAGTAGATTCTCGGGCAACGCCGGGTAATCGGCACAGGGTATCTAAAAATATAAATTTATAATTATTTTTCCTTTTGCTTATTCAACTATACATAAAACATATTAATTTTCACGCCGGGTATTTGCTAGTATTTAATAAAATAAACATATATATAATGACTTTACAATAAAATGGCATCAATACTTTTTTGTTAGTTGTGTCCGATAACGTAGAATCCAAGAGGAAATGTAAATCCATCAACTATTATATTGTGTGCAGTATTTGTATACGTTTTCCGTGACTGACTGACCATAATTTACAGTTAACAATTATAGGACACATTTAAGGTATCTAGAACATTAAAATGCAATTAATATTATTACATTTACGACTAGAGAGGACCAAAGCGTGGTTTAACAAAATAGTTTGTGAAATAAAACGAATTAATACGACCAAATCATTAAACAAAAAATTGGTAAAATTATGCGTGTTTTTACAGGTTTGGAATATGACAAGTTCTACCACTAATATTAGATTTAAATCATACACATTTGAAACATGATCTTATAGAACAGAACATTTGATCTTTAAATATATATATATTACGTCAACAAAATTATTTCAGCGTCAATTTAAAAATGTTCACCTCGGTATGACATTTTCGAACTTAACAAAATTACAGAAGAATATGGTTTGAAGATATCTACAGAAAAAACAAAAATTATGGCATTTCAAGATGTAGATCCTGTCAGAAGTAAAATTGTACCGGACAATAAAATTTTGGAGCAGGTGAATAATTTTACATAGCCTATCTAGGATGCAATATCTCATATGAAGAAGAAAAGGATGTAAATGCAAAAATATCTATATTTTTTATGAATTTTAGGGTTAATAAATTATATCTTCAAGCCACAGTTAGTCCAAAAGCATTCAAGATTAAAAGTGTATAAAACACTGGCTCTTCCAACTCTTTTGTATGGTAGCGAAGTATGGACGTTGAAACAGAAGGATATACAGAGACTTAGATCTGCTGAAATGAGATACCTTCGGAGGACTGCAGGATACACACTACGAGATCACAAAAAAATGAAGATATCTTAGAAGAATTACACATGGAACCTTTAGAAAATAAAATTTCTGATTATAAGTCAAGATGGATGCAACGTGTTCATCGAATGGAAGATCACAGAATACCCAAACAAATGTTAAGATATCAACCTGCAGAAAGAAGAAGACCAGGACGTCCACTCAAAAGACTTCTGGATGGTGTTTCTCTTGAGGCCGAAACAGGTCAACAAATGGCCTAAATTCGTGAATGTACTATGATGATGATGATGATGATGATGAATTATATATATTTAACTAAATTTATTTATTGCGGAAACGATATGTTCAGAGACAGGGTAATGTGGGTTTTGGAGGGGGAAAAAAAGACACGATACATCAACAAACGCTGCTATAATATTTAATTAAAGTGTATTTTACGTTTTGTTAAACTTGAATTTTATATTTTGATAGGGTGTTTTGAAATAAATTAATGGAAGAATATAAAAAATGGGGACTGAATATAAATTTACAGAAAACAGAATATATGTGTTTGGGAAAGGATGTGGATGACCTCATACTCGAAACAGGCAAAATAAAAAAAAAAGTGAATTTTTTTAATATCTTCGGTCATTAAATACAAGTTTAGGTACCTGTGAGAGAGATGTACAGACTAAAATTGCAATGGCAAAAAATGCAACTAAAACATTACATGGAATAATTTGGAACAAAAACATCACAAAGGAAACTAAAATGAAAATTTGTGAGAGCATAATACAAAATATTTTGTCATATGGAAGTGAAATATGGTCTTTGGCGGAAGTACAAAAAAAAATATAATTAGAACAGTCGAATTTGATTATTTTAGAAGAAGCCTCCAAAAAACAAGACAGGGTAAAATAAGAAATGAATTCCTTTGGAGAGAAATGAATGTCACCACATCTGTTGTTAAGAGGATGGAAAATCAAACGCTTAAATGTTATGGTCATGTACAAAGAATGGAAAATGAAAGATGGCCAAAAATATATATATACCAATGGTCAACCCCTGGAAGAAATAAACGTGGCAGACCAAGATGGTAATGGAAAACCTACATCAGAACTATAATGGATGATAGGAATTTGGAAGAGGGAGATTCGAACGATAGAGATAAATGGAAACTGAAGACGGCAAACCTATAAATGGGGGAAAGCCGAAGAAGAAGAAGAAGAAGAAGAAGAAGAAGAAGAAGAAGAAGAAGAAGAAGAAGAAGAAGAAGAAGAAGAAGAAGAAGAAGAAAGATAGGGTGTTTTATGTTTTGTTAGAATATAAAGCACCGTACAGCTTTTGTTACCTAGTAACTACTAAACTAAAGCATTACTAGCGCCCAGTCGGTAGACCAAGAATGAGGTGGGAGAATAACATTAACCATGATTTGAGGTAAGTATGTTATACAGAGGATGAGTCTGGAACATACTGTCTGAAACAACTTGCTCGGTGGTGAATAATATTTCCAAACTAACTATAATAATGTATAAATCAATCTCTACGTCACAGTTAGTACCAATTTAATTTGTATAATAGAAATGATCATTGATGTAGAAAACGGGTTATTCATCCCGACTCGAACCCGTTTTGCAGGAAGTGCAGCGTTTACATGTCCTTGGTCCGATTACCACCATCATTACTATCATTGATTGATCAAATAATTGGATATTTATTTTAAAATCGCTATTTTATGATTTTAAATTTAAGATATGCATGTTTGTTCTACTTCTTGACATGAAGGCAGTTTTTAAGACATAGGCCTATAAAGATAAAGAAGACAAGTGAATGCAAATTGAGGCGCTCGGAATAATAACGGCAGATGCCAACCGACATCGAATTTTGAGATAGAATCATGACCATACACAGTTGCCATCTACCTTTCATGTGATGAAGTATCAAACAAACTGGGATATGCCAAAGCTCTAATTTTTCACATTTAAAATTTGTCCGTAGTAAAAAGTTAGACTTATACGAATGTGTCTAAATGGCACAAAGAGTAGGGTGCGTGTAGGCAAACGGTTTTCGGACACTTTTGAAATCCAGAATGGGTTGAAGCAAGGTATTAATAAGCTGTTAGTTTATGCTGATGATGTAGTATTATTGGCCGATAGCGAGGAGATACTAAAGGACAACACGCACACACTATTGAGTAACACTAAGACATTAGGACTGGAAGTAAATATCAATGAAACTAAATATATGGTCACACGTATAAATTCAATATATAATGGAAATGGACAGCTAATGACAAATGAGGGAAATTTTGAGGAAGTGGTTGAATTCGAATGCCTAGGAACAATAATCACAAATAGGAATGAGATGCACAAAGAAATTAAACATAGGCTCAATACTGGAAATGCATGCTATTATGCATTGCAGAGACTTTTGATGATGTCCCAACTCCTTTCAAAAAACGTTAAACTGAAAATATATAAAACTATTATTCTACCAGTTATATTATATGGGTGCGAAACATGGACACTTACTTTAAGGGAGGAAAGGAGATTACGAGTATTTGAAAATAAAGTACTTAGGAAAACTTTTGGACCAAAGAGAGATGAACAGACAGGTGAATGGAGAAGAATACATAACAATGAACTACATGGTCTTTATAGGAAGCCAGATATAATAAGAACAATTAAGTCTCATAGACTGCGATGGGCAGGACATGTTGCACGTATGGGGAATGAAAGACTTGCATGGAAGCTTCTTGTTGGAAAGCCAGAGGGAAAACGCCCAGTTGGTAGGCCAAGAATGAGGTGGGAGAATAACTAACTATGATTTGAGGGAAGTAGATTATACAGGGAATGATTGGAAAGCATTAGCTCAGGATAGGGATATATGGAGAGCTTATGTCCGCGCGGCCATGAACATACGAGTTCGATAGTGCCAGTGAGTAAGTAAGTGAAAACGAACATATCCTCAGCGTAAAAATGACATATCCCAACTATGAATGCTTTATGTCCGCTACACGTTCATGGCGTTGTAGTGAACGAATTAATCAAATGAACAGGGAAGACTTTGTTGACATACAGAATGGTATTACTTCAAACTTTGTAATTAGAAAATCACATATTGATGATACTTTGCTTTTACGTAAGGGGTTACATCCATTATTGTGGATCATGATAATCCTGAGATTGTTCAATTTGGTTTATGTTATTATAACTTTGAAGTGTATCAAAAAGTTAATTTTTAGGAAAAGAGGTAAAAGTTCACATGTTTCATTGTTTAAGTTGCAGCAGAAGTACAGTGAACAGAGAAAGATAGTGAAGTGATCCCACAACAGGCCCGGAGGCCCTTGGGGTAGTAGGAGGTTAAGGATCCCACTTTTTCTAGACAATCGGCACTTTATGTCAGCTGGGTTGTCAGCCCTGCGTGACGGCCGCCTTTACCCCCAGAACAAGCGTGTGGTACTCATTTACGTTAGAGGCTGAGTCGACCCCAGGGCCATAGTGCCGCCAGAGGGTTTGGGTCAGTTTAAAAATCCTGACCCCAACGGGACTTGAACCCTCGACCCTCCGGCTTGTAGCTCAGTGCCTTAATCACTACCCTACGGCGTGAACAGAAAGAGATAAAGAAGGCTAAATACAATGACTTGATGAAATTATTGAAATATATACCACCATCTATCATGATTTTTATAACAGTCTTCGCCATGATGGTTTTGAAGATGGCGAAAAATGTGAAGATTTGGAAGTAAAGCTGGATTAGGTATTCCAAAACGTTAAATGAAGGAAAAGTCAATTTGACACATGTTTTCTGTTTTGTGTATTTTCTTGTTCTAATAAAAATAAGGAAAACTACCAATCACAATGGTTCAAGAATTTGCACATAGACTTGAAATCACTTAATTTAAATACCCAGATAATATCAAGTCATAATGTTAACTATTTTCCAAGTTTTGGAAAAAAAAAAAAAACAGAAAATTACATTTATCTCAAAATGAACTTTGGTTGGGATCTGCCGTTATTTTTCTAAGCGCCTCAATTTATTTAATTAATACTAAAGGTTTAAATTAGATAAATTGCCAAAAATTCTGACCACATAGTACAAATAACTGAATAACGGCAATCAAGTTTACTGCACGTGTTGTTGTTTCCTCATAAAAATGTTTTCTTTTAGTAAGTGTAGGGGGAATTCCGATCGTAGAGGTAATTCTGATCACGATTTTGTTAACAAACCACTATTGGAGCCACGTTCTGCATATTTCTGGCATTTTCTGCAAAGTGTTTTAAGCATTGTATATAATGTAAATATAAAAAATGGGGACTGAATATAAATTTACATAAAACAGAATATATGTGTTTGGGAAAGGATGTGGATGACCTCATACTTGAAACAGGGAAAATAAAAAATGTGAATTTTTTAAATATCTTGGGTCGATAATTACAAGTTTCGGTACCTGTGAGAGAGATGTACAGGCTAAAATTGCAATGGCAAAAAATGCAACTAAGACATTACATGGAGTAATTTGGAACAAAAATATTACAAAGGAAACTAAAATTAAAATTTATAAGAGCATAATACAGAATATTTTGTCATATGGAAGCGAAACTTGGTCTTTGACGGAATTACAAAAGAATAAAATTAGAACAGTTTGAATTCGATTATTTTAGAAGAAGCCTCCAAAAAACAAGACAGGATAAAATAAGAAATGAATTCCTTTGGAGAGAAATGAATGTCACCACATTTGTTGTTAAGAGGATTGAAAATGAAACACTTAAATGGTATGGCCATGTACAAAGAATGGAAAATGAAAGATGGCCAAAAAATATATACCAATGGTCACCCCCTGGAAGAAATAAACGTGGTAGACCAAGATAGAAATGGAAAACCTACGTCAGAACAATAATGGAGGATAGGAATTTGGAAGAGGGAGATTGGAATGATAGAGATAAATGAAAACTGAAGACGGCAAACCTATAAGTGGGGGAAAGCCGAAGAAGAAGAATATAATGTAAATGCTAGTTGAGCAGCATCTCTGCAGTGTGGTGGACATTTTGTGTTTCGTTTGTAAGTATACGAAAAGGAAGCTTAGCTGATTTATGCCTGGTAAGTTAAGTATTTATCATAAGTAATGCCACGAGTGATTTCCAAATTATCGATAGATTCACGACTCACGAAGTGAGGAGTGAAATTTATCTAGAGAATTTGGAAATCAAGAGTTGCATTTGTTAGGACTATTTAACGAATAAAATTAAGCTGTTTACTCACAAATTATTATTTAACTATAATTATTTTAAAATATTTATATATTTAATGTAAACGGCGATGTTCGAAAACAAATGAGAAACGATTGGTACGCTTCATTTGCTTCTTTTGTTCATCACTGCAACCAGATCATAGCCTATATTATTTATTGCCAAAGGATCGCAATGTTGTAAGAATGCACCCTAGTGGAGAAATTTATAACCAACTATAAAGGTATTAATTAATTTGATGTCCTATGATGTAAATATGACAATTATATTTTTCTGCTAAATAATTTCCTGCAAAAGAATATGCAAACAGTGGTTTATTATTTTTTTTTGGTCTAATCAATTGTTACAAATGTTTTTATATTATATATCTCATGCGCTTTCTGCTGACATTCATGCACTATATATACAATCTGATAGCCGTATTTCTTGGAGGGTCAGTCACTGCAAAATAATGCTATGACCTATTCAGAATATTAAAAAGAGGTGCTTTATTTATTAGGCTATGATAAACTTTAGTTGGTAAACTTTAGGCGAAACACGACTGTGATTGGTTGTAAATAAAACATCATTGAAATGTGATTGGTCATTGACTCCCATTTGGGGCATGAGTTAAATAGTCATATGTAATGCCACGAGTGATTTCCAAATTATCGATAAAATGTATCTAGGGTATTTGGTAACCAAGAGTGACATTTGTTAAGACTATTTAACGAATGAAAGCTGTTTACTCAAAAATCATTATTTAAATATAGTTACCGGTATTTTAAAATATTTACGGCGATGTTTGAAAACAGATCATAAATGCGAGGTTATGTATATTCACTGCACATGATAATTTTGATTGTTATATTCTGATGTAATATATGTTTGTCCTGGTGAGTGGAACAGAAGGCCACATAGCCTTAACTCCACCAGGCTAAATAAATCTAAATCTAATCTAAAAATATATATATATTATTTATTACCAAATAGGATCGCAATATTGTAAGAATGCACCCTAGTGGAGAAATGATGAAACGCATACCATTTTTACAAAATTTCTACTTTATAGTATGTATACTTCAATAGGCCTACAATTTGCTTTTTTTTATGTATTTACAAAATGTATTTCATCAGTTCCAAAAATTAATTGTCTGTATCACTTTGTCCTTGAGGCAATCCTCTAATGAGGAAAATTATATAATCAACATTATAGGTTATTCATTTATTTTTTACTAAACTCAGTAAAATAACGGAATCTGTTCATTATTTGCTTTATTGAATGTATTTGTTGGAAAAAAAAATAATGCTCTGACCTGCTCAGAAATTTAAAAATGAGGAGCTTTTTTATCACAAAATCAGGAGCTGATAAAGAGAAATCGATAAAGAGCGAGGTGAAACACGACTGTCATTGGTTGTTAAACAAAATTCATTGAAACGAAATTGGTCATTTACTACCATTTGGGGCATGAGTTCAATAGTCAATTAAATGTATTTTTTTCAGATTGTGATAACAGACTGAATATTAATATGCAATAATTAGAGTTTCAATATATAACTCCAATACCAAATGGTGCCACGAGATATCAGCCGGGTTGTCAGCCCTGCGTGGTGGCTGCCTTCACCGCCAGAACATTCTCCGGATATTCAATTACATTAGGGACTGAATCAACCTCAAGTCCCCAGTGCCTCCAATAGGTTTAAGTCAGTTTAAAAATCCTGAGCCCAAAGGGATTCGAAACCGCAAGTTTCCTTCTTTAGAGTATTTCCTTAACAAATTAAGCTACGGCGTATTCGGTATAATTGGAATCCTATTTTTTCAAATACCTAGGAACAATAATCACAAATAGGAATGAGATGCACAAAGAAATTAAACATAGGCCCAATTCTGGAAATGCGTGCTATTATGCATTGCAGAGACTCTTGATGTCCCAACTCCTTTCAAAAAACGTTAAACTGAAAATATATAAAACTATTATTCTACCAGTTATATTATATGGGTGCGAAACATGGACTCTTACTTTAAGGGAGGAAAGGAGATTACAAGTATTTGCGAATAAAGTACTTAGGAAGATTTTTGGACCAAAGAGAGATGAACAGACAGGTGAATGGAGAAGACTACATAACAATGAACTACATGGTCTTTATAGGAAGCCAGATATAATAAGAACAGTTAAGTCTCGTAAACTGCGATGGGCAGGACATGTTGCACGTATGGGGAATGAAAGATGTGCATGGAAGCTTCTTGTAGGAAAGCCAGAGGGAAAACGTCCAATTGGTAGACCAAGAATGAGGTGGTAGAATAACATTAACTATGATTTGAGGGAAGTCGATTATACAGGGAATGATTGGAAAGCATTAGCTCAGGATAGAGATGTATGGAGAGCTTATGTCCGCGCGGCCATGAACCTACGAGTTCGATAGTGCCAGTGAGTAAGTAAGTAAGTAAGTATTTGTTCTCTCAGATTTCTGAGAGAAAATACAGAAATACAGAAATTAGAAAATGGATGAATGCAGAAAGAAATATAATGGACGAGATTGAACACAGAAGAATAAAATGGTATGGACTCTTAAGAAGAATGCAGGATGGAAGACTGCCATATACTATCTATGCATGGAAAATTGAAAGAAGGAGCAGTAAAGGAAGACCAAGAACAACCTGAAAGAATAACATTCAGAATGCAATGAGGAAATTATGTGTCGTGACACGACAACACCACATTAGGACCTGCAGCATCAACCATCATACTGGATGGGTGTAGTACAGAGGGACCTACTGAAGATGGAACGGATGTTCTGAAAGGCCTACGGGCATAAAAATTGCATATTTTATAAGTTGAGGACGACGGATTTTACCTAAGAAGGTATATTTTAACTTATTTTATTTTATGACATATCTCCCTCGCGAATAAGGTGCTTTTACTATATGTGATAACAATTCAGAAAGACAAAAATAAAATACAAAAGGGACTATATTATTATTTAAAACATGTTAATACATAACCTCAATTATGATAACAATGAATATTAAAAATGTTGATATAGTTTCGTGTCACTGTAAGGTCCAGATGGTGTGTAGCACATAGAAGTACCTATATGGCTAAGATGACCAGATTTTAACATTGGTAAAGCGGGACACCATTGGCCGGGGGGGGGGGTTCTTAAATTTAAAATGTTGTCTATATGGAGCAACAAACATTTTTATAGAACGCAAAAATAGTATAATATATTTATTTTAATTTTAACATAAGGACAATTTACAAATGTAATACCTTAAAAATTACGTATTATAGTAATCTCTCTATCTGGGATGAAAAGGATATCCCTGAAACAAATTACTAGTTATAATAAAAGTTTGGGAATTATTAATCAAGTTATGAAACCATCCCTTGTACAAAAAAAACACCATATTACGTTTATATAACACTTTGGCTAGACCAGTGTTGACCTATGGTAGTGAAGCATGGACACTAAAAAGACAACATGAAAGCAGAATAGCGGCTTTTGAAATGAGATTCATGCGCAGAACAGTGGGTTACACCAGATGAGATCGGAAAAGGAACACCGATATCTTAAAAGAATTGAAGACTAAGCCAATTTTAGAATATATTAAACAGTACCTACTAAATTGGAAACACCATCTTGAAAGAATGAGTTCAAATCGGATCCCCAAAGCTGTTTATAATTATATACCAAGAGGACGAAGATCACTGGGCCGACCTATGAAACGCTGGAGGGAAAATTTTCTATAGGATCGAAACAGGCCTTGCCCTGATACTTGGAAGGAAGAAGAAGAAGTAAAAGTAAAGTAAAGTGATATCACTACAGGCCTCAGGAGGCCCTTGGGGTAGTAGGAGGTAAAGGCTCCCACTTTTTCTAGACAATCGGCACTTGATGTCAGCCCTGCGTTACGGACGCCTTTACCCCCAGAACAAGAGTCTGGTACTCATTTTCGTTAGAGGCTGGATCCCAGGGCCATAGTGCCGCCAGAACGTTTGGGTCAGTTTAAAAATCCTGACCCCACCGGGACTTGAACCCTCGACCGTATTATAGTACCGGTAATATTTTATTATTTGGCATATTTCTCATTTGAATGAATTTTTTTAGTAGATTGTTGTCGTTGTTTAAAATGCCATGGAATTTTTCCCAAGAATTTGTTAAATTATATTTCACACATAAAATGGCTTTCAAAGTCTCAACACTCAATTGTGATTTTTCTGATATCCACACTTTATTTACCAAACAATGGTGGTCGAATTCTGACAACTGATCAACAATGCAAACTTTGATAAGCAGTTCTCACCAATTATTTCATCATCATCATCCAGGGATTAAGCCTGTTGGCTCGTTCCGGTTTCATGAAAGCTAGAATTGTTAAAATTGTTCAGACCATCTTCTGTGTGGGCGTCCAACATTTTTCCTTGCGTGTGGTTTATAATTTAACAATAATTTTGGAAATCTTCCTTCTGGCATTCTATCAATATGTTCTTTCCAGTCGTTCCTATATTTAATTATTCGGTCTGTAAGTTTGAAAATATGTAGTTCCTTTCTTATATCTTCATTATACCAATTATTTGTTATTATTAAAGTTTAACACTATAAAATTAACAAAAATAATACAAAACTCATATCCTAGCAAAATATACACATGACCGCCGAAAACCGTATATTCTCTTTCCCTTCTTCCGCCTTTCCCTATTCATAGCTTGTCGTGCATTCTTTCCAAAAAAAAAATCGGGACTTTTTTCAAACGCCGCGGAACGCAGGACAAATTGTTAAAAATCGGGACTGTCCCGCCAAAATCGGGACCTCTGGTCACATTATTTATGGCGAGAGGTTAAATTGATTTAATGGAATGGAATTGTATTGTTAGTTCTGTCGGTAATGATTTAATATAATTAAAATGCAGTTTAAATTAACTGATTTCTCCTTGAAATAGTTTACAATATTTTTAGATCTATCTCTTACTATAGTTACAGTGACCGACTTCAAGCATATGCGTACAATACAATTAACGTCCCTGGATTCGCTCTTGTTAAAACAAGAATGATATAAGGCGCATTTCATACACAATGCACATAATAGTGTTACATGATTGATATTCTGCGCGTGGTGTACTTATGTATTATACAGTCCGCATTACAGTAGGGTTATAGTACAATAGGTTAGGTTAAGTTCTATTAATATTTTTCTCACATCATTGATTATTACAAAAACGAATGGGCCTACTAAAATGTTTCTTAAAATTCTAATGACATAATTCACTGACACTATCGAACCGTATATTTTTTATTTATTCTACAACAACTTAGACTTAGATCTGTTGAAATGAGATACCTTCGGAGAACTGCAGGATACACACTACCAGATCACAAAAAAAATGAAGACACCTTAGAAGAATTACACATGGAACCTTTAATGAGAATGAACAACAAAAGAATACCAAAAAGAACCTTCTGTATAATCCCAGAGGAACAAGAGATGTTGGCCGACCACGTAGAAGATGGACTCCACTTTTAACTTCGCCGGAACAGGCTGCATAGCCTAAACCTTGTCGTAGAAGAAGAAGACCTTTAGAAAACAAAAGTTCTGATTATAAGTCAAGATGGATGCAACATGTTCATCGAATGGAAGATCACAGAATACCCAAACAAATGTTAAGATATCAACCTGCAGGAAGAAGAAGACCAGGACGTCCACTCAAAAGACTTTTGGATGGTGTTTCTCTTGAGGCCGAACAGGTCAACAAATGGCTTAAATTCGTGAATGTACTATGATGATGATGATGATGATGATGATGATGATGAATCTCCAATAATATGAACCATATATCACCATCCGGTATGTTAGGGTTTTAGTTACAATACAATTAATTATTTACAATAATTTAGAGTGTGGTTCATTTCTAACGTTACATAATAACGTAATATGATCAAATTAATTAATTAACAAACCCAAAAAAAAAACTAACTCAAAGTCTCTTAAAAATATGTTGGATAAAGTCACACAGCTTTCTGTAGCAACACTTCTTACATAAAATATTTGACAAAGGCAGTTGAAATCTATTATGGCAATAACCTAATTTTTTAATAATTTCATGTCTTTTGGAATCAAATGCGGGACACTCAAATAACAGATGTGAGATAGTCTGGCTGGAGTTTTTGCAAATACAGGTATCTGTACCTATTTTAAATCGTTCCAAATAATATCCAAATTTACCATGTCCAGTCATAAATTGTGTTAATACAAAATTTGGTTCTACGTATTTGCACTTTATTCGGTCAAAAACAGTTGGGAAAAATAATGTTCTTGTCAAATCGAACCGTATATTCATGGCCGCGCAAACATAAATTCTCCACACATTCCTATCCTGAGCTAATTTTTACCAATCATCCCCTGTATAATCTACTTCCCTCAAATCATGGTTAATGTTATTCTCCCACCTCATTCTTGAATTACCAACTGGGCGTTTTCCTTCTGGTATTCTTACAAGAGCTTCCATGCCCCACTTTTATTCTCCATTCGTACCACATGTCCTGCCCATCGCAGTCTACGAGGCTTAACGATTCTTATTTTATCTGGTTCTCCATTTGCCTGTCTGTTCATCTCTCTTTGGTCCAAAAAGTTTCCTAAGAACTTTGTTCTAAATACTCGTAATATGTTCTCCTACCTTATAGTAAGAGTTCATGTTTATATTAAAAATCTATAGATTATATATTTCACTTCCTGAATTATTATTTTTAAATATTCAAATATATTCTTCTTCTTCTTTTCTGCTTAGTAATATGCTAGGTATTCAGTCTGTTCAATTAAAAAACTAAGAATATTTCCAACATTTCTTTGGTCTTTTTCGCATCCGCCGGTAAAATATTTCGAGATGTACATCTTCTCTTATTCACCCATTTATTTATTAGTTTAATGTCCAGCTTTTTTCTTATTTCCTCATTTCTAATTTTAACTCTTATTTTATTGCATTTAGAGTATTCACCTTATGTATTTCTAAGATGATTCGTTCTTTTAATGTACCAGCTCCTTTAATTAGTGCACTTACAACAATTGCACTCTGTGCGTATATATATATATATATATATATATATATATATATATATGGGTGTGCCTACTTTATAGGTTTACATATATCACAATTTATATAACGAGTGGTTCCTCGAGATAATCTGAAGATAAAGCTTTTATTGTCGATTGCTGTGAAAGGTGCAATTATAATGTAAGTGACTGAAAATCCTCAAATTCTAATGTACTACAAAAAAATCGCTCTTAATAGCAGTGCTTCAGTTGGCGGGAACGTGAGGGGATGGCGTATCCCTAAATATTTGGGGTGGATTTTTTCAGTTTATTTACTCATAATTTACTACAACAATATTACTGGAACTATCAGTACGTCTTTTTTTTAATGTCTTTAAACTGCAAACTCTCATGATGCCGAAAAAGATCATGTCAGCTGCTAAAATGGGCCGTAGTGCCATCTATGATGATCATCATCATATCCCATCATAATCATCCATACCACATTCGCATTGTTTAAAAATACATTACTTAGATTAGCATGTCTAAATACATAAAAAAACACAAATCCCAAAAATATTAAAGATATTCAATCAAATAAGGAAGTTATTATAACAGGAAAGAAATTTAAGAAATTTTCGCCTTTTAGATGTAGATAATCATGCAGCATTACCAATATATACAATATTTATTCGCCCCGTACGTCCCGCGAGGGGAGTAGGGAGCTGCTTAGCGGGAGTTTCTTGGCTCAGTTAATTTATTTACCCTTATTTCACTACAGATGTCAAGAGTGGCATGTTGTCCATGAAAGAAACATCCAGTAGGCAACTAAGATTTTAACTGCAGGGGAAGACCTATTAAATTTTGCTCAGATGCACTAATTTAGGCTTAATGTTTTTTTACGAGCTCAAAAATCTTCAGACTCGTGACTCATGGCTTAAAGTCCTTCCCCGAGGACTTCTTCCTAGGATGTTTCTATCCTAAAAATCCATCGAACCTGGATTTATTTGAACCCGCGACCTCCGGGACTAGAAGCATGGAACATACCACTACACCATCAAAGACTAATGATTCTACGTCATGATATGGCCTTGATGTAAAGGCATCCATAAATAAGATGAAATTTAAAAAAGAAAAAGTAGGCTTATATTTGCATAAGGAGTTTCTTATAAACTATATTTACGTCTTAAGCTGACATATGAATTAGCGTGGCACATGAGGAATGCTGAGAAGAAAGTCAAACATATTAATAAAATATTCATGACTTTTGAAATTCCTGTCAACATAAACACATTAAATACAGAGATTCCTTTAAGGTGCGGTCTTGACAGCTTTTACAAATTATTGTTGATAGAAATTGTCACTCATTAAACCTTCAAGATTTTTAAATTAATTTTAAAGCACCGTTGAGGTTATGTAATAATATATACTATTACACAATTAATTAAACTGTTTAATTGAGGGCGACGATTCCTTTAAGGTGCGTTAATGACAGTTTTTACAAATTATTATTAATAGAAATTGTCACTCATTAAATTTTCAATACTTTTAAATTCATTTTAAAGCACCGTTGAGGTTATGTAATAATATTTATTATTATACAATTATTTCTTGTAGTCTTTCGAGTATTTAAAGTTTTACCCATTACCAAAGATGATTTACCACCTCAACCCTAAAGGCAAAAGAGACCTCGAAAGACCCTTCAACCGATGGAAAGATCAGTTTTTGTAGTCGCAGAACGGGCATCATCACCCAATACTGCATTCGGAAGAAGAAGAAGAAGAAGAAGAAGATTATACAATTAATTAAATTGTTTAGTTAGGGCAACTGATTTACCAGGTAACAATGTTGTATTTAATATCTCATTAAACCTGTATTCAAGTTCGGTTATGAAGCCTGGACATTGTCACAATTAGATGTAAAGTGAACACGGTTCTATCCAAATTAATAGAAACCTAAAAATGGACTCCTTGCTTTTTGCAGATGATTTGGTATTAATAGCTCAAACAGAAACAGATTTACAGTATTCTATACACAATAACTGCAAAAAAGGTACAATATGGAAATCAATACAATGAAAACTAAAGTGATGGCCTTTTGTGGGAAATACCTATAATTAACTAAAACTAACTCACTGGCACTATCGAACCTGTAGGTTCATGGCCGCACGGACATAAGCTCTCCATACATCCTATCCTGAGCTAATGCTTTCCAATCATTCCCTGTATAATCTACTTCCCTCAAATCATAGTTAATGTTATTCTCCTACCTCATTCTTGGTCTACCAACTGGGTGTTTTCCCTCTGGCTTTCCTACAAGAAGCTTCCATGCAAGTATTTAATTCCCCAGTCTACGAGACTTAACTGTTCTTATTATATCTGGCTTCCTATAAAGACCATGTAATTCATTGTTATGAAGTCTTCTCCATTCACCTGTCTGTTCATCTCTCTTTGGTCCAAAAATGTTTCTAAGTACTTTATTCTCAAATGTGGGAAATACATATACCTAGCAAAATTGTTTTGGATGATGAAATTTTAGAACGAGTAAATGAATTTAATTATTTGGGTCGTAATTTAACATTTCAAGATGAAGCTGATATATCAAAGAAAATCACAAATTTCACTAAAACGGGGATAATTAACAGCATAATGAAACCATCTTTAGTACAGAAGAACACAAGATTGCGACTTTATAAGGTTCTCGCAAGACCAGTATTAAGATATGGTAGTGAAGCATGGACAATACGAAGAAGAGATGAAAGCCAAATAACAGCAAATGAGATGCGATTTATGCGCCGTACAGCAGGCTATACAAAGTGGGACCATAAAAGAAATGAGGAAATTATGGAAGAGTTGAATGTAGAACACATTCTTCACCATATACAAAACTACCAGAACAACTGGAAAGCCCATCTTCATCGAATGCCGTCTCATAGAATTCCAAAAGTCATGCTTCGTTACTGCCCCCAAGGCAAAAGATCGCTGGGACGTCCAAAAAAGCGGTGGATGGAAAATTCCTCTTTGAGACTGTAACAGGCCACACGGCCTAATACTTGCATGGATGATGATGATGATGATGATGGATGTAAAGTGAGATCATTCCGATCATGCAGTAATTCATATCACGATGTTATTCAGAAACCACTATTAAAGTCGCATTCTGCATCTCCTGCGAAATATTTCAAGCATTGTGTATAATGTCAATGCTAGTTGAGTAGCATCTCTGCAGTGCGGAGGACATTTTGTGTTTCGTACACTTTTCTCGAAAATAAGCTAAGCTGATTTATGCATGTTAAGTTAGGTATAATAATAATAATAATAATAATAATAATAATAATAATAATAATAATAATAATAATAATAATAATAATACTTTATTTATTCTGGCAGAGTTAAGACCATAAAGCCCTCTCTTCCACTCAACCAGCACGAATTCCCTTCCACCCTATGTCAGAGACTGTCAAACTATAACATCCTTCAAAAACAAACTAAAGAATTATTTAATAACAAACTAACTTATACACCTCACTGACAGTATTCTTTTAGCAATATTAATATATTTAATTATTTATGTAAATAATATTAAGAATAACAAATATTTTTATTTGTTTTGTTTTAAATATTGTATAATCGTAAAATTAGTTTTCTATATCTCATTATTTTCCTGTTTTTTATATACACTAGACAGGGACAATTTAATATGTCTTGCTTGTATACATTTTATTATTAGTTTTAGTCTTAATTTTAACTAATATTAACTGGTTGTATTATAGATCGTAATATGTATATTAGATATTATCTTTTGATCAAATTTTTACTTAGTGTTTAATATTAGAGTTAATTAAGATTGTTATATTCTTATGTAATATATGTTTGTCCTGGTGAGTGGAAGAGAAGGCCACATGGCCTTAACTCCACCAGGCTAAATAAATGTTAAATCTTAAAAAAATAAATCTTAAATCTTAAATCTTAAATCTTAAAATACAAATCAATATTTGACAAATATAGATATACACTATACTAATTATAAACAGTTAAAGATACAATAATGTAGCAATGTAAATGTCATGTACAAACAACATTTTATAGGATAATAACAATAATGATACGATAATAATAATAATAATTATTATTATTATTATTATTATTATTATTATTATCATTATTATTATAATGTAAATATGATACAAAGTACTTAGGAAAATTTTTGGACCAAAGAGAGATGAACAGACAGGTGAATGGAGAAGACTTCATAACAATGAACTACATGGTCTTTATAGGAAGCCAGATATAATAAGAACAGTTAAGTCTCGTAGACTGCGATGGGCAGGACATGTTGCACGTATGGGGAATGAAAGACTTGCATGGAAGCTTCTTGTAGGAAAGCCAGAGGGAAAACGCCCAGTTGGTAGACCAAGATTGAGGTGGGAGAATAACATTAACTATGATTTGAGGGAAGTAGATTATACAGGGAATGATTGGAAAGTATTAGCTCAGGATAGGGGTGTATGGAGAGCGTATGTCCGCGCGGCCATGAACCTACGGGTTCGATAGTGCCAGTGAGTAAGTATACGAGAAACATCAATTAATATATAGGCCTATACCTTACATTGGATAATAATGAAGTCGAGTTTAGAGCAAATATAAATTTAGATTTCTTTTAAAGGATGCCAATGTCCGGCAGGTATTTGTCGTAAGTAATGCCACGAGTGCTTTCCAATTTATCCAGAGAATTTTGGAAATCAAGAGTGGCATTTGTTAGGACTATTTAACGAATAAAATTAAGTTGTTTACTCACAAATCATTATTTAAATATTGTTATTTTAAAATATGTAAATATATTTAATGTAAACGGTGATGTTTGAAAACAAATGAGAAACGTTTGGTTGTTTAATTTGTTCATGCACTCCAACTAGATCATCATATGATTTATTGCCAAAGGATCACAATATTGTAAGAATGCATCTAGTGGAGAAAAAAATGAAACACATCAAACTGTGTATTACAACCAATATTATAGGTTATTAATTCATTTTTTTAGGAAAAACCTCAGTAAAATCATAATTAGAAAACACAATTACTGAACACACAATTATCAAATGTGTAGTTCGAATAAAATGTTCATTGTTTGCTATATTCAACGTATTTGTTAGAGAGTCAGTCACGGCAAAAATAATGCTATGACCTGTTCAGAATATTAAAAAGGAGGAGCTTTCTTTAATATGATAAACAGAAGTAGATAAATGCCGAGATAAAACACGAGTGTGATTGGTTGCAAAACAAAATTAATTGAAACGTGATTGGTCATTGACTCCCATTTGGGGCATGAGTTAAATAGTCAATTAAATGTATTATTATCTTCAGATTGTGATAACAGGGTGAATATTAATATGAAATAATTACAGTTTCAACTAAAAGCTAAACTAAACTCCATGGCATGACAGGTATAGAAGGCCCTTAGCTTATCATCAGGCTGCTGGCCTCACATCCACGTGTGTTAATCACAGAAATAGACGATATTCCAGCTGAGTGTAGGGGTTACATGTGGTTAGCAAGTCGGGACCCCGATCGTTATAGCTGGTTTTCTCAACCTGAGCCGCTACTTATTGTAGCTACCCAAATGCCTCACGAAATTCGATGAGAACCAGTGCAAGTCCCGCAGCTCTGCGCCAGGGTATCTTGCCTTAACCACTCGGTTAGGGCACGGGGCACAGTTTCAACATATAATTGCAGTACGAAATGGTTCCTAATTATTTCCAACATGGCACATTGGGGTAACTCCGATCAATACTAATCGGTATTACGCCGAGTGGTAGAAATGACTCAGCATTGTTTGAATATATAATTATATATTTTTTTTACTTTCATTAATAGCATTTAAACAATGCAATTAATCATCCAATAAAAGATACATGTTGTGAGGTAGACCGGGACAGCAAATTGTGGTACAGGTGGCACTTCAGTTCTGAAGGTTCATCCAGAATGCAGAGGATATGACACAGCAAAAGATTACGTGTGTGATTTTTATTCGCAGAGACAATAACTTTTGAATTATTGTAAATTTCAGCTTTCTTTAGCTTTCAAAAGCGATCGGAATCACAGTTTGGGAACTGCCGGCTTATTACGTATTTTATATAATACTCATAAATGTCAACAATAATAACTAACATTACAATTTATTGTGTAAATTAACATATTTTTTTCCTCCTTCTTTATCACCATGGGTGGGTATCGTTATAAATAAGAATCTAATCGCCGTGAACAATCAAAATCAGCAGATTATTAATGTTATTATTATTATTATTATTATTATTATTATTATTATTATTATTATTATTATTGCGAATGAATCCATTTAGGACTATGCAAAGTACTCAGATGCGTTTCCTCTTACTTCGTAAGTCCCTCATTTTTTACCATGGCCTTTCTTTCTCTCTTCTGCCCATGACGTTTCAGTTTTTTTCTTGTGTTTGTCCTCTTGATCAACCTGCCACTTGTTCCCCTTAATCTAAAGATTTATTATATATTTTGAGTAATTCTTGTCAATTTTAAGTTCTTTTTTACTTCACCAATCCATTTTATAGGATCCACTGGTGCTTTACTTCTATTTTCATAGAATTTTAATATTACTATTATTGCTATTATTATTATTATTATTATTATTATTATTATTATTATTATTATTATTATTAAAACAGGTTTTACAATGTAATATGCATCTTCCTGTGCCCAAATTGTTTTACTTTATTCTTCTTCTGCCCTTATATATTTATAGATTCCGGCTCTTGTAGTCCTTATTCCTTCATATCAACATCCTCTATTCATGTTTTTTTCTCGGTCCTCCATTTCAGCTGCATTAAAAAAATAACGACATCTATCCGGCTAATACGAAATTCGAAGCACGGAAAGTGTAGTGGATACTTTTTTTTTTCTCTCCTTTTCGTTTCCACTGTTCTTTCTTTTTGTTTTACCTTATTGTTTTTACATTTTTGTTAACTTTATTTCATTTTCACATATAGACACAAGGACAGGACACACACCCAGACCCAAGGTGGAGATTTAAAATCCCCTACCCCGCCGGGAATCGAACCCGGGTCGCCGGAGTGGAAGGTAGGGACTGTACCTACTACGCCACGGCGACGGACTTTCAAATGCAAATACGTTTCTTTAAAAAGTGGATTAAGATTTGTCCAAAAAAAAGTTGGTAATTAAAACAACGACTCAAATGGGACATAACGGCATTTGAAGTTGAGATAAAATGAGAAGAACAGTAAGTAACGATAGAGGGGAATAATTCGTTACGGACTCAAGTTTGGATAGTGGGGGAGTAAATTATCTCCCCTCTCCGCCCAGGTATCGAACAAATAAACTCATTCCCTTTTCCCTTTCCTGTTGTGGACAATATACGATAGCGTGCTTCCTGTTCTGTATTGAAATGAGTGGATGACTGGCATTAGGTAGGTCTGCCGAACGTATCTGTTTGCTTAAAAGCCATTTAACCTTCTTTCAGAGTTGCTAAACATCCGCTCTCAGCAAAAGAAAACACGTAGAACACACCAGTTCAAACAACGCTGGTACCTCTTCCAAAACCACAAATGTGAACAATATTGTTCTAGCTCAGGGCCGACATCGCCCATGCTGAGAGAATGCTCCAAGAAATCCACCCCTTGTTAGCCGGATTATTATCAAATTCTTTACAACAGCGGTTCCCAACCTTTTTCGACTCGCGAACCGCTTCCACAAAGATCAGAGTTGGGTGAACCGCTGACTTTAAAATATACAACTTTCCTCATTAGAGGATTGCCTCAAGAACAAAGTGATACAGACTATTAATTTTCTAAATTGATGAAATACATTTTGTAAATACATTTTAAAAAATTCAACTTGTAGGCCTGATTGAAGTATACATACTATAAAGTACTAATTTTGTAAATATGGTTTCTTAAAATTGAAATTGATCCTCTAATGGCAGCGAAGGCAATTTTAGAAAGATACACCCTGTCCAAATCTAAGGAATTCCAAAATTTGGCTAAGAATCCTGGTATAGTACCTCTTGTCCCGATCATCAATCCTGTGACAGTTATACTATCTAGTTGGTATTTATCTTTATAATAGTCAATTGTTGGCTCATATATGACTTTCTTTTCAGAGTCAATATTCTCAGGTTGGCCACTATGAGTCTCAAAACGAATTGTGGGATCTAATATCAAACCAATTTTAGAAGATGGTCTAAATGCAATAATATCTATTCGTCTGTTACTCCCATTAGTGGCCACACCATGAACTTCCTCATAAACTGTGTATCCAAAATCTCGCAAGGCTTCTGCCATCATATTTCGAATAGTGTGGTGCCGAATGTTTCTCAGTGATTCTCCAAACGGACAGGCCCCAAGGGCGTGTGCAAAGTTTTCGTGCTCTCTGCGACAACTTCCCTAGACCTGCCCGGCAAAGAACGCACCGCCGATACATTTGCTTGCATTAAATTTAATTCCAAGCAAAACGTTTAATAACCTTAAATTAACTTAACCCTTAACGGTTAAAACCTAAAGTTACTCTAGTTACGGCTTAAAAGATACACAAGGTGTAGGCCTAATTGTAACGAAATCAAATGCATTCCTAACGTTGGTATATAACTGTAAATCAGGCATTCGCTGTAAATATTAATTTATTGTGGAAATAATGTGATAAATTCCACATGTTACACATATGCAAGAAGGGGCATTATAGGGTTAATTTAATTTTAAAATAACATTTTTATTTAGGAATATTCTACAATACAGTGTTTCTCCTTCAACCCAAAGTGATTTGTCGCCAGAGGTTCCTGTCTAAAGCATCTTCTTCCCTCAAATATCTAGCTTCCATACTTCTCTTCACTCCATCCATCCATCGTACTCTAGGCCTGCCTCTTCCACTTCTTTCATTAACTTTCCAATTAAGGATCTTCTTTGGTATTCTCTCTTCTTCCATTCTTACGTTTTTCTTCTATTTTTTCAATTTTTTTTTTCAACTTGCATAATTTCTCTTATTGTGCTGTTTCTGCCCTTATCTCTTCTTGAAATTCTTGTCGATCGCCACCAAAAATCCATTTCCACTGCTAACAGCTTGTTGGCTTGTTTTCTACTTATTGTCCAGGTTTCGGACACATAATAATAATAATAATAATAATAATAATAATAATAATAATAATAATAATAATAATAATAATAATAATAATAATAATAATATAATAATATAATAATAATAATAATAATATTAATAATAATAATAATAATATTAATAATAATAATATTAATAATAATAATAATAATATTAATAATAATAATAATAATATTAATAATAATAATAATAATAATAATAATATTAATAATAATAATAATAATAATATTATTAATAATAATAATAATAATATTAATAATAATAATAATAATAATAATAATATTAATAATAATAATAATATTAATAATAATAATAATAATAATAATAATGTAGTTCGCGAACCACAGGTTAGAAACGATGCTTTAGAACATTTTATCTTCATGAACTGACTCACTAACCTATGCTTTTCATAGGTTGATTCCCCCTGGATAGTATATCACTAAAATTGTTCGAGATTCACTCGCCTAGAATAGCAACGGCACTGTACATCAACTGTATGTAGACTCAAAAAAAGGCAAACGATTCAATTAAGAGGGAAAAGTTATATAGTATCCTTCTAGAATTCGGAATTCCTAAAAAGTTAGTTAGACTTATACGAATGTGTCTAAATGGTACAAAGAGTAGGGTGCGTGTAGGCAAACAGTTCTCGGATACTTTTGAAATTCACAATGGGTTAAAAGATGAGATGCACTATCCCCTCTACTATTCAATTTTGTACTAGAGCATGCCATCAAAACTTCGGCAAAAAAAGAAGGTTACAACGCAATGGTATTAATAGGATGTTAGTGTATGCTGATGATGTAGTATTATTGAACGGTAGCGAGAGATACTAAAGGCCAACACGAAAAACTCTGTTGAGTAACACTAAGAAATTGGGAATGGAAGTAAACATCAATAAAACACATAGAAATGCATTATATAATGGAAATGGACAACTAATGACAAATGAGGGAAATTTTGAAGAAGTGGCTGAATTCAAATATCTAGGAACAATAATTACAAATAGGAATGAAATGCACAAAGAAATTAAACATAGGCTCAATTCTGGAAATGCATGCTATTATGCATTGCAGGGAGCCTTGTCATTCCAACTCCTTTCAAAAAACATTAAACAAAAAACAAATGTAAAACTGTTCTTCTCCCAGTTATATTATATGGATGCGAAACATGGACTTTCACTTTAAGGGAGGAAAGAAGATTACGAGTATTTGAGAATAAACTTCTTACAATAAATTTTGGGCCAAAAAAAGATGAACGGACAGGTGAATGGAGAAAACATATATATTGAGCTACATGATATGTATAGGAAACCAGATATAATAAAAAAAAACAGTTCAGTCTTGTAGACTGTGCGATGGGCAGGACACGTGGAATGAATGGGGAATGAAAGAGATGCAAGGTAGCTTCTTATAGGAAAACCAGAGGGAAAACGCCCAGTTGGTATACCAAGAATGAGGAGGGAGAATAATATTGATTTGATGAAAGATTATACATGGGATGATTGAAAAGCATTAGCTTAGGATAGGGATGTATGGGATCGATAGAGCCAGTGAGTTAGTTATAAATAGTAAGTTAGTTAGAATAGTGAGACTCATTCTGCACTATTTTGCTTTCGAATTCTCTGCTTACCGGAGTGTAATTTCTGATTCCCTGTTTCAATGTGACGAAGTCCACTTTTTATACTCGACTCGACTTATCAGACGAACACTTCTTGCCGCCAAATGGCTATGAACCCCCCATCTTCATAGTCTTCTTCTTCTTCTTCTTCTACTACAAGGTTTAGTCTATGCAGCCTGTTCCGGCGAAGTTAAAAGTGGAGTCCATCTTCTACGTGGTCGGCCAACATCTCTTGTTCCTCTGGGATTATACAGGAAGTTTCTTTTTGGTATTCTTTCGTTGTTCATTCTCATTAAGTGTTCTGTCCGTTTCTTATTATTTTCGCTAATTTTATCTTCAATTTTATATATATTTAATTCTTCTCGTATAGTTTCATTCCTTATTCTATCCGCTCTAGTGCATCCTTTCACATTACGTAAAAACAGCATTTCTGCAGTCTGTATCCTGCTTTTATCCCTTGATTTCATTATCCAATTTTCACTTCCATACAACAACAAAGGAACAGCCATTGTTTTATATAATTTAAATTTCGTATCTTTCCTTGTTTTCCGACCTAAGGTTCTTTTTATGGTTCCACAAATAGCCTGGAATTTATTTACTTTATTTTCTATATCTTTTATTTTCTCTATAAGTTATATCACATCCTAAATATTGGAAATGTGATACTTGTTCTATTATTTTGTAATCCAGTACAATTTTTGATCTAATTCCATATTTACCAATAAACGCCATTACTTTTGACTTATTTATTGATATTTTACAATTATATCTATTGGCTATTAATTTAAATTTACATGCTAACATTTGGAGCTCATTTTCAGATTCTGCTAAAAGTACAACATCGTCAGCGAATAATAAAGCATTTATTTTATCTTTATTATCAATTAATATTCCTTCATAGTCATGAAGGAATTAGCTGGCAAGGAATAACCGTAGGCTTCAGAATGCAGCACACTTGACGGTGCCCGTAACCATCGCCACTATGTACAGTCGGCCCAATCATTTAGTTTACAGGCGCTTTCCAGCGGAGTGACATCTGTTGTTCGAATGTTGATCAAACTCCAGGATAGCGCTTTTAGAAAAAAAAATATTTTTTACTAATTTGTACTTCACCATCATCTGCATTCATGGATTAGGTATGTTGACCCGTTCCGACTTCAGCCCATCTCTTTCTAGGTCTGCCCACATCTCGGGTGCCTTTAGGTTTGTATTTTGTTACTTGTTTTGGATATCTATCTTCATTCATTCTGTCTATGCGATGCTTCCATTTTTGTCTATATGTATCTATTTTATCAGTTATTGCAATATTTTTCAAGTTCCTGTCTTATTTCCTGTGTTCTTGGGGGATTCCTGTCTTCCGTTTTCCGTCTTTCTTCCTTAGTCACCCTTACAGATCTCAAAAATTTCATTTCTGCCGGCGTTATCCTACTTAGATCCTGTTTTTTTTTATGTATCCAGGCTTCTGAACTCCAAGAGCAGTACCGGTACTGCCAACGTTTTATTTATAAAATTTCAATTGGATCTCTCTTTTTGTTTTGTTATTTAGTGATCGTTTATGTCAGTACCACTCTTTCCCTGGAATTTTGCTATTTTAGTTAGTTATATCATTATCATAATTAAACTAAATGTCACATCCTATATAAATAATTGAGATGTTTCACCTGTTCTATGATTTTTGTTTTCCTATTACTATTTTGTATCTGGATTGGATTTTTCTCCCTCGGAATGCCATTACCGTTAGTTTTTTTCTAATGGATATTTTGAAATTATATTGTTCACATATATTATGCAATTTAAAAATATTCCTTTGAAGTTCATCTACCGTATTTGCTATTATTACCTGGTCATCAGCGTATAATAATGTTTAAGTAGTGTCTTTTATCTAATTTTATTCCTTTCTTTGTTTCTTCGTTCCATTTTTTTATTATTTCATTGATGTATAGGTTAAACAAAACTGGAGAGATATTGCATCCTTGTACTTCTTTTTTGTTTTTACTGTAATATTATTTTATTCATTACTAGCCTATACTTCATGAGATTTTACTTGAGACAAAATTTGAGAGAGAGAGAGAGAGAGAGAGAGAGAGGGGTATGCATTTAGTTATATATCATTGCTAATATCTCAAAACGTATATTTTTTAATTGTGCCCATATTCCATTCAACTCCTCAATTGTAAACATAAGTTTGGTTGTAAATATCTTTATCGTAGCCAGAAATGTTACATAGCAACCTGATAATATTGAAAAAGAATATCATTGTCATTACAATAAACAAATTATCTGCTAATAATGTAATTGTAGCTATGGAAAGTAATCCATTGATCTTTAAGTTGGAAGGAATTAACACATATATAGGAAATATATTTCAAAATATGTGAAAATTTCGTAAAACTTTGAGGGACAAATACAACATACGTAAGTAATTTTAATGCAAATATATGACATGATTTTAATACGTTCCAAACATATTATATTAATACATAAAATTAATTTCAGTGTTAGGGGTCTGTCCAGAATAGTTATAGGGATTCAGTAAATTGTGGAAGGGAATTAAATTACATATTAGACTAAAGTTCATTTAAAGCAAGTACAGTATATGGGATTCACCAGCCTGAATTGCATTTCCCCTCAGTCCTATTGAAAGCTTTGTGAAAGCACGCCACAAGACTCTGTTTTTCAAAATTCCTATTTCCATTTGCGATATTTAATATCCTTCCAGATCTACTGTGATGTTACCTTCCATAATTCCTCGTTTGATATGATTTTTGGCCTCTAAATTCTCAAAATAAATATCAGTCATGTATTTATATGTACTTACAATGTCTCACACCCACATTGCTATTGAATATCAGTAATTTAGTTCTAGTTGAAATTTGTTTAGATCTCCATATGGGTGACGATAATATTATGAGAATACAGATTTTTGTGTTCTAATTCTGACCTTAGTATCTTCCTCTGATCCTCTTTTTTTAATCATGCTTCCTAAATACTGAAATTCGGCTATCTCCTCTGCTTATGTACCACTGATCTGTAATGTGTTTCTGTTGCATTATTTACTCTCATTATTTTGGTTTCTTTGTTTATTCAGGCACAGTCCATCTGTTGAATGCAGGCTTTCACGGCCGGTAATCATGATGTTGAGTGATTCCGGGTTCTGTGGCCGTGGTCCATAGTTGGTGTTGATACCAGACGTTTCGCCCTCAACTGCGGAGGGCATCTTCAGTGGCGAGTGCTTCTAGGCGTGTTTCCTGGTCGGAAGCTCTACTTAGTAGAGCTCTACTCTAAGTAGAGCTTCCGACCAGGAAACACGCCTAGAAGCACTCGCCACTGAAGATGCCCTCCGCAGTTGAGGGCGAAACGTCTGGTATCAACACCAACTATGGACCACGGCCACAGAACCCGGAATCACTCAACATCAGTCCATCTGTGCTCACTACCTTCTCCAGATCTCTTAATTTTGTTTCGATGTCAGTTTTCCAATAAACAAACATCGTCGGCATATTCTAGATCTTCAAATCTTCCATTCAGATTCCAGTGAATCACTCTACATCTGCGATTGCATGCATTTGGCATTATGTCGTCTAAGACCAATGCAAAGCATCCTTACTCCGCTCTGACAGGGAAAATGTTCGGTAAAATTTGTCCTGGTGTGATATATAACATACATAGTTTTCATACGTACTTTGCATCCAGTCTAATGATCAAATATTATATATAGCATGGCTTTTATATTTAGGCCTACGATTTGTATAGTCTGTAAATTAAATTAAAAATAATTTACCTGATTAAACAGCAGTAGAAGATAAGACATTTTAGTTTTAGCAGGATGATTATGTTACAATAAATTGCAAAGGCTTAAAATCAATTATATTACTGGACTGACCAGTCTCATGGGATAGTGGTTGGAGCTTCTAACTTCGGTTCATGGGGTCCCGGGTTCGATTCCCGATCAGACCACCAGTAATTTTTTCTTAAGGGGAATTATTTCTGTGGCCTCATGTGGTCTGGATTTAGGTTAAGTTTAGGTTTTTGGACTCTTCTGGCGCTTTATTATCATTAATTGTCTATCAAATCTATTATAACGTAACTGCACATATCAGGCGCCCCAACCTAAGAGGTGGGTTGTAATTCCGCCAATGTCAGGAGAGAATACCAAAAATGTCATAAAGACAACCTGGAGGCATTTTTAAGGAATATGTTGTTAGGGTAGTTTTTACAGGCTGCTTGTTTCATCTCCATTGAAGTAGCCTGGAATAATATCGGAATATTATGAGTCAGTTCAAGGTGTCGGTTTAAAGCAAAGGCTTAAAACTGATTTCAAAAATTATTCCAGTAAACCTGAGTTGGTGTATAACCCAACGTCGCGGGTGCGCGTATATACAAAGAAACGGTAAACCTGAGTTGGTGTATAACCCAACGTCGCGGGTGCGCATATATACAAAGAAACGGTAAACCTGAGTTGGTGTATAACCCAACGTCGCGGGTGCGCATATATACAAAGAAACGGTAAACCTGAGTTGGTGTATAACCCAACGTCGCGGGTGCGCATATATACAAAGAAACGGTAAACCTGAGTTGGTGTATAACCCAACGTCGCGGGTGCGCATATACACAAAGAAACGGTAAACCTGAGTTGGTGTATAACCCAACGTCGCGGGTGCGCATATATACAAAGAAACGGTAAACCTGAGTTGGTGTATAACCCAACGTCGCGGGTGCGCATATATACAAAGAAACGGTAAACCTGAGTTGGTGTATAACCCAACGTCGCGGGTGCGCATATATACAAAGAAACGGTAAACCTGAGTTGGTGTATAACCCAACGTCGCGGGTGGCGCATATAACAAAGAAAGCGGTAAACCTGAGTTGGTGTATAACCTAACGTCGCGGGTGCGCATATATACAAAGGAACGGTAAACCTGAGTTGGTGTATAACCCAACGTCGCGGGTGCGCGTATATACAAAGAAACGGTAAACCTGAGTTGGTGTATAACCCAACGTCGCGGGTGCGCGTATATACAAAGAAACGGTAAACCTGAGTTGGTGTATAACCCAACGTCGCGGGTGCGCATATATACAAAGAAACGGTAAACCTGAGTTGGTGTATAACCCAACGTCGCGGGTGCGCATATATACAAAGAAACGGTAAACCTGAGTTGGTGTACAACCCAACGTCGCGGGTGCGCATATATACAAAGAAACGGTAAACCTGAGTTGGTGTATAACCCAACGTCGCGGGTGCGCATATATACAAAGAAACGGTAAACCTGAGTTGGTGTATAACCCAACGTCGCGGGTGCGCATATATACAAAGAAACGGTAACCCTGAGTTGGTGTATAACCCAACATCGCGGGTGCGCGTATATACAAAGAAACGGTAAACCTGAGTTGGTGTATAACCCAACGTCGCGGGTGCGCGTATATACAAATAAACGGTAACCCTGAGTTGGTGTATAACCCAACGTCGCGGGTGCGCGCGTATATACAAAAGAAACGGTAAACCTGAGTTGGTGTATAACCCAACGTCGCGGGTGCGCATATATACAAAGAAACGGAAAACCTGAGTTGGCGTATAACCCAACGTCGCGGGTGCGCATATATACAAAGAAACGGTAAACCTGAGTTGGTGTATAACCCAACGTCGCGGGTGCGCATATATACAAAGAAACGGTAAACCTGAGTTGGTGTATAACCTAACGTCGCGGGTGCGCGTATATACAAAGAAACGGTAAACCTGAGTTGGTGTATAACCCAACGTCGCGGGTGCGCATATATACAAAGAAACGGTAAACCTGATTTGGTGTATAACCCAACGTCGCGGTTGCGCATATATACAAATAAACGGTAAACCTGAGTTGGTGTAACCCAACGTCGCGGGTGCGCATATATACAAACAAACGGTAAACCTGAGTTGGTGTATAACCCAACGTCGCGGGTGCGCATATATACAAAGAAACGGTAAACCTAAGTTGGTGTATAACCCAACGTCGCGGGTGCGCATATATACAAAGAAACGGTAAACCTGAGTTGGTGTATAACCCAACGTCGCGGGTGCGCGTATATACAAAGAAACGGTAAACCTGAGTTGGTGTGTAACCCAACGTCGCGGGTGCGCATATATACAAAGAAACGGTAAACCTGGGTTGGTGTATAACCCAACGTCGCGGGTGCGCATATATACAAACAAACGGTAAACCTGAGTTGGTGTATGACCCAACGTCGCGGGTGCGCATATATACAAAGAAACGGTAAACCTGAGTTAGTGTATGACCCAACGTCGCGGGTGCGCATATATACAAAGAAACGGTAAACCTGAGTTGGTGTATTACCCAACGTCGCAGGTGCGCATATATACAAAGAAACGGTAAACCTGAGTTGGTGTATAACCCAACGTCGCGGGTGCGCATATATACAAAGAAACGGTAAACCTGAGTTGGTGTATAACCCAACGTCGCGGGTGCGCATATATAAAAACAAACGGTAAACCTGAGTTGATGTATAACCCAACGTCGCGGGTGCGCATATATACAAAGAAACGGTAAACCTGAGTTGGTGTATAACCCAACGTCGCGGGTGCGCATATATACAAAGAAACGGTAAACCTGAGTTGGTGTATAACCCAACGTCGCGGGTGCGCATATATACAAAGAAACACAGAAATCTTCAGAATTATTTATAAATTTTCAACGAGATTCCATTAGCTCACAGATGAGTTGAAAAAAAAATGAAATTCTGTGATAAAAAATACAAGCGTAACATCATGTTGTAAATATATGGTATTTAAATATGCAAATATTTAACACATTATCTACGTTTTATTATTCATAATTCACCAATAACTATTCTAGTAACTATTTATAGATTGATCTGCCATCTTATGTGGGAAATTTTCAATATACCTTCGGCATAAACTCCAACAATAACTGATTACAGAGTGACATCTGAATGTAAAATAAACTACTAACTGCGTTTTAAAATTGTATGATATCACTGCGGTCCGTCACATTTAATTAATTGGTACGAGAAATGAAGACAGTTTTTTTTTCTTACTGTCGATTGTCAGTTCAGGTTATTGATTTTTTAAAGCACAGCTCAAAATATACCCTAAAATTGTTGTGGCAAGGTATAGGCCTAATACCAACGCCGCGGATTACGCGAAACGCTACTGGCTGACATCGTTAAAATCTTCAGAATTATTTATAGAATTTCAACCAGATGCCATTAGATGGAGAAGAAGAAATTTTAGTTTTAGGGATGATTATGTTACAATAAAGGCAATGGCTAAAAATCTAGTTTAAGAATTGTATTACTGGACTGACCAGTCTCATGGGCTAGTGATCGGAGCTTCTGACTTCTGTTCATGGGGTCCCGGGTTCGATAAATGAATACATGATCTTGCTCGATTGGAATATTTTTTATCGTTGGCGTGACGGTCCTTTTAGTTTGACCTTTAGCCTCCCTCATAACAACCATCTATTCTCTTCAGTCAATGGCCTTATTTATCCAGTTTGTTTATGTCAATATTCCGTAGGTTCGCCTGTACGTCGTCCATCCATCGTAACCTAGGACTCCCAACTTTTCTCCTTCCATCCAGCTTAGCGTTAGATATCATCCTGAGCAAACGTGTCTAGTTCATTCTGCAAATATGGCCGAATCATTCGATACGTCTAACTTTAATATCTATAACTATATCGTTATCTTTATATAGGTCATATATTTCCTGGTTAGTTCTTATTCTCCAGGTACCCTTATCCTTAATTGGGCCATATATTTTCTTTAAGATAATTGGACTATTATGATGCGGGGAGACGTGAACTTGTCTCAATGGGAATTATTTTCTAAAGACCTTCCTGCACCCGCAACCCATAATCTTGAGCAGGTAGCTGTGTCAAGATGATCCTCAGTGAGGATTGTTGACTGGTATATAATATAAACCGGCAACAATGAGCAGGTGGAAATCCTGTGACACCCGATTCATTGTTGTTGTGAAACATCAATGGACTTAATGCAGCTTTCTTCTTAAACAAAGAGTATAAACAGAAGAAAGCTGGGGGACCGGATTCATGATTATATACCACGTAACTTCCGATACTACGATATTATTAGTATCTGGATTCGTATGTAAATTTTTCCTTCATTTGTTCTTTCGTAAAACAACCGAAAATGTTGACAATTCACTTAAATCTTGACCGCAAACTCAAGTTCGATGTGTTTGAGCCTTTGGCAGGTTTCCCTGAAGTAGTCCCCGCCCGGAATTCCGAATGGGAGACTATTTTATCTCCGGAACATTTTACCCCAGTGGAACCCATGTCCGCATTTCTTGACGGTTGTATGTATACGGTGATAGATTGACCAAGGTATAGTCCACCGGCGAGAAGAATGAAAGCAAGGGACGAAGAGGGACACGGGGAATTGCAAGCGATACAATGACTTACTACCTGGGAATTAAGGAACAATCCATGATGTCACTCACATCTGTAGTTTATTCCAGGCGTATTCAATTTTATGTTTTATATTTTGTGTTTTACGGTAATTAAATTTGCTCTTCTTAGAGTAAGAGTGAAAAGCCCTACGACCAGCTATAAAAATAGCAGGTGGTGAGCATTTCTTCGGCTCACTATTGTTTGTGAGCCCCGGGTTCCAAGACATTGTCCATTTGCCCCGGTTAGTTAGTCAGTAATAGTAATGATGATGATGGTTGGCTGATGACTTTAGCAGCAGCGAGTACCCGGCCACGGTTAGATTTTAATTTTATTATTATTATTATTATTATTATTATTATTATTATTATTATTATGGGACAAACATATCTTCAAAGAAACAAAAAAAACTATTTTTAATACAATAATCAGAAACATTATTACCTACGGAGCTGATGTGTGGGCTTTAAATGCACAAATGAAAAAAAAAATTACTCGCCACTTAAATGGACTACTGGAGACGTGCTGCAAGAATATCCAGGAAGGATAAAATCAGAAATTCATATATAAAAGAAAAAATGCAGGTACAATATTCAATATTAGATTTTATAAAGAAGAAACAATTAAATTGGTATGGACACATTAGAAGGATGGAAGAAGGAAGACTACCTAAGATAATCATGGATTGGGAACCACAGGGAAGAAAAAAGAAGGGTAGACCAAATATTATGTGGATTCAGGGAATCAATGAAACTAAGAGGGAATGGGAAATAGAAGAAGATATATGGATGAACAGACAAGAATGGAAAAATTTGTTGAAACAAATGTGTAGTTAACTGTGAACATGGGTACCGGAAAAATGTATATTCATTGTAAAAGCCGGAATAATTAAAAAATATTATTATTATTATTATTATTATTATTATTATTATTATTATTATTATTATTATTTTATTAATTACAAGAATGGTTATTGTGAGTTACCCGTAAGAGATAAACATTTGCTGTCGCGGACTTTTTTGTAGAGCTTTTTGAGATATTCAATTCTGTGTACATTAATGTTGTGTAATTCCTATGGTTTAGGCAGCGTAAGCCATTTAAGAGTCCAAAGAACTACTTTTTTACGTTTTCCACTACAAAGGGCGAGTTTTAAGGGTGTAGGAGTTGAGTATCACAACTCTCATATAACCTATGTTCATCGCAGGAATCTCCTGAACATTTTGCAAAAAAAAACCATCACAATCCGATCAACGGTATGGCCGCGCATAAAGTACGAACAAACAAACAAACAAACAAACATTAATTTGTATATATGAGAAGATTATATTTTTATGTGTGATTACATAATTTTTATTGATATTTTACTTCCAGCTCCACAGTTAGACATAAAATATAAACCCTAAGACTGACCAAGCTGATTGGGAGTTTTTATATTTTCCTCAGTCATCAAGACAAATGACGGGTTTGAATTTGATCATCAGGACTGAATCTTAATAGCTATTTCATAGTGTATTAATGAAATCAACGCACTTCTACAGAAAACACAAGACACACGATACACGTACACGGTCTCCTGGATACATAAAATATTCAAAGCACGTATAAAATGAGAAATAAGTAAATAAACTTTCCATTAATAATGTAGTAACTGGTAAATGGAATTATTGCTCATAACTGAAATGGGTAATCGGCGAATAAAAAATATCAGATTAGATAAAGAACATTGAGTGCATTTGTTGAAATTTGTAAACAACTTGTTTTCGTAATATTTTGAAAGATTAGATTTAGAATTATTATATTATCAGTATTTTGTATAATAGGTTATTATACCTAATGATATCATAGCTCTCTTTATTTTTAAATAAGGAGGAAATTTATTCATTTATTTTGCAGAGGGTCCACCTCTGTGGTCTCGAGGTAGCGTGCTGGCTTGTCACGCAGCGGACCCGGGTTCGATCCCCGGTCGGGGCAGTTTTTCTGGGTGAGGTTTTTATCCGGGTTTTTCCTCACCTGTAAGACAAATGTCAGGAAAACTTTAAGGCCCAAACGGTCCCCGAAATCATATGGCCATCATCCTTATCATTATCATCCTTACCATTATCATTATCATCATCATCCTTCACCGGTGTGGAAAGCAACGGGAAGCTACCACACCTACACAATTCCCTAGTAAAGCTGCAAGCATAGCATGAAAATGCTATGATTGCAGTGAAGGACCTGCCTTCGGGCAGAATTACTATGGATGGATTTTGTAGAGGAAGAAAATAAATTGAGCAAGTCCGAACATCCTGACTGGAACTTTTTGTTGGTTTTCGTCAATTTTATAGGAAAAATGTTGGTATACACATTTTTACACAAGGACATAAGCATCTCCTCGAATGAGTGATAAGTGCAATGTCAGGGCCACTTCCGAGACAATACAAACATTTAAGATAAGATACATTTTTTAACTACAAGCGCGCCAGGCCTAGAAGGCCCTTCGACTACCATCCGGCTGGCCTCACACCCACATCTGTTAATCACAGAGGTAGACGATCATCTACCAGTGTAGGGGTGACACGTGATGAGCATGTCGGGTCCCCCAGCCGTTATAGATAGTCTTCTCAACCTGGAGTCGCTACTTATTGTGGGTATCCAAATGCCTCACGATGCTGGATGGGCACTGGTCCCATACTGGCCGAAATTTCATGAGAAAATTTCTTCCGACATTGAGACTCGAACCAGCGCAAGTCCCAAGACTAGACACACTCATATTAAACAAGGCGGATATGATACGGATGATTGTGATGGCAAGATGGATGGTGTTCAGAGACTATGCGTCTCAAGCAACGATATTATTACCAGACCACTCATAGTTCAATCAAATTAATATCAAATGTGATCTGTAGCAGTGATTATGATACGGATAAACGTATTTATTTGAAAAACCTTACGATTATCTACATCCAGAAGGCGGAAGTCTCTTAAGTTTCTTTCATTTAGGGGATTTTTTTTTTTTGCAAATGCCCCAGGTTGTCTTTCGACATTCCTGGTGTTCTCTCCTGGCATGGCGTACTTGTAACCCACTTCTGAGGTTGGGGCGCCTGCAAGGCGGGGTTACGTTGCCCCAATGATATGATGATGATAGTGGTGCTTCCTAATCCTAAGCTTAATCTAAGATGAATATGAATGCTGATGATTGCGATGGCCATATGATTTCGGGGACCGTTTGGGCCTTAAAGTTTTCCAGACATTTGTCTTACAGGTGAGGAAAAACCCCGATAAAAACCTTACCCAGAAAAACTGTCCCGACTGGGATCGAACCAGGGCCCGTTGCGTGACAAGGCAGCACGCTACCTCGAGACCACAGCGGTGGACTTTTGGGGAATTATATATGAATCAAATTCAACATTTTAGAAATCTAAATACGCAAAAAAAGAAAAAATGAATACACATAAGAATGGTCATTCACGGCCTACTGGTATAGATATAAAGGCTGTATTAGTAGTAGGCCTACTGGTAATTCAGTAAAATCAGTAAAACTGTTTAGTGAGATAATGATGAGGGTCAACGAATTTTAAAATGAAGACACTTCTATAATCATTCGTCTCGAACCATAACGACCGGACCCTAAAAATGAGGACGAGGCCGCATTAAGCTCCACTGACAATGATGATGAGCAAAACAAAAGTAAAGATTATAGAATACAATTTGATCGAAATCCTAAGAAAAATGGAATCTATATATTTATTATTTTTATTTTTATTATTATTATTATTATTGCCATTATTATTATTATTATTATTATTATTATTATTATTATTATTATTATTATTATTATTATTAGTCCACCGCTGTGGTCTCGAGGTAGCGTGCTGCCTTGTCACACAGCGGGCCCGGGTTCGATCCCCGGTCGGGGCAGTTTTTCTGGGTGAGGTTTTTATCGGGGTTTTTCCTCACCTGTAAGACAAATGTCAGAAAAACTTTGAGGCCCAAACGGTCCCCGAAATCATATGGTCATCATCATCATCATCATCCTTATCATTATCATCATCATCCTTCACCGGTGTGGAAAGCAACGGGAAGCTACCACACCTTCAATTCCCTAGTAAAGCTGCAAGCATAGCATGAAAATGCAGTGAAGGACCTGCCTTCGGGCAGAATTACTATGGATGGATGGATTATTATTATTATTATTATTATTATTATTATTATTATTATTATTATTATTATTATTATTATTATTAAAGGATTTTAGGCTGGCTTCTTGGACCCTAGGTCCCCTACCTCAAAATGTTCAGTGGAACATCCCCTATGTCCTGTTTAATTTTTGCACGCTCTTACAGAATCAGATTTTATGTTATGCAAAATGACCAAGTATCTCTGAATGAGAACAAGGACATTATACAAGAATGACAGTTACTCTTGGTGCATTTGTCCGCTAGAAAATTTACTATTGCAGCAATCTCCTGTCCCCTAATTACCCTGTTATATGATTAGAAAGTAGGTCCACTAAATGCTTATTTCACATATTTTTAAAACTTGGTAATGACTTCTTAACATCAATATATTAATGTTCTGATGATAATAACAGGGATCGTGAAATTCACCCCAATACAATCCACGAGGGCACTTACCCATAACCACCCCATCACCTTATCTCTTCAAGAAAAAGCTTCTATTTCTTCTTCTTCTTCTTCTTCTTCTTCGCATGAAAGCTGGCAGCTTGTTGCGTGTTCATTCACTACCGGTCCTGGGTAAGGTGACGTCCTTCCATCGTAGTTGTGGTCTTCCTAAAGGTATTTTCTGCTGAGGTGTCCAGTCACGTACTTTCTTCACTAATCTACTGTTCTCCATTCTATCTATGTGATCGTTCCAATTTAGTCTTCTATCATTTATCCAAAGGTTTATAGGTTCAATTCCAGCAAGGAATACGACAAGGAGACTCATTAAGTCCCATATTGTTCACACTAATAATGGATTAAATCATCAAAGAACTAAAAGTTGAAGTTAGAAAAAGATAAAGCACTTTTACAATATGAAAAATTAGTCAGATATTCAGAAACAAACAAGTAGAAAAAAGAAGACTGAACACCCAAGTTACTTTCCTTGAAAAGTCAAATAACTAGAGAAAAAAATTAAAATTCCGGCAAATAGAAAAAAAAAACTCTTACCAATAATAAACCCCCTATATTTTGAGCCTATCCCCTGTGCCTTAGATTCCTGGCGCGACAGGCTTAGAAGGCCCTTAGCCTACCATCCGGCTGCTGGCCCCTCACATCCACATGTGTCAATTACAGAGGTAGATTATCATCAGCCAGTGTAGGGGTGACATGTGGTCAGCATGTCGAGTCCCCCAGCCGTTATAGCTGGTTTCCTCAACCTGGATCCGCTACTTATTGTAGCTACCCAAATGCCTCACGATGCTGGGTGGGCACCGGTCCCATACTGGCCGAAATGCCATGAGAAATTTTCTCCCCCATGGAGACTCGAACCAGCGCAAGTCCCGTAGCTCTGCGCCATGGCTTCCTGCCTTAACCACTCGGCTACGGCGCGGGACTGTGCCTTAGACATAATGCAATATTACAAAAAAAATCTTAATATAATATCAATTACTTGAAATCAATAACCTTGGAAACTATCTACACCAGATATCCTGCAGAAGACTGGCTGCATGTCTACACAGGCTCACTCACAAATGCTGTAACTGGTGCCGGAGCAGGAGGAACATGCTCTTTTTTCGATGTACTGTCATGCTGGACGAGGAACAACACATTTTAATGGTGAAATTCACGCTATAAAAACCTCTCTCCAAAACCTGTTAGCACTAAAAACCATGTTTTCCAAATCAGTGCTCCTCTGTGACTCCAAAGTAACTATACAGGCAATTTTCTAGCCAAAAAGTTCTGACTGCAAAGAGTGCTATGACATTGTTAATGATCTACGAAACTGTGGTAAAGAAGTTGTCCTCCAATGTCTACCCTCCCACTGTGGGATTGCCGGTAATGAAACTGCCAATTTACTCGCCAAAAAAAGGATCTCGCATTGAACAATTGTCTGGATCTAAACCAACATCCTACTCCTCAGTGAAACGCCACATAAATTTAAAATCCAAAATTATGAATAACAATAGATTTCAAACAGTGGCCAGAAAAGAAAAATGGGAATGCCTAATAAAAAATATTGATATACCAGACATACCAAGAAAAACAGAAGTAGCACATTTTACAATGATAACGTCCCAACTCCTTTCAAAAAACATTAAACTGAAAATATATAAAACTATTATTCTACCAGTTATATTATATGGGTGCGAAACATGGACTCTTACTTTAAGGGAGGAAAGGAGATTACAAGTATCTGAGAATAAAGTACTTAGGAAAATGTTTGGACCAAAAAGAGATGAAGAGACAGGTGAATGGAGAAGACTACTTAATAATGAACTACATGGTCTTTATAGGAAGCCAGATATAATAAGAACAGTTGAGTCTCGTAGACTGCGATGGGCAGGACATGTTGCACGTATGGGGGATGAAAGACTTGAATGGAAGCTTCTTGTAGGAAAGCCAGAGGGAAGGCGCCCAGTTGGTAGACCAAGAATGAGGTGGGAGAATAACATTAACTATGATTTGAGGGAAGTAGGTTTTACAGGGAATGATTGGAAAGCATTAGCTCAGGATAGGGAGGTATGGAGAGCTTATGTCCGCGCGGCCATGAACCTACGGGTTCGATAGTGCCAGTGAGTAAGTAAGTAAGTAAGCTGCGGTCTAGAGATTAAGTCACGTAACGGACCTCTCAGACAAGATTTCTGGGTGAGTTTTTTTCGGGGTTTTTCCTCACCAATACGACAAATGTAAAAAACATAAATAAATAACTTTAACTGTTTATAATTAGTATAGTGTATATCTATATTTGTCAAATATTTATTTGTATTTACATTGCTACATTTAATGTATCTTTAACTGTTTATAATTAGTATAGTGTATATCTATATTTGTCAAATATTTATTTGTATTTGTGCTGGTTGAGTGGAAGAGAAGGCCTTATGGCCTTAACTCTGCCAGAATAAATAAAACATTATTATTATTATTATTATTATTATTATTATTATTATTATTATTATTATTATTATTTCGAGTGACGTTTACTATAAGTACAACGGATCTGAGTTCGAAATAGTTTTGATTCCATGTGAGTTGAAATAGACAACAACATGTTATATTTATTTAGGTAGTGTGTAATATGCGAGAATGTGCATGTAGACATGTAGGGGAGGCTGTCACTTCATGTCAATGGCTTCCACATCAGGCCTTATTTCCTGTCTGCAATCTGGTGCACGTCACTAACATTGAATATAGATAAAATTAATGTGCAATTCTCGCTTGTATTCTAAACACTAGCTCATCTACCTGACATTCCCTGGTTATTCATTTCAAACTTCTATTCGAGTTATTTTCACTCCCACAACTTTCTGGAGAGCAGGCACAAATTTTTCTCTCTTTGAAATAGCCATGTATCCAGTAGTAGTGAACTTCTATTTACATTAAAATAGGGTTTATTCTACTAAAATGATATCATGATGGGATTTATTCCGTACCGTATCAGCTTTATATATATCCACCGCTGTGGTCTCGAGGTAGCGTGCTGCTTTTCGAGATTTTTCCTCACCTGTAACACAAATGTCAGGAAGCTTACGGTCCAAAGGTCCCCCGAAAATCATCCGGCCATCATCTTCATCCATATCATTATCATCATCATCCCTCACGATGTGGAAAGGAACGGGAAGCTACCATACACATATAATTCCCTAGTAAAGCTGCAAAGCATAGCACGAAAATGCTATGATTGCAGTGAAAGACCTGCCCTCGGGCAGAATTACTATGGATGGATGGATGCATGGAGATATATATATATATATATATATATATATCATACCATATTAAGCTTGCATTGCTCAATGTTAAACATTTAATTATAACATCGATAAAGCGTCACTGCTATAAAGTAAATATGTTCTCTTTAATTTGCTTACATGTTATAGTCAGCTACTAGATGGCAGTGAAGACTATGGTGAAGACCGAGTTCTCACGACATCTAGTAATAATGGAGAATATAATACATATATAAGAAAAATGAATGATTGAATTGGATTCGCCTGGTGGTGTAATGGATATCACACTGAGGTACAGACTCAGAGATCCAGGTTCGAATCCCGTCCAGGCATTTATTTTTCTTATCAATATATATATATATATATATATATATATCTTTATTTGTTATTTTTGGTGTCTACTAAGCACGATCGGGGGCACGCCGTAGCGTAGTTATTTACGGAAATACCCTACAAGACGAAAGGTCCGGAGTTCGACTCCTGGTGGATCAGGATTTTTAAATTGTTCCAAACCTTCTGGCAGCATTATGGCCCTGGAGTTGACTCAACCTCTAACGGAAATGGGTAAATTACCAGACACTTGTTCTGAGAGTAAAGTCGGCCACTCAGGGCTGACAACCCGATTGACATCTCGTGATTATTGTCTAAAAAGATGGGAGCTTTAACTTCATATTACTAGAAGAGTCTCTTGAGGCCTGTGGTGGAATCATTTACTTTTCTAAGTAAGATCATTATTCTATCAGTTATATTATATGGATGCAAAACATGGACTCTTACTTTAAGGGAGGAAAGGAAATTGCGAGTATTTGAGAATAAATTTCTTAGGAAAATGTTTGGGCCAAAGAGAGATGAACAGGCAGGTGAGTGGAGAAGACTACATAACAGTGAACTACATGGTATTTATAGGAAGCCAGATGTAATAAGTACAGTTAAGTCTCATAGACTGCGATGGGAAGGACATGTGGCACGAATAGGGGAATGAAAAACGTGCATGGAAGCTTCTTGAAAGAAAACCAGAGGGAAAACGCCCAGTTAGTAAATCAAGAATGAGGTGGGAGAATAACATTAACTATGATTTGAGGGAAGTAGATTTTACAGGGAATGATTAGAAAGCATTAGTTCAGGATAGGGCTTTATGAAGAGCTTATGTCCGTGCGGCCCTGAACCTACGGGTTCGATAGTGCCAGTGAGTAAGTAAGTAAGTAAGACCGATGAAGATTTGTATATTTTTAAACTCTTTTCATGATAACCTCAATAGTTACGTATTACACATTATCGATAAAACCCAAATCATCAAATCAAAACTTTAAAATAGTTAACGCGTTTCGATAGTGAAGTTATCATTATCAAGACTAGTTATTAATTAAATAAAAACATTCCTTCGTGATTTAGCTAAAATAATGTAAAAAAATAGGCACTAATGCGTTAAATTATTATTTGTTCATGTTATGAAGTCAAATCTAATCCAGATAATTGATTTATCTTGTAACATTATCAACTGGTGATCCGATAATGTAAGATCTTATCCGTGACATATGAAGCAAATGTACAGTTTTCCTTGTGCTTGCTTAGTGAATCCATACAAAGAGGAATTTAAGTTTCCTTGAAAAAATTTCACTTTATATTGTGTTGTAAAAAACAATCTCGAGATATGACAGGAATGTCTTTCTGCAAGAGGAAGTGAAAACGAAAAGAACACTATCGCATGCTGCGGTTCTATTGTAGTTTAGAAAAGAAAACTTCAGATGTCACTCTTCAGATGAATTATCCTATTTACAGAATTTTATTGGAGAAAGTGAAGATACAAGTCATTATAAACTCGTCCGCAAACTCTACTTATAAACAACCAGCCGTCGAATAAAGGATACTAAAGTCCAGATTTCTAGGTAATTGCATATTTGTTCCTAGGGTTGTATCAGGGTGAGAGAATTTGACTGTTAACGAATTCCGCTACTAAGGGCCAGTTTCACCAACTGAGGCTACTGTATTACGCTACTTTTCCTCATATATAATACATAGCTTAAACTGTCGTAATACAGTTACCTCTGTTGGTGAAACCGACCCTAAGAGCTTTATATTTAATGTCACGTTCCATATTATTTGAATATTTACGTTGATTCTAAATAACTCACTGGCACTATCGAACCCGTATTTTTCCATGGACCCCGCGCGAACATAAGCTTCTCCATACATCCACCGACTCTTGAAGCTAATATGTATCCAATCATTCCCTGTATAATCTACTTCCCTCAAAGCATGCTTAATGTTATCCTCCCACTTCATCCTTGGTCTACCAACTGGGCGTTCTCCCTCTAGTTTTCGTACAAGAAGCCTCCATGCACGTCTTTCATTCCACATGTCCTGCTCATCGCAATCTATGAGACTTAACTCTTCATATTATATCTGGCTTCCTATAAAGACCATGTAGTTCACCGTTATGTAGTCTTCTCCATTCACCTGTCCAGCTCTCTTCGGTCCAAACATTTTCCTACGAACTTTATTCTCAAATACTCGTAATTTCCTCTCCTCCCTTAAAAAGTAAGAGTCAATTTTTGCATCCATATAATAAAACTGGCAGAATAACAGTTCAATACTACATACGTATTTTTATTAAAACACTTTAAGTCAAAGCTTCTTACAAGAAAAATAAAATGTGATCTATAGGCCTATAAAACTCTGGTAAAACCAATATTAAAATATGACAATGAAACAAGGAACTTTTCCAAGATAGACATCTCAAGTCTGAGTTCATTTGAAAATATATATATATATATATATATATATATATATCAATAAAAATATATGTCCCAATATGCTACGAGAATGGTGTATAAGATATAACTCTGAGCTCTATCAGTTGTACAAGTCTCCTGATGTGGTTACATCAATTAAAGTTTCAAGATGGGCAAGACACGTGCAAAGAATGATTGAACATGAGGTAGGCCTACCCAAGAAAATCATGGAATTTAAATAATATTCAGGAAGAAATAAATAAAGGAATACAAAATGCTAATAAATGCTATTTTGCAATAATAAAGTATTCGAAATAAAAATATCTGAGACGTGGAACAAAAACTAAATTGCACAAAACACTAATTAAATCAGTGCTAACTTACGGAAATGAAACCTGGGTTCTGACTGAACATGATAAATCTCGATTGGCTGTTCTTGAAAGAAAGATACTCAGAAGGATATATGGACCTATTAAGGAAAATTCAGAGTGGCGAATGAGATATAATTGGAAATTGTATGAGTTTTTTAAATCATCATTTGTCAATACAGATATTAAAATAAACAGACTAAAATGGGTAAAAAAAAAGGGCATACGCAGAGGATGATCAAAAATGAAGTAGTTATAAGAATCATATATATATAATTACAAATATATCAAACCATAATTCAGAGCATTTTAACATATGGTGCTGAAGTCTGGCAAATTCCTACCAGGGAAATGAAAAGAATTTTAAGTACAGAAATGGATGTTTTAAGAAGATCAACTGGAAAATCTAGAATGGATAGAATACGAAATAAAGAAATAAGGGAAATTATGGGTGTACAAGAGGAGCCGGACATCATAGAAAAGAAAAGATTGCAGTGGTATGGTCATGTCAAACGAATGCCAGAGCAAAGATTGCCAAAAATTGTTATGGAATGGATCCCAATGGAAAGGAGGAAGAGAGGAAGACCGAAGAAAACTTGGATAGAAGGGGTACAAGCAGCTATGAATATCAGAGGAATGGAGGAAGATCAATGGATGGATAGAGAGGAATGGCTTTTGGTTTCCGGAAGACGGCGGCAGCTGCCATGATACCGGATGATGATGATATATATATATATATATATATATATATATACTATAGTAAGTCAGAAGGGAGATCGAAAACCGGAAGTCCTAATTTGAGATGGATGGGTGGAGTACTACAGAATGTCAAATGTTTAAAACTCAAGAATTGGTGGACGATTATCAGATATAGAGAAGCCTGGAGAAAAATTCTGAAGGAAGCCTTGACCCACCCAAGTTGTTGTGCTACTGCTGATGATAATGATGAAACTCATTTATACCGCCAGAACTGTTAAAGTCCCATTTTTAAGTGCTACAGTTCAGGGCAGTGTTTGAGTTGGAATAAAAAAGAACCAGCATGATTTTCCTCATCCAATAGACATAATTACGAAAATATACCGTTAGGCCTATATGTAGTCTTTGTTTCTTTGACTGCGAACATATTGAAGATAATGGATCCCTGTTCGTCCTACAGCGGGGAAATTGGTGCTTCCCAAGTGAAATTTCTTAACAAGATTAATTTAGCTACACTTATTTCCCTACAGATGTCAGCATGTTGTTAATACGTCGCCTCGAGACATCTAGTAGAATACTAAGGTATTACTTGGATGGATGAAGTCTGTTAAATTTTGCTCAGATGAATTTTTATTTAGACGTGAGGTCCTTTTAGGAATTTGAAAATCTTCACACTCAGGACCCACTACATAATGTCCCTCCCGGAGGACTTGTTCCTGGTGGCATTGGTAATAAAATCTTATAAGCCTATATATGTAGGCCTATATATAGGGAAATTAATACAAAAATCGCCACCAGATTGCGGTGTGTGAAACCGAAATTGTTTTTTACTTAAATTGAATATGTAACCCATATTTTACGGTACGGTATTTAATAATTGTATAAATCATTAAATGATTGCGTGTTTTATGATAATTTTTGTAACAGAAAATCTCTTCAAATAAATACGTCAGTCGTGTCAAATGGCTTTGCTCTCTTCCATGAACATAACGGATGTAAATACTTGTTGCCAACCTCTTCGTGCCCTTTTGAACTCACGTAATGGACACAGCTAGTTTCATCTCTGTATGCACAAGAAACAACTAGACCTGCATAACATGCATATATACATACGTAGTGATATGTGTGCAGAACCAATAACATTATAAAAAATTGTTAATATTTTAAAATTAAATATTTAGGAGTTGAAATAAATGAAGCTGGAAACAATGATTTGAGAATAAAAATAATAGTTAAGGGTCGATCTCCAATAGCAATGTAGAATGGAATTTTGTGCAATAAACAGATATCCAAAGAAACTAAAATTCATATTTATAAACCAACAATATAAAAAGTAAAGTGATCCCACTACAGACCTCAGGAGGCCGCTGGGGAAGTAGGAGGTTAAGGCTCCCACTTTTTCTAGACAATCGGCACTTGGTGTCAGCCCTGCGTGACGGCCGCCTTTACCCTAGAACAAGCGTATGGTACTCATTTCACTTAGAGGCTGAGCCGACCCCAGGGCCATAGTGCCGCCAGAAGGTTTGGGTCAGTTTAAAAATCCTGACCCCACTGGGACTCGAACCCTCGACCTTCCGGCTTGTAGCGCAGTGTCTTAACAACTACGCTACGGCGTGCCCCAAACCAACAGTATAAGACGTTTAATGACCTATGGGGTAGAAAAGTGGACTGTAAATGCCAAATTAAAGTAAAAAATTGCACTCTACATAAATGGATTTTTTAAGATCTGCACGATGTTCTGAATTAGACAGGATCAGAAATAGTATTATCTGAGAAAAAAATAAATTTAACGAAACAATTATGTAATTTGTGGGAAATAAATAATTACAATATTTGGACACGTGAAGAGGATGGATGAAGAGAGATTGGCAGTTAGGAGTTTGGAGTGGATTCCAAATCGGAGGAAAAGAGGAGAGAGACCTAAGAAGACATGGATAGATGGAATTATGAATTTGATGAAGGACAGGGGACTGCAGGATGGAGACTAAAAAGATAGAGAATAAATGGGAGAATATAATAAAAAGCTTAATGTTGGGCACAAGAAGATAAATACCAACTAGATAGTATAACTGTCACAGGATTGATGACTGGCGCAGAGGTACTATACCAGGATTCTTAGACAAATTTTGGAATTCCTTAGATTTGGACAGGTGTATCTTTCTAAAATTGCCATCGCTGCCATTAGAGGATCAATTTCAATTTTAAGAAACCATATTTACAAAATTTCTACTTTATAGTATGTATACTTCAATTAGGCCTACAATTTGAATTTTTTTAAATGTATTTACAAAATGTATTTCATCAATTCCAAAAAAATATTGTCTGTATTACTTTGTCCTTGAGGCAATCCTCTAATGAGGAAAATTGTATATAATAAAAATATAATGTAAAACCTTTTCAATAAATAAACTAATATTTTGAACGCATACTCTCATGTTGATGAATGTTGAAAATAACTAACTAATTAACTAACTCATTGGCACTATCGAAACAGGAGGTACTTGGCAGCCTGTGCATATGCTCTCAATAGGCCTCTTACCTTCCTGAGCTAATGTCTTCCAATCATTCCTCCTGTATAATTCACCTGTATCAAATTATGGTTTTGTTATTCTCCCAACTCATTATTCGTCTTTTTACTGGACGCTTACTCTTTGGTTTTCCTACAGTTCCCATGCCCATCTTCCATTCCCCATTCGTATCACATGTCCAAGCCATCGAAGCCTACGAGATTTAACTGATCTTATTATAGCATTATTATTATTATTATTATATTATTATTATTATTATTATTTTTATTGCCGACTTTATACAAAACATATCTACAACATGTCTTAACACAGTGGAAAAACAAATGTTCGGAATAAATGTAGGAAAGATACAGTTTATTCGTTGCTATTTGCTGATGATCAGCTACTGATGGCACAAGATTACGAACATTTAGAGTAGGCCTATATGGCAAGAAAACTGAAGGAGGAATGCGAAAAAGGAAGTTTAAGGATAAATTTGGTCAAAACGAAGTAGGCTGTATGCTAATAGGAGATAAATAAAAATATATGATTTTAGAATACGGACACGGAATAATAATACCATGTGAGGAATATGTATGATTTGCGACAAAAATTCATGCAGATAGAAGTCATGATGCTGAAGTTAATGAGAGAATAAATAAGGATAAATCTGTAATATCAAAATTAATTGGTGGTTTATGAGATCAAATTATAACTTCTGAAACATAAACATTTTTAATACAATAATGAGTACAATGATATACCGTATGATACAAAAACATGGGAATTAAAATTTAGAACAATAGGTGAATTAAATTCTGCAGAAATGGATTTTTGGTGACGTTCAGCTAGAATTTTTAGAAGAAATAAAATGAGAAACAGTGTAATTAAACAAAAGATGAATGCTCAAACTTCAATTGTGGATTTCATAAATGAATATAATTAAAATTGCATGGTCATGTAAAAAGAATGTCGGAAGATAGATTCCTAAGAAGAATACTGGAATGGGCACCACTTGGTAAAAGAAGACGACCCCGAAATTGAATTGATCGCATGATGAAAGTTAAAAATAAAATTTTATATACAATATTTTAACAAAGTTGAGGACGACGGCACCTACCAACAGGTACAACTTAATGTTTAACGTTCATCATATGACTTCGCCTCAACGGAATTTGATATTAATTTTACTAGTATTGAATTGATCATGTTTTGAGCAGCATGTGGGAAAAATAATGGGAGGTTGCAGATTGGAATGACAGAAAGATGTGGAGGAGAATAACAGTAGATTAATTTGGCACATAAAAATGTGAAACATTATGAAACCTGCTAAATATATATGTGAATATTTGATTCTAATTATTATAAATTCAAAGAATCTACTGACACTTTTTTGTCCATACAGCTTCTCTGCTGGTGTAATCCGTTACTGTGATACAAAGGAAATATACTTGATTGCATTAGATAGGATGATGATGTCTAGGTCCAATTATAGTAACTATTTTCAAATGCTTGACTACTCTTACAGATATGAACACAAGGTCAAAATATTCTCATTCTAAACGAGAAAATCGGTCACAGTAATCTCGCCTCTGGACCCGATGTTCACAGGTTCAAAACTGCCCGCAGACAATGGATGTTTTTCATCATCATCATTAGCACAACAACCCTGGGTGGGTCAAGGCTTTCTTCAGAATTTTTCTCCAGCATTCTCTATCTCTGGCAACCGTCCATCAATTTTTGAGTTTAAAAAAATGGCATCATTTAGCGCCGTAGCCGCGTGGTTAAAGTAGGAAGACTTGGCGTAGAGCTACGGGACTTGCGCTGGTTCGGGTCTCCATGGGAGAAAATTTTTTCTCATGGGAATTTTGGTCAGTATGGGACCGGTGCCCACCCAGCATCATGAGGTATTTGGGTAGCTACAATAAGTAGCGGCACCAGGTTGAGAAAACCAGTTATAACGGCTGGGGGACCCGGCATGCTGATCACATGTCACCCATACACTGGCAGGATGATCGTCTGCCTCTGTGATGACACATGTGGATGTGAGGACAGCAGCCGGCTGGTAGGCCAAGAGCCTTCTAGGCCTGTCGCGCCATGGAGTTTAGTTTTAGTGGTCTATCCATCCGTCTCAAATTCGGTCTTCCGGTTATCCATCTTCCTTCTAACTTGTCATGTATATTCTTCTACCAACTTTATTTCTGGTCATCCTCTGCGTATGTCCTGCCCATCTTAGTCTGTTTACTGTAAACCTGTAATGATATCTGATGATTTATACAACTCATATAATTCCCTGTTATGTCTCATTCGCCACCTCCATTTTCCTTAATAGGTCCATATATTCCTTAGTGGAATTCCGAATGGCTACTGGCCATGATTGCCTGACCAAACACATACACCGCATTGGCATCTCTAGTAGTCCCTACTGCCCCTTAAGCAATCTCGGACTCATCATGGACTTTAAACATCTGCCTCTCTTCTCTGCTTTGAGAAGTCACAGCTTAGTCAACAAATATTGGGAAGCAAGAGAAAAGATGTATTGATGAATACCCCCGACTAACTATCGAACCCATAGGTTCATGGCCGCGCAGACATAGGGTCTCCATACATCCCTATCCTGAGCTAATGTCTTCCAATCATTCCCTGTATAATCTACTTCCCTCAAATCATAGTTTGTTATTCTCCCACCTCATTCTTGGTCTACCAACTAGGCGTTTTCCCTCTGGTTTTCCTACAAGAAGCTACCATGCACGTTTTTCATTCCCATTCGTGCCACGTGTCCTGCCTATCGCAGTCTACGAGATTTAACTGTTCTTATTATATCTGGCTTCCTATAAAGACCATGAAGTTCACTGTCATGTAGTCTTCTCCATTCACCTGTCTGTTCATCTCTCTTTGGTCCAGAATTGTTCCTAAGAACTTTATTCTCAAATACTCGTAATCTCCTTTCCTCCCTTAAAGTAAGAGTCGATGTTTCGCACCCATATAATATAACTGGTAGAATAATAGTTTTATATATTTTCAGTTTACGTTTTTTGAAAGGAGTTGGGACGTCAAGAGACTCTGTAATGCATAATAGCACGCATTTCCAGAATTGAGCCTATGTTTAATTTCTTTGTGCATTTCATTCCTATTTGTGATTATTGTTCCTAGGTATTTGAATTCAGCCACTTCCCCAAATTTTTCATCATTTGTCATTAGCCGTCCATTTCCATTATATAGTGTATTTCTATGTGTGACTATATATCTCTGCAATAAATAAATGAATAAATGTTTTAGGACATATAAATCGTAAGCATGACTTTCTTTGGAATTGAAATAAAACCGTGGCTCGTATATTCATCAACCTAAAAGAACCTGAAGCCAGGAATGAGGTTTCTCATCAAATTTGTCAGCTGTTTCACGCCTATTATAGCTATAAATTGTAACGCTAATGGCTTCAAATGTAAAAGAATGTCGTTAAATAAAAGCTATCTACCTTCTGATATGAGAAAGGAGATAAGATAGCTTACCATACAATATCCTGTAGCAGATTTTATTTCTCCGAAAATATTTTGGTATACATTTTATAGCGTTCTCTACGTTTCATAGCATAGCTAAATAGGCCAGGGCCAAATTGGAGATGAAAACACAGAGTGCAAGTTATATTATCCATAAAAACGGAGTCTAAGAAACAATAGAAGTAATATTAATAAAAATAATGGCTATTCTATGCCAGCGTGCCAACAGTGAATATTCGATTGGAGAACAAGTAACTGCTAGCGTCATGTTGGTTAATGTGATAGCATACGTTCCCGCTAGAGCCAATTGCCAACATATAAGGGTATTATATCCCAGTAGTTTACCTGTACATTTGTGCGCAAGTTATGGCGAGAAAATGGGCGAGTTGGTACACCAGATTAGTGTTCAGTTGTTTTTGTACTGTGGAGTTTCGTGATAAGGTGGCTACACTGTTTGAGCAATGACAAATACATGTTTTACATTGCAAATATTTGGTGATTTTAGGTTAATTTGAGCTCAACTCCTCACTTCATTTAATGCATTTCTCATACTTTTTATGGGGTGGGGGGATCGACATATAATTTATATATATATATATATATATATATATATATATGTGTGTGTGTGTGTGTGTATCATAATTATTTTTTTTACATTGAGCAATGCAAGCTTAACATGACATAAGAAAAATAAATGCCTGAACTGGATTTGAACCCGGATCTCTGGGTTGGTACTCCAGCGTGTTATCCATTACACCACCAGGCGAATCCAATTCAAACACTTATATATATATTTTTTTTTTTCTCCTTTATTACTATATGTCGCGAAAACAACCCAGAGATCCGGGTTCAGGCATTTATTTTTATTATCATGTTTATATATATATATATATATATATATATATATATATATTTATTTCTCTCAGATAATTATTCACATACTGCAATAATAAATTGTGTTTTTACGTTTTTTATTTAAATGTTTATAGGTGGCATAGAATCCCCAAAATAAATGTTCTTTCTTTCTTTACCTCGGTTCAACCTCTCGCTTTCTTTAAAAGTATTTTTATATGCCTAATACCACACGGTTTTACAGGGATTTTAAACTCTGGATCACACACACACTTTTTTGACCACACAAGGGCATGAGGGTTCTTCTGAATGAGTGATTAGCTCAATGCCAGTGCCACCTCCTAGACACACAAACATTTAATACAAGACACGCCATTCTCTCATACATTTTTACTAAACAAGGTGAATATGATATGTATTTAATAAATAAAACTTTGTGTGTATTATTTATTAATATTTATGAAAATTAAATAAAACTTTGATTGTTATATTTTATCAAATACATCATGGGTACTCATCAAGTAAACACCAAATCAACTGATTTCTGAATGCATGGATGACGAGATGGTGCTCGGGGACTATTTGGGCCTTAAAGTTTTCTGACATTTGCCTTACAGGTGAGGTAAAACCCCCAAAGAAAAAATCTTACCCAGGGAATTTGTCCCGGTCGAGATCGAATTCAGGCCCGCTGCGTCTGAGGCAACTACATTACCATTCACAGCGCCAGAGAATATAGTCATAATATTTAAATTTTCCCCTCAGTTGAACCTCTCTCTTTGCTGCAGGTACTTTTATGTGCCCAATGCCATCGGCTTTATAGGGACACCTGTTGTGAGAGAATTTTAAATGTTGGATTGAATACATAATTTTTTGAGTCTACAAGGATATAGATGAGTGATCAGCTCAATGCCAGGGCCATCTCAAAGACAACACAAATATTTAAATATAATTATGAAATAACATAAATAAAAAATAACTTACGTCTTCGGCGGGAAATTCGTAACATTCAGCAATCTTCTGGTATAATTCTCGTACATTTGAAAACCCAGAAATAAGACCAGTCGGACTCCCATGGGCTAGCTGACAGTGAAAAACTAACTTTGGTCGTCCAACTGATGATTCTGGTGCTTTTTCCACCGATGATCTTGTTCCATTCTGACTATGTCTCGAATCACTTACATCACCATTTGTTTCGTGGGCAGGGGTTTCCTTTTTGGCAGTGCGCTTTTTGAAAAGAGACATTTTTGTCACTTATTTTAACACCTGTTGTACACAAACTGTCAACACTCACATCCACTCCAGTCAACAGACTCTACGTGAACTAATTAAAAAACTCAATACAGTATCTCGTATATCCAATTGATACGATAGAAAATCTTATCTTTTTCAACTGATACCGCGACCCAATCCATTCAATTCCAAAGTTCATTTACACGTAAGCTGCACTCGTAGATCCAGCATCCTGACTGGCTGGTATTAGAAAACTGTTTTGTACCAGGCAGGTAAATTTCCCCTTCCATTATTATAAGCAGACGATACACCTTGCTAGAATCTAATTGTGCGAAAGTTCATACTGGGGACATCTGTGTACGCAAGCTGTAACTTTTTGTACTCTCCCACTGGTTACCATTAAAAAATCGACTTTTTAAAAATCGTATAGATATAGGCCTATAACTTTCTAACAATACAAGTAAATATGTTATTTTTTGTCCTAGGCCACCCCGTTGTCTTTTATGACATTTCTGGCTTTCTCCCCTGACATTGGCGAAATTGTAATCCATTTCTCAGATTGGGACACCTGAAAGGCGGAGTTACGTTACCCCGACGATATAATGGGTGATAAATGATAATGAAGCGCCAGGAAAGTCCTTAACCTAAATTTCTGACTGTGGGCAACCACAGGAATAATTTCCTTCAAGGGAAAATTCCTATGGCCTGACCAGAAATCGAGCCCGGGACCTCATGAACACCGACCACTAGCCCATGAGCCTGTCTTTTGATTATCTTCATCCTTACATACGCTGTATTACATTTAATATATTAGAGTTTGGATTTTTTTTTATTTAAGCTACCACACTAAGTCGAAAAAGACATCATACAAAATTTTAATATCCCTGTGACAATTACACATCTTTTAACAACAAATAGAGTACAGAAACACACCAGGTGCAAAGAGTTGGCAAGACCCATGATCCTGGACTGCAGTGAGTCCTTGAACTCTGGAATGAATTCCTAAAATGCTCAGCTGCAGAAATGAAATGTTTAAGAACTGTATACTGCAGTCACTTTGAGCATAAAAGAAATGATCAGATCACCAAAAAATTAAACCTAATCCCCATTCATGAACAGTTCACCACCTGCAGGCAGAATTGGCATTTACATACCAACAGAATGCAACATTCAAGATTGCCTCATCAAATCCTTGTACTGTGCAGTTCTGGTTTCATTAGCCGTATTTGAGGAGTCTCTATGGTGTAGAATGTGGTAAGAGGGGAGGGCAATTTACCAGAAACTATCCTCAGTTTACAAAACATAATTCCTATACGTTGTGTTTTCTTATCTACAGTTCTGTGTTAGTGAATATTTATGTCTAATAAGTTCATTACAGAATAGCATTGTTTTTATAACAATTTATTTAATTATCATTAATAAAATAATTTTACATGTCTAGGATGCAATATCTCATATGAAGAAGAAAAGGATGTAAATGCAAAAATATCTAAATTTTTAAGAATCTTAGGGTTAATAAATTCTATCTTCAAGCCACTGTTAGTCCAAAAACATTCAAGATTAAAAGTGTATAAAACACTGGCTCTTCCAACTCTTTTGTATAGTAGCGAAGTATGGACGTTGAAACAGAAGGATATACAGAGACTTAGATCTGCTGAAATTAGATACCTTCGGAGGACTGCAGGATACACACTACTAGATCACAAAAAAAATGAAGACATCTTAGAAGAATTACACATAGAACCTTTAGAAAACAAAATTTCTGATTATAAATCAAGATGGATGCAACATGTTCATCGAATGGAAGATCACAGAATACCCAAACAAATGTTAAGATATCAACCTGCAGGAAGAAGACCAGGACGTCCACTCAAAAGACTTCTGGATGGCGTTTCTCGAGGCCGAAACAGGTCAACAAATGGCCTAAATTCGTGAATGTACTATGATGATGAAGATGCTTTTGATATGGCTACTAATTCCCTCCCCCACTCCACTTGGTAATGTTCTCTCCTGCCATGTGCCTTTGGTTTCACCAAGATGTCTACAGTTACCAGTACTGGACAGTATGTATAGCTCAAGGAAAAAGATATTTGGGTGGTTATTGAAGGAAACCTTAACAGGGCTACTACTTGAATTGAATAATGATAGAGTAATGCAGAAATCTGCTACAGGGCATTCCGAAGGCTTCTATTCCCTTTTTTCAAGTTAAATCTCATGGACTAAAAATATGTTATCAGAATCTTAAAATACTAGCTACACTAATGGAACATCAGAAAGAATGAACACAAGCTGCAGTTCTGTACTAATTCCAAGCCAAGTTATAGTTGCACAGTAAACAAACTTACTCTGCCGACTCATCTATTGGGGGAACCATGGCTAGTACTTTTAACTGACATGACCGAACTGTGTACGATAGAAATTGTTCTTAGGCAACATAACATTTTACAGGAAATAAGACTGAATACAACATAAGATACCAATAATTAGGAATCCATCCATCCATAGTAATTCTGCCCAAAGGCAGGTCTTTCACTGCAATCATTGCATTTTCATGCTGCTTTGCAGCTTTACTAGGGAATTATAGGTGGTAGCTTCCCACACTGATGAAGGCCAGATGATTTTCAGGGACCATTGGGCCCAAGCTTCCTGACATTTAGGTAGAATTTTTTTATCACTCACCTCATATTGTTCTAGGACATTTGCCTTACAGGTGAGGAAATTCCGATTGAGGGTCTTTCCACTTTTCAGCGGTTGCCCTTTTACCAGCCGGCTGCTGGCCCTTCACATCCACATGTGTCAATCACAGAGGTAGATGATCAACAGCCAGTGTAGGGGTGACATGTGGTTAGCATGTCGAGTCCCCCAGCCGTTATAGCTGGTTCCTCAACCTGGAGCCGCTACTTATTGTAGCTACCCAATTGCCTCACGATGCTGGGTGGGCACCGGTCCCATACTGGCCGAAATACCATGAGAAAATTTCTTCCCCCATGGAGACTCGAACCAGCGCAAGTCCCGTAGCTCTGTGCCAAGGCTTCCTACCTTAACCGCTCGGCTACGGTGCGGGACATTGTGTAATTTGATAAGTGAAAAATCTAGTTTCTGCTGTCAGGCTGATGGATGAGATGAGGCCCCTATAATTTAAGGTCCATATTCTACAATGCTAGCTGATCACCATCAGGGACAGATGAAATGTAAGTAAATGGATAGAGTATGGAGAAGTGAGGGGATGAAGTTTTTGGTAGGGATAAAAGTAAGAATCCCTGAGAAAAACATGCTCAGGAACCAGAGATGGGCTGATAACTCAAATTTTCTGTATCTTGAGATAATTTTAATTGTATCATAATATATATTTTACATGTATCTCCGGAAATACTTTAAAAGTAATGCAACAAATTTTCTAAGTTCCACTCATACACCAACAAACGCAAAGCAGTTTACACTATGGAATCATGGGATGCAGCCAACATAAACACGAACCTAAAAGTTAACCTAATGCAATTTAAGTACTCCAACCTGTGAAAGACCAACCTAAAAGCTAACATAATGCAATTTAAGAAAGAATGCAACGCCCAAAAATTGTGAAATTCTGCAGTATGTGTGTGTGTGTGTGCAGTTAATTAGCACACACTCTATGTTGGCTGCACTGGAACACAGTTGTGAACGTGACACAGCATTGAGAATGTCACAAAGGAAGTGACGAAACCCTGGGTATGCTTGCTAGGAGTTATGAAGTATGAGGTGAGTGAAATAAAAAATAAACAAGTTTTATTGTTGCATAGAATATTTGTTAAAATCAATATGGCTGCCATGTAATGTAGTTAATTCATCATAGAATATATTGAAATTATTGTTAGAAAAAATGTAAAAATCATTGTAAATGGTGGGAAACAGTTCGAAAAAATGAAACCCTAAGAATAAAATTTGACAGTTTATGATGGAATTAAATGACACGTACGAGGAATATGGGATGAAGGTAAATATAAATAAGACTAAGGCCATGCTTATAGTAAGGAAACCAAGGAAGATAAATATGATTAAAGATGAGGCCATTGACCAAGTGGATAGCTTCAAATACTTGGGTTGTACTATCAGCAGTAACATAACTTCGGTCAAGAAGCAGAAGATAGCAATGGCAAAAGAAGCTTTTAACAAGAGAAGCATTTTTTGTGGACCTTTGGCAAAATAATTACTGAAGAGGCTAGTGAAGTGCTTTGTGTGGAGTGTAGCATTGTATGGTGCAGACTTGGACATTATGATGGAATCAGGAAAAGCAACTGGAAGCTTTTGAGATGTGGATATGGAGAAGGATGGAACATATAAAATGGACAGACAAAATAAAAAATGAAGATGTGCTAGGCAGAGTGGGTGAAGGAAGAACAATGATGGAACTCATAAAGAAGAGGAAAAGAAATGGGATTGGCCACCGGCTAAGAAGAAACTGCCTGCTGACGGATGCCCTAGAAGGAATGGTCAACGGAAAGAAAGTTAGAGACAGAAAAAGATATCAGATGATAGACAATATTAAAATTAATGGTTTGAATGTGAATACAAAAAGGAAAGAGTGGAGAATGTTGAGTTTGCAGTGAAAGACCTGTTCTTGGGCAAAATGTATGTATGAAGGAATTAAAAAAGTTGCGTAACAGGTAAAGTTTAGCCATATCTTCTTCCAGAACTAGAATTTTTTATGTTTATGTATTTCGTACATGAAATCCAGAGCATTTCATAAATAACCGTTGAAGCTCAACAAAAATGGTGACGCCCCCTACAATCCCATGTTTTTAGTTTGAAATTCTGCTACTACAGACTAAAAGCACTGACGCTACTTAGTTCCTGTATAAAAGTCAATATCCCTTTTATGAACCTTCCCATCCTATTCTAATTAATCCTTGTATGAAACTTGAAACACATTTCTTTAAACTTAAATTCAGGGTGATAATGCATGAATTACCATTACCTCACCAAAGTGCGGTAGGCAGCAGAAATGAAACATTTGCAGTCCAGTATTCTAGTGTCTAAATAGGTTGAAACATATTTTTAAATTTGAATTTAGTGTGGTAATAAATCTTCAATGTTGGCTAAAATGGTTATGTTCCATGCCTCTAGTCCTGAGGATCGATGGATTTTTAGGACGGAAAATTCCAACAAACAAGTCCTCTGGGAGGGACTTTAACACTTTGAGCGATGGTACTAGTACCATGGCATTTAAATGACACTGAAGCTGGAGGAAATTAAATCCCTCGGCATGCCTGTGCCAGCAGATTTACAAGTGTTTTTCTGAACCAAAACAACACCCTGTATATCTGCCGGCACAGGCATTTAATTTTCTCCAGCTTCAGTGACATTTAAATGTCATGGTACTAGTACCACCGCCGGACTCAAAGTGTTAAGCCATAAGTCCCGGACATAGATTTCCAGGCTCGTAAAAGAACCTTAAGCATGACATTTTTTTTGATCTAATTCTTCTTCTTCCTTCCAAGTATTAGGCCAAGGCCTGTTACGATCCTATAGAAAATTTTCCCTCCAGCGTTTCATAGGACAGCCCAGTGATCTTTGTCCTCTTGGTATATAATTATAAACAGCTTTGGGGATCCGATTTGAACTCATTCTTTCAAGATGGTGTTTCCAATTTAGTTGGTACTGTTTAATATATTCCAAAATTGGCGGTCTTCAATTCTTTTAAGACATCGGTGTTCCTTTTCCGATCCCATCTGGTGTAACCCGCTGTTCTGCGCATGAATATCATTTCACAAGCCGTTATTCTGCTTTCATGTTGTTTTTTTAGTGTCCATGCTTCACTACCATAGGTCAACACTGGTCTAGCCAAAGTGTTATTTGATCTAATTTAATCATTAATAAATGAGTTGGAGAAAATGTTTTAACATCTCACCTCACAAAGTTACATGTCTTCACGATACCGGTTTCAGAAGTATAGTATTACTTCCATTTTCAGTTAAATTCCAACTGTTGACATTTCGTTATCTTCTGAACTGCCAATTGGAATTTGACTGAAATGGAAGTAATACTATACTTCTGAAACCGGTATTGTGAAGACATGCAACTTTATGAGGTGGGATGTTAAAACATTTTCTCCAACTCATTAATATAAATACCTCATAGTGTTCCCTTCCACTGTAAATTTAATTAATTTAATCATTTTTTTTATTTAACTTTCACAGGGAAAGAACACTATGAGGTTTAATTTAATAATTAAATTAATGTTTTTATTACCTCACCTCATATCCTTTTTCTTCTATACTGCAGTTTCGGAGCTTATCTCCATCGTCAGTAGCCTCTGGTCGACCGGTGTTATGTCGTTTCTTGGCGGTTTCCTTCTTACTTCTGTCGGTGGACCGACAAGAATATAAATCAGGAATATATCAGATCAAATGTCAAGATTGCAACAAAATCTATATAGGAAAAACAAAAAGAAATTTAAAAACTAGATTGAAGGAACACCTTAGAAATGTAAAAAAGGGGGAAGTGGACAAGTCAGCAGTAGCAGCCCATGCTTGGTCTGAAAAACATTTAATAGATACAGAAGCTAGCCTAATCAAACAAACAGATAAACTAAAGGAACTCACAGTCTGGGAAAAAATCCACATCCAAAAAAACAAAAAAGAAAAACTCATGAATTTTGAAACTCCCGCAAATTTTGACCTAATCCAGAGGTTCATCGGTCCACCGACAGAAGTAAGAAGGAAACCGCCAAGAAACGACATAACACCGGTCGACCAGAGGCTACTGACGATGGAGATAAGCTCCGAAACTGCAGTATAGAAGAAAAAGGATATGAGGTGAGGTAATAAAAACATTAATTTAATTATTAATTTAATCATCTCTGATTCATTCTTACTCTAGCCCTTTTTGTCTCTACATGGCAGTTATGTTTCTTATTCCTTGACTTATTTATTCTAGCCCTTTATGTTCCATATTCCTTGACTTCTCACCGGCCAACATTTGTAACTCTGAATTAGTCTGCAACTAAGTAAATAGGAATAATAGGAAAATGAATAGAATTTTACTAAGGATACACTTTTTATTTAAAAGAGTTCTTCATTGTAATATACACTGTAACATAGGGCAAATAAATTACCCCTCGGATGCATACTGTGTCCTTAATTTTCTTCATAAACTTGACAAGGATCGCACACACAAATCATAAGGAATTAATTTTGTTATCAAGGAAAAATAAATTAATCTGAATAACAAAAAAACTGTTTTTCTTATTTTAATGAATTGTTTTGTTGCAATACATTAAACAGTACAAAAATTAGATTTATGATCCAGCAACTTTACTTGGTGCAGGTTTGCCTCCTTCACGGAATCCATTCCTGTAAGAAAAAACACTATTAGCAACTTATAATACTATGTGATGCATGTATTAAAATGTGACAAACACTTCTGGAGTTATTGTAACACTTTGTAACTAATTATTAATAGAAATTGATATATCATATTTGAAGAGTAAAATTATACGCTCAAAGTGGGACTTGAACCCAGGACTTTGACTTTCTAGGTCAAAACTCTACCAACTGAGCTATCTAAGCGACTTTCAATCTAAACACAAATCGTTCTCTTATATACACTAATTCTGAGCTAAGTTCCAGTTGTAGTGTAAATAAATTAGCGTAAGATATTCAGGGAACCCTGGTACTATGTTAACTTCCACATAACTGAAATGGTACGATAGATGTTCTTACCAACATCGTATTTTACAGGAAATAAGACTGAGTACAACATAACATGGTATCAGTAATTAGGAATTTCCTCCATCCCTTATTTATGACCAAAAATTACACTGGTCAACATGATTTTTGTCTCATGGGTACCAATAGTTGTGAAATTAAAAGTTTCTTACCTCTCCTCATATAAATCTTCGAAGTAGATCGCGATTTCGAGACCATAACGGTCTCATCTTCAGCACTTTCTTGGCAACTGATGTTATGTCAATCGGAAGAAACTCTTCTTCTTCCCTCTGTTGGTGGACCGATGAACCTCTGGATCAAGTCAAAATTTGTGGGAATTTCGAAGTTCATAAGTTCTTCTTCGTTTTTCTGAATGTGGACCTTTTCCCAAACCATGAGTTCCTTTTGTTTGTCTATTTGTTTAATTAGACTGGCTTTTGATTCAATTAAATGTTTTTCGGACCAAGCATGAGCAGCTACTGCTGACTTTTCCACTTCTCCATTTTTGATGTTTCTAATTAAACCAATAGACAAACAAAAGGAACTCACAGTTTGGGAAAAGATCCACATTCAGAAAAACAAAAAGGAAAACTTATGAACTTCGAAATTCCTGCAAATTTTGACCTCATCCAGAGGTTCATCGGTCCACCAACAAAGGGAAGAAGAAGAGTTTCTTCCGATTGACATAACATCAGTCGCCAAGATTGTACTAAAGATGAGACTGTTATGGTCTCGAAATCATGATCTACTTAGAAGATTTATATGAGGAGAGGTAAGAAACATTTAATTTCACCATAAATTAAACCTCATAGTGATTAATTCCTATCAAAGTTAAACCAATAGTTGTACTTAATGCAGTTTTCTATCGTGTTTTCAAATATGTATTCTGAATTTCTCCATCACCCACAGTTTTTTTTATTTCAATTTCAATTAATGGATTTAAATAATTATTTTTAATACATGTTTTTTCGTCTATTTGTCTATTGAGTGATGAGCATGGGGAACACTTTCATCAGGAGATTTCAGCTATGGAAAAGAGATATCAAGGCAAATGGAATCCTAATATGCTGGTCGTTTATTGTTGACCATCAAGAAGGATACTCCACAGGTGAAATATAGCAGAAAAGTCATTTCTTACTTTCTAGGTGAGTTTGAATATTGTGTAGTTACGAATGTAGAAAATATTAGTGTTTGGAATTATAAAAACCTCTCTCTCTCGGAAACCTTGTGTGATAGAGGAAAACCGATATCATATCTGAATTCAGGAGAAAAAATACTATCAGAATCACATATTTTTCTTTCTGAGAAAAAAAAAGTTTATTTTTTGTTGCTCGTGTTATATATGGGCCTACGTAATTAGATGTTTATGTCTTTTTCCATGATGTCAATAGATAACCTTTATTTACCAGTAAAATTTCATTAAGAACAGAATTTACATTCCATACTGACTCACCTTAAAATTCTGTTGTTACTTTCACCACATCCTCATAGTTAATGTGGGATTTTTTTCATTAAACTGTTTGAAAATATTCAAAATAATTCGTTTCTCTCAGCTTTCAAATGATTTGCTTTCCTTTTTGAAACAATTGAAATTCCAACTTATTCTGCATTGCGAAAGCATAAAAATAGAAGAACAATGCTTATTTAATGTATTAAAATTGTAATTATATATTTTAAGATTTCCCATATAACATATATATGTGTGGTAGATAATATATATTTCTGTTTTCTTTTTTTCGAGGTTAGAGAGAAAACTACATTTTCTTACACACTTAAAGGTAAAACCATTATTTGACCAATGAAAATGCAGTCATACATCTGATTTATTTGCATTTCAACTGAAACATAGCTCAGAAGATGTATAGTAATTAATATGTGGTGAAATATTTCTTGAAGACTATTATCCCCATTCTCAAATAGATTCAGACAGTTGAATCAGTCAAAACCATAACAAAATCACAATTCAGTTTTTTGAAAAGATTCCAGTGAAATTAATAAGTCATTCAGCCTACAGACCCAATCTGGCCATGTGACTTTTTCCTATTCCCGAACGTGAAAACTGCAGTTTCCGTGCTTGAAGAACACAAAATATGAGGTGAGGTAAAACTCATTTAATTATAATTAATTCTTATTAATAAAATAGCATTTCTTTTGTAATGACAAATATATATATTTTTTTAATTAAGGCAACAACAATCTTTCTAGGTTTTGTCAATTATAAATAGAAGAGAATAAAAGTCATACCTAAAGCGGCGCCTTACAACTTTCAGGTACCTCATTCTGCCAGTACCAGTTGTCTTCCTGCGTTGAGCTTTTACACTCCAATTATCTAGAAAACAAAGAAACTACATTGTTAGATAATGAGATCTACGTGTAAATTAGTTAATAGATTCTACACAGATTTGTAAATGTGACGCTATCAAATTTTATGCGTAAGCTATATTGGGGGGTTTTCTCCTCCTTTCCATGCACTATGTTTCTGACCAAACTCCTGAGATTTGTATCGCATGTAGAACACAGCATTAATCAGCACATTTTTATCGTAAAGTTATCTTTTAAAAAAAGTTTGAAACATGCATTTGGAAATTTCAACATTACCCTGTAGGTGCCATCAAAATTGTGCATTTTGAGATGGTTGAAGTGGTAACAAACTGGTTCAGTGTAAAAGAAGATGAAATCGTGCCACAAGAGACTTATTACTGAAGAAAATCTCAATATTCATATGAAAATTAAATTAAGTCTAGAAAATCCAGCTACGACCAAGCTCAGGAAGTTGATAGTTTTAAGGTTGGCCATTTCACACATGTCCACATTTTAATGGCAGTTTCTTTAAGAATTCACGCATGCATACTACAATTCTATAGAACTTTCTACAGAGTGTACTTGTGTGAACGCTTAAAAACCGTTAAGATGGTAGACATGTGTAAAATTGATATGATGAACCTTCGCTATAAATACCTAAACATGTTTATAAGAAATGGATGTACACCAACTTCCCCCTTCCTAATCTAACAAAATAAAATATATACTTATATATATATATATATATATATATATATTATTTAATAAAGTATAAATTAATCTGATGTACAATAACTTGTCCCTTTTGAACCTAACAAAATGATACAAGTGAACATCCATTCCTTAAAATATATTTCTGAATGTTGGTCACTCCGATTTCACAGATATTTATACCATCTAGAAGAAGTTTCTTTAGGTGTTCGTGCAAGTGCACAATTCTACAAAACTTTGAAGAAATGATTTGACCAGCCTCATGGGCTAATGGCCAGTCACAAAATCCCAGGTTCAATTCCCAGCCATACTACAGGAATTTTTCCTGTGGTAATCCATGGTCTGGAATTCAGTTCAGGAATCTCCTGGCACTTCATTATCATTTATCACCCTCATATCATCAGGGTGTCCACCACTGTGCTCTCGAGGTAGCGTGCTGCCTTGTCATGCAGCGGGCCAGGGTTCAATCCCTGATCGGGGCAGTTTTTCTGGGGGTTTTTCCTCACCTGTAAGACAAATGTCAGAAAAACTTTAAGGCCCAAACGGTCCCCGAAATCATATGGCCATCATCATCATCTTTATCATCATACTTCACCGGTGTGGAAAGCAACGGGAAGCTACCACACCTACAATTTCCTAGTAAAGCTGCAAAGCATAGCATGAAAATACTATGATTACAGTGAAAGACCTGCCCTCGGGCAGAATTACTATGGATGGATGGATATCATCAGCGTAACAAAACTCTGCCATCAAGGTGTCCCAACCTAAGAAATGGGTTACAATTCTTCCAATGCCAGAGGAAAAATCCATTGTCATAAAAGACAAACTGGTGGCACTGGGGAAAAAAATGAGATAAATGTGACAATTTGCATACATAGAAAGATGGATTAACCAAGTGAAGAAAAGTCTACAAGAGAGAGCTAAAAAGAAGCAAAACTGGGGAAGATAGAGATGGTCGGAAGCATATTTGGAATCGACTTTCTGAAAGGACACGATTGGTGGATGATGACGAAATAAATATTTGGCTCAACTTTAGATTACCTTCCACTTGATTTTCCATACTATATTGTTGTAATACCATTGCTTTACATACTTCTTCCATCATCTTCACTAACATTTCATACTATTTTAAATGTTTTGCAATGATACCTATTTACAATTATTAAATATTTATCTACATATGCAATGATTTAGTTCTGCAGAATCATCCACATGTGAGAATGCTTAAAGAAACTTCCGTTATATGGCAGAATTATCCATGAAATCGGAATGACCATTAAAAAATATATTTTATGAAATAGATGTATACTCACTTATTTTTGTGATGTTCCAATGGGACAAGTTAGTGTACACTTAATAAATAATATGCATGCTATTTATTATGTTAGGTTAAGAAGGAAGAAGTTGGTGTACATCCATTTCTAATAAACGAAACGTTTGTGAATTTATTACAAAGTAGTAGTAGTAGTCTAATGCCCATTAGCTTGGATGTGTTCCATTTGCTTTCTTGCTTCCCAATAGAGTCCTGCCAGAGTTCTTGTAGGTGACATCTTCAGAGCCTCACAGCTAGCAAGATGATCTTTGTTCATGGTAGTGTTATTGTCTTGGCACACGATACAATTTGGAGAATTGAAGATTCCAATTTTATGGAGGTGTGCTGCCAGGTAGTCATGGCCTGTTAACAGTCTGAATGTTGCTACTGCTTCATGTCTTGGTTGTTCAGGTATTAAGTTTTTATTCTGCGATTTATTGCAAGTTGGTCATGACGATTTCACAGTATGTGGTTCCATCAACGTTTACGCATGTGCACTATTATTCTGTAGAACTTGGAATTTTAAAATAGTATGAGATGTTAGTAAAGATGGAAAAAATATATGAAGCAACAGTATTACAAGAATGTTGTATGGAAAATCATAGGTAAAGGTATTCATCAACAGTACATTACCTTTCCCTTCATTTTTCGTAGTACATTCTTGTTACTCTACTGTCTTCTATCTTTACTAACATTTTGTAATATTTTAAACATTCAACGATACTCATAACATTGCATTTTTACACAACATTGGGTGGATTTCTCAACCGAAGTCTAAACCTCGACCGCCGTTTTTAATGTTTCCATAACTATAAAAACTGAAAATCTATGGCTAGCATTTACAAAAAAAACAAATGTCTGAATCATGACTATGGTTTCATAATGATGTCTGTGAACTTTGAGCCATTTTTATAGGTGTTATAGAAACAATAAAACATTGGGGATCTTTCCATTAAGCGCAGCGAGAATTTTTTCTAAGTCCCAGGCAGACACCACGCAGATGCGCTAACAAACACGAAGTGGTTTACTCTATGGAATATCACGATGCAGCCAACATTATACATGCTATTTAATGAACCTAAAAGCTAACCTAAAGTACTCTAACCTGTGAAAGACCAACCTAAAAGCTAACCTAACGCAATTTAAGCACTCTAACCTGTGAGAAAATGCAACGCCCAAAAATAAACAGTAAGTTCTCAAATTCTGAAATACATACCCTATGTTGGGTGCACTGTTGTTGTATAGAATATTCTTAAAATTCAATATGGATGCCACGTCTTCATGTTGCATATATAGTCAAATATTAAAAAATATGCTCAAATAATCATTAGAAAAAATTTAAAATTTGTTGTAAATGGTGGGAAATAATTGAAAATAAAACCCTGTTGGTGCATGTGCATAATTTATAAATATTTAAAAAACATAAGAAATTGTGGCTGTGCTTTCCTTCAGGTCCGAAAAATTTTTCAATTTTATATCTTATTCCATTGATGCACTAAACACTCTTAAACACTTTCAAAACATTTTGCAATACTTTTTAACACATTTTAAACATCTTCCAATGTTGCAACGAGTTTTTTTTTCATATTTATATATTTGCGTAAAACACGGTCGTGCTACATTGCTTACTTCCTTCGCTTTGTTATTTTCCCTCCACTTCCTATGTTGTTCCAGCATTGCCACCATCAACAACCCGAACTTGCTTTTTAAATGTGATTCCACGTTCCCTGGATTTCACCTACGTTAGAGTAATTGATTTGTGTTACAGTAATTGATTTAGGTTTGGTTAGCTTTTAGGTTCCTTGCTTTTTAAAAGTGATTTGATACGTAAAATAAATTATACATTTTTAGACAAGTTCTGGGAATTTTGTGTCAATGTTGGTCATACTGATTTCACATATATATACCGCCAACTGTTGGAGGTTGCATTTATCTACCTGGGATAATTGGAGCACTAGCGCATGCGCACTGCGATTCTATAGAACTTAGAAAAATGTTCTACCGACCTAAAGGAAAGCATATCCGAAATTGTTTACTTTTTTATTTCACTCACCTCATACTTCATAACTTAACATAAGAAATGTTTATAAAATGGTTCCAAAATGTTTAAAATAGTACAAAACGTTATTAATTATAATAAATGGTTGAAAAGTTATTAGTGGCATAAGAATGTTAGATGGAAAATTGTGCGGATCTTAAAAGCCAACCTCAGCCGCTACATTAACCATTACAGCAACTCCCACATGTGCACTGTGATTCTGTAGAACTTGGAAAGGGAGAAGTTAGTGTACACCCATTTCTACTAATCGTTTGAGAACTTATTTCGGTTGGTCATACAGCACATGCTGCCATCTAGTGACAACTCTATAAACTTTCTGTAGGATGTGGTTCCACCTACTGATAGATCTATAAACTCATGTGCATGTGCACTGTTATTCTGTACTTTTAAAATAGTATGAAATATTAGTTCGAGGGTTCAAGTCCCGTTGGGGTCAGGATTTTTAAACTGACCCAAAGCCCTCTGGCGGCACTATGGCCCTGGGGTCGACTCAGCCTCTAATGGAAATGAGTACGACGCTTGTTCTGGGGGTAAAGGCGGCCGTCACGCAGGGCTGACAACCGGCTGACATAAAGTGCCGATTATCTAGAAAAAGTGGGAGCCTTAACCTCCTACTACCCCAAGGGCCTCCTGAGGCCTGTTGTGGGATCACTTTACTTTACTTATGAAATATTAGTAGAGATGGAGGAAAAAGTCGGTTATATGTCTCAGATGAATTCTTCTAAGTTCCACAGAATCGCAGTGCACATGCGCAAGTTGCTGTAATGGTTAATATAGCCTCCGGTAGATGGCTCTGCAGTCGGCATTACCAACTTTGGATATAAATTTCCAAATGCAAAAAAAAAAAAAGGACGTTAACTTGCCATTTCCTAACTAAAAAAAAAACAATTTACATGCATATTATTTATTTCCAAATGCATAAAAAAAATGGACGTAAACCAACTTCCCATTTCCTAACGTAACAAAACAATTTACATGCGTACTATTTAATGAACTATAAACTAATTTTACGTACACTAACACTAAATATGGTTTGAAATTATTTTCAAATGGTGGCAACGTTGGAACATGGGAAAGTAGCAAGTAAGTAGTGTATCCACGATCATGTTTTACGTAAATATATGAATATAAAATATTGTAAAGAAAGCTTGAAGATCGTCGCAAAATGTTTAAAACAGTACGAAACGTATTTACAAGTGTTTAGTGCATCAGTGGCATAAGAATGTGAATGTAGAATAGTGACGGGCATAAAACCTACCTCACCCAATAATTCCAAACCATATTTAGTGTTAGTGTATGTAAAATTAGATTATAGTTTATTAAATTATATGCACGTAAATTGGGATATGCTACACTTCGGGTCGCAAGAAAATTCTTCTAAGTTCTATAGAATCGCAGTGCACATACGCTAGTGCTCCAATTATCCCAGGTAGATAAATGCAACCTCCAGCAGTTGGCAGTATATGTATGTGAAATCAGTATGACAACATTGACACAAAATTCCCAGAACTTGTCTAAAAATGTATAATTAACACAAAATGAATAAAAATGTATAATTAACACGAAATGAACTAGTGGAAATATGATTTTACGTGGTAACCGTCCGATATTTTGAATTTTTCATGGAATAACAGATAAGAAGAGGTAATTTATTTTACGTATCAAATCACATTTAAAAAGCAAGGAACCTAAAAGCTAACCAAACCTAAATCAATTACTGTAACACAAATCAATTACTCTAACGTAGGTGAAATCCAGGGAACATGGAAATGGTTGGCAACATCTGGAGTATTTTGGGTTGTTGATGGTGGCAACGCTGTAACAATATAGGAAGAGGAGGGAAAATAGCAAGAGAGTAGCAAGTAAGCAATGTAGAACGACCATGTTTTACGTAAATATATAAATATAAAAAAAAGACCGTTGCAACATTGGAAGATGTTTAAAAGTGTTGCAAAATGTTTTAAAATGTTTTAAAGTGTCTTAAACGTGTTTAGTGCATCAGTGGAATAAGATATTAAATTGAAAATTTTTTGCGACCTGAACCCTACAACAGCCGTAAATTGTTTTGTTAGGTTAGGAAGTTAGTATACTTTTTTTTTCATTTGGGAATAAATAATATGTATGTAAATTGTTTTGTTAGATTAGGAAATGAGAAGTTAGTTTACATCCTTCTTTTAGCATTTGGAAATTTATTCCCAGAGGGACTTCAGAGCCATCTACCGGAAGCTACATTAACCAACTCCCGCAAGCGCACTGTGATTCTGTATAACTTAGAAGAATTTGTGTGCACCCGTTTCTCGAAGTTATCCGAAAACGAGAGCAACAATATTACAAGAATATAGTATGAAAAATCATAGATAAAGGTATTCTAAACTTGAGTGTAATCTTTCAAGAATCTTTACGAAATGTTAATAGAAATATAAAAAGTAAATACTGCAACAGTGTCATATAAATAGTGCATACTGCAGAATAGTGACAACCAATCTAAAGTCAAGCCGATATATCTATTTAAATTACTTACAATGCCTCAATTTACGGCTGGGGTAACCACACTGTGCACATTTTGACTTCTGTATATGGTATGATGAACGGCCACAACGACGGCACAATGTGTGCGTCTTATTCCGGCGTTTACCAAAACTTGATGTACCTTTCGTCTGAAATCATAAATAAGACAATGAGCAACTTTTCTTTTAATTCACGAAGCTTTCTCAATATAATAAATATATTCCAATACTAACAAAACGTGTACTTTAAGTAGGGTTATAATTCAAGTATCAAAGTATGCAGCATTTTTGCATATTAAGCTATACATAAACTATTACATTCTGAAAATAAAATATTCCTTTTAGAGGATAACCATCTATTTACATCATGAATTAATATTAAGATGTTATTATTATAGATAGATTTTTAAACATGAAAATTATACATACCATTGCTTATCGTCAGCAACCGGAAAAGAAACTCAACGAAGTATTATTTAGCTATTGGCTGCCGGGGAACATTTCCTGTGTTTCTGATTCGTCCGTTAGTGTTGTATCCAGTGTAGCCAAATCACTATCTATAATTTTCGCTAGTTCAAGTCATCTCAGTTTGTACACTGAGTTCAGTAGTTCAAAATTCGCAACTTCACTGTAGTAATATAATTAAATCAAAAAGATTAACAAATTTTGTATGCATATTAAATAAAAACAATCAACTAACAAGGAAATTTTACGGCGCTAACATGGAAATCGTTAATGCATAACCTGGTTTTTCTTATGCACACTTTGTGCGCGTTTGCCTACTATTATTATAACCTGGTTTTACTAATTAGGATCGCTTACGGCGGCTCAGTTGAAATGTCAACTTTCTGATTTTTCAACTTTTTTTCATTTCTTTAGAACTAGAAATTTCCAAATGCATTTAATGACACTGATCCTTTTAAATGAACTAAAGACGTTATACAAATCTTCTCTATGTATTCAATTGCACGAAGAAAGTCTCTGCGGTTCCTACAAAATCATTAGGATTCTTAGTTCCAATCTTGAGTGGTGACTATTCTGGGAAATCTACTGAGGTGCCATTTCACCTGTTTTCATAGTATTTTAACTTACTGATTTGTCTTATTTCCTATTTTGTTCACCCTTATCTTCAACATTCATATTTATGTATGTTAATTTCTTGAGGTTTTTTGCTGTTAGGGTTAACCCTCAGGGGTCCTCATCTAGGGGATATGTGGATGGCGACCACAAGGTGCCCAAGCTGAGCAAAACATTTCTTCCACTTACTTGTGTTTTGCACTCTTTTAACTTTACTATCTAACCTCTCTTGGTTAACTCTTGTTTTTTCGACTCTGACGCTATTAGGGCATCCGAGGGCTAGGGAGTCTTTCCTTTCTTCCATTTCTTCTTTCCTTTATTTTCTTTTCTTCTCCAGAAAAGCCTGACCAGAGGCTATAAGATAGCAGCCCCATCACTGGTCTTGCCTTCCTTTGGCCAGCAACCAATCGAAGGGACTATTATTATGCTTTCAAGTCTTATACGAGAATTTCCCGCAAACACTGGAGGGAAAATTTTCTATAGGATCGTAACAGGCCTTTGCCTAATACTTGGAAGGAAGAAGAAGACCTACCATTGGCTTTAACTGCAGAACTCAAAATGCTGGTGGAATGAAAGTATGAGAAACTTGGAGGATGAAAGATAAAGCTATAATTTTCTGTCTTCAATGTAGATGCATTGTGTATATCAATTGCCATGGCATCGAAGAAGTCAGGGTTAACCAGTTTTTTCTGCGAAGCTAGTAAAGAAAAGCTCTCCAAAGCAAAGCATTCTACAGCCCTCAACCAAGTTTTAGCCCATTTTTTAGCTTCTTGAGCTGTTTCAAAGTACAGCCTTTGGTTCTTGGGAAGGTATTCTCCAAACGTTCAGTAAGTACATGAAATAATTGTGAGCAGAGTGGTTATAGTTTCAGACTGCATGTTGCTATTTTATAACTTATTAATAAGTCCATTAATTAATACAATTAAAGAAAAAGCTCATAATGACAAACAAATGAATGTGTGCAATATAAATTTATGGACAAAGCCATCTATACCAATAAACTAAATCCCAGTTATACAATAAACAATTTAAAGGTATTACTTTGCCAACACCATCTATTGAGGGAACCATTGTATTACTTTTATCCACCATATGACTGGATTGTGTACAGAACTGTCATCAATAGATACATTGTTCTTAGGCAACATGGTATTTTACCTGATGTAAGATTGAATACAAGGTAAGATGGTAACAAAAATTACAAACTTCCTTTTCTTATTTATTTATGACAAAAATTATATATGGGCCTACCTAATCACATGTTTACATTTTTTCCATTATGTCGATCAATATGCTTTAATTACAATTTCATTACAAGCAGAATATATGTGGCATGCTGACTCACCTGCAAATTCTCCTGTTATTTTCACCAGATTTTTAATAGCTAATGTAGGATATTTTTTACTGTTGTAAACATTCAACTTTACTAATAGAATTTTCCTTTTCCTTACAAATATAAGACATATGAACTTCTCTAAAAAAAGTTAAACCAAAAATATATAAAACAGTGACTATTCCTGTTAAATGGATGTGAAACATGGTCTCTTGCTTCAAGAGAAAAGAGAAGAATACATATATTAGAGAACAAAGAGCTTAGGAAAATTTTTGGACCAAAGAGGCATGAAGAGACAGGCGAATGGAGATATCTGATTAACATTGATGTAATAAGAGGAATTACATCTTATATTTTTTTATGCTGAGTTATATTTTGACTCACCTCATACTTCTTAACTCCCTCACAGACTCGAGTTTCATCACTGCATTTGTGACATTCTCAATACATCACAATGTCACAAATGCAGTGATGAAACTCGAGTCTGCGAGGGAGTTAAGAAGTACGTATAAGGTGAGTCAAAATACAACTCAACATAAATTAAAATAAATCTCATAGTGTTATTTCCTACCTACATAACTCACATCTCATATATTGCAATGGGCAGAACATGTGGTACAAATTGGAGAATGAAAGAGGTGTAGAGGAAAGCACCCACAAAGTAGGTCGAAATGAGGCACCAGAAAACATCAACCATGATCTGAGGAGGTGCACAATACAGGAAATTATTGGAAAATATTAGCTCATGATAGGGACATATGGAAAGCTTATATTCAAATGAATATGAACTTTAATTTAATAATTGAAGGATGATGAAATGGGTTGATTATAATTTTAACACACCTTTGATAAGGGCTACTTTTCTCCCATAGAGGTTACATTGTTCATTAGCCCAATCTTCTTCTTCTTCTTCTTCTAATGGCAGTGAAACTTGTCTTCTCTTCTTTCAAGTTATCCTTTTCAATAATTAAAATATTTTGTCTGTTCATTCTTACCTCTTATAGTTGTTATTTTAAAATAAAAAAATCATTTTCATTTCTTCATAGAATAGTACAGTGATCTAACTATAGGCCTTTGGGGTTGTACAAGGTTAAAAGAATATATATATCTAGAAAATGGTCACCATCATCCTATCCACCAAAAAACAGCAGTAATTCATACAGATAGCAGAATAACATTAGATTCACTAGAAAACAATAAAAACCAACAAAACTTAATAGCATCAAATAGAGATATAACTAAAAAATTAGAAATTCAGAATTGGAAAATTCACTACACATGGGTCAAGGCACACAACGGGAATGATGGCAACAAGATTGGCTAAACAAGCAGCAGGGAATGAAGAACAGTCAGTGTAGTTTTAAGTGAATTGCAATCAATGAGTTTAAATAAGTGGGAAAATGAATGGCAAAATACCACAAAGGGTGCAGTGACAAAATCCTTTTTACCTAGTGTGAAGGAAAGATTGAAATTAAAATTACCATTAACAGGGAAAATAGCAACTTTCTTAACAGGGCGCGGTAAAATGAACAGTTATTACTATCGTTTTAAAATAAAAGATAGCCCTCTGTGTACATGCGGAATTTGAAAACAAACTATAGATCATATAAATTAAATTTGAAGAGAAAAATTTTCGCCTAGACCGGGACTCGAACCCGGGACCCTTGGCTTTCCGGGCCAAGTGCTCTACCAACTGAGCTACCAAGGCGAGTTACGATCTAGATGCAAATTTTTCTCTTATATACGTTGTAATTCCCTATCGCCAAATGCTTTTGAAACCATTGCTTCTATCTTTGCAAATGGCGGCTTCTTAGTTAAGAAGACATTTATTGGGAATTTAACATTACTTTATAAAGCTAGTAAGGCTTCTAATGATGTTTTTATTATTGATTTAACATTTCTCAATGAAAGATAAATTAAATTTGAAGAGAAAAATTTTCGCCTAGACCGGTAACTCGCCTCGGTAGCTCAGTTGGTAGAGCACTTGGCCCGGAAAGCCAAGGGTCCCAGGTTCGAGTCCAGGTGTAGGCGAAAATTTTTCTCTTCAAATTTAATTTATCTTTCATTGAGAAATGTTAAATCAATAATAAAAACATCATATAGATCATATATTGTTTGAATGTACAAAATTAGAAACAGAAAGGCGGTTATTTAAATACAACATGATTAAGAAAAATGGTAAATGGACATTCGATAAAGTAAGACTAGTACAGGAGTACACAGATGAATTAATCTCATTCATTAATTCCATAAAATTAGACAAACTTTAGAACAAAATAAAGCCAATTCAACGAGCAGAACAAATAAAAAAATATAAAAAAATACAAGTGGCCATAGAAAATTAATTAAAAGACAAAAATTTTATTTCTTTGTAAATAATTTTATGTAAATAATGTTGTAATTTAAAGCATGTAGTATTACTTTTTTTGTTATGGAACATGCTGAATAAAGAGAAAAAAAAAAGTTAAAAGAATGTATAATTTATAATATAAATTTGTACCTTGTTTTGCAGTCTTCTCAACTGTTCAAATACTGTATGTCCTAATGTAAGACGCACCCAAAATTCAAAGTATAAGAAAAATCTAAAAAAATTGACCTCAAAATCAGAGATCCATGTCAGAAAAGTAAAAACTTCTAATCAGATCACGAAAATTTGTACCATATCATAACAAATTTAATGTTCTGGATTCTTTTGGCTATTACTGTTTTCTATCGCAGAACCAAGTGCATTAGAGGTTAAAATGGCAACAGAAAAATTGAAGCTGTATAAAGCATCAGGTTCAGATGAGATCCTTCAACAATCTACAGCAGTTGCTTGTTGTACGTTGCAATACAGGACTGAAAAAGTGGACACCTTATATTTACCTGCAAATGTGAATTTTATAAATATCATATTACATTGTTTTTAATTTTAGTGCATTTTTGTAATTGTTAGTGCATTATTGCATTTTTATAATGCATTATTTTGTATTTTATTGTGCATTAAAATCCTTGTTCTAGTCATTAGAATGAAAGAGGACTTTATTCAAAAAATAATACTGAATTCATTAACTGGGAGATTGACGTAATGTGGGGTGGCAGATTGAGGCAGATTTGAGAGGTCTGGGAGTTAAGAATAAAGCACAAAACAGGAGAGAATGATTGTTTATTACAAGGGAGGGTAAGGCTAGACAAAAGGGCCATGGAAGCCACAGAAGAAGAAGAAGAAGTGGCTGAGCTGACATCAGGGCCATGGTATTACCAAAAGTTTTAAATTATTTTTTGATGTTATATTTCAAATTAACATTTTCCAGAATTGGACATAGTTTTATTTTAGAAAGAAAAATTAATGCTCAGACTGGGACTCAAAACCCCAGATCCCTGACTCTATGCATCAGTATGATACTGATTACACCATCTGAACTCCGATGCGAACGTCAACAATTCTTTCCACTTATACGACACTCTTTCATCAAAAGGCCGGTAACCATCGCTACTAATAATGCCACTTGACATCTATTCAAAGTATTTTTATTGAGAATTTATATACCTTTACCACTTAAAAGTAATGTATAAATTCTCAATAAAAATACTTTGAATAGAAGTCATCAGATGGTGTTGTCAGTAGTGACAGTTACCGGCCTTCTGATGAAAGAGAATTGTATAAGTGGAAAGAATTGTTGACATTCGTATTGGAGTTCAAATGGTGTAATCAGTATCATACTGATGCATAGAATCAGAGATCCAGGGTTCAAGTCCAGGTTCGAGCATTAACTAAAATAAAGGTTTAAATCAGTTTAAAAATCCTGACCATAGAGCACCCGAATAGAGGGAAAACTGAGTACAGTGACATATAAAAATTTTTGGTCGTTTACGATGAACTACAATGAGCAAACTACAATGGTAGCACTGTTTCGTAGTAACAGAATATGTAACTAAATAAAACAAATGCAAGGCACACGGCGTGTTCACTCGGGATTATGGAAAATTAGCCATTTGTAAATTGAAATTTTTAACTGCTATCCTTTCGTTCTATGTAGACGGTACTGTAAAAATTATATATTACTGAAAGTTAAAAATCATTACTTAGATTTTATTTTACTCTAATTCATAAGTAAATTCAAACTTGATTGCGTTTTTAATGTGAATCTATTTTCAAAGATAAACCTACTAGATGTGATAGAATTCTAAGATTTGTTAGGTTAGGAAGAGTGATGTTAGTGTACAACCATTTCTTAAAAACATTTAAAAAATGTGAGTGACTTTATAATGGACTTCAGATGTACGACATGGCTAAGGTTCTTTAATAAATATTGTATAAAATATGTATGTGAGAATAACGGGGTAGGTCAATTGTAGATATTTAAGAGAGCTCATAATACACGTTTCTAAATTTTAATAAACGAAAATAAATTAACATGTTTTATTTATTTCCATTCTTCCCTTCTGTTAAAATTTTTAAAAAATCGTTAGGTATGAGTACAAATAATTCCATAATTTAAGATAAATTAAAATGTTATTTATTCCTATAAAAGTTCAATTCCATGATTATTCACCAGATGGCGATGTATAAATATAATTCATGATTTTACCACCAGATGGTGCTGAAGTTCATATTAGTACCAGAAAAAAATCGAAAAAATTGTGGCATGTACACGAAACTTGTCCACTTTCTTCTCTGGGTCCTCTGTGATCCTGACCCCATGTGAACTCGAATCTGGCTTATACTGACTTAATCAATTATGCTGCAGAATGCTTCCTTTCATTTCTTGATATAACTGAACATTGCTTTTTCAATAACAAAATGTATTGATAGTCCTGGACATTTTTAATAAAAAATATTTGAGTCATTTGGAGCAAAGTTTGCCAATCATTACACTGGTCAACATGATTTTTGTCTCATGAGTACCAATAGTTGTACTTAATGCAGTTTTTTATCGTGTTTTCAAATATGTATTCAGAATTTCTCCATCACACAGTTTTTTTATTTCAATTTCAATTAATGGATTTAAATAATAATTTTTTTAATAAACGTTTTTTCGTCGATTTGTCCATTGTAAAATAAAACCAATAAATCCCACCTTATTAGGCCCTTTACGAATGTGAACATAACCTAAAACCTTACATTCTAACAACGTTAAGAAAGAATGATTTCAGCTATGGAAAAGAGATATCAAGGTAAATGGAATCCTAATATGCTGGCTGATTATTGTTGGACCATCAAGAGGGATGCTCCACAGGCGAAATATAGCAGAAAATCGTCATTTCTTACTTTCTAGGTGAGTCCGAATATTGTGTAGTTATGAATGTAGAAAATGTTTGAAATTATAAATGCCTGTCTCTCGGAAACCTTGCATGATGGAGAAAAGCCGATATCATATTTGAATTCAGGAGAAAAAATACTCTCAGAATCACATATTTTTCTTTCTGAGACAAAAAAAAAGTTTATTTTTTGTTGCTCAGATTTATCAACTGCTTTTATTTACCAAAATCGGTTGATAATGAAGATTGGGGAACTTCTCCCCAGATGTTCTGAAATATTTTTTATTACAGGGGTAATGTAACAGCCACTGGAGAAAAGTAATCCCCTCTGATGGTAACTACATTTTTTATTACAGGGGTAATGTAACAGCCACTGGAGAAAAGTAATCCCCTCTGATGGTAACTACATTTTTATTATAAAAAAATATAGTTTCATATTTCTCTGAAATTTTAATTAGAAAAATTTATCACAAAAATAAGAATTATAAAAAACTAATTTAACAATATAAAAATATCTTCAGTTGCTGTAAAGTATATAATACATACGAAATTTGAAAACTGTACATATTAGCTCATTCACATTTAACATAATTTCCACAATATTTCACACAACATATGAAATCCCATTAACTATGAATTTTGTGTCTCCATTAAATGTGTTAGCTTCTCAAGAACCATCTCCAAGGCTCCTATGTATTTATCACCTTCCATGTGCAATTCTTTGTTATATTCCCTTATATCATCGTAAGGCATTTGAAAAATGCTAGAAGGCAGAATTTTCAGTTCATTCTTACATTCGGCAACTTCTCCATTTTTGTCAGTATTCAAGTATTTTTCCTGAAAAGAAAAATAAGAAGATTACAATAAAATAATAATAATAATAATAATACTTTATTTATTCTGGCAGAGTTAAGGCCATAAGGCCCTTTCTTCCACTCAACCAGCACAAATACAAATAAATATTTGACAAATATAGATATACACTATACTAATTATAAACAGTTAAAGATACAATAAATGTAGCAATGTAAATGTCATGTACAAACAACATTTTATAGGGTAATAATAATAATAATATAAATATGATACATTATATGGGAAACACCAATTAATATATATACCTTACACTGGATAATAATGAAGTCGGGTTTAGAGCAAATATAAATTTAGATTTCTTTTAAAAGATGCCAATGTCCGGCAGCCCCTTATTTCTTGTGGTAGGGAATTCCAGTTGCGAGAAGTGAAGATGGTATATGACATGGAGTGATGTGATGTCCTATGTTGCGGTATATTAAGTAAGAGACTATGTTGTGATCTTGTGTTTAAGTTATGGTTTGTGGATAGATACTGGAAACGGGATGATAAATAATTGGGAATCGAGGTATGTAGGATCTTAAATAGGAGAATTAGACAGTGCGATTTTCTTCTCTCTTTTAGATGTAGCCATGACAATTCGTGGAATAATGGAGAAATGTGATCGTATTTTCGAACATTAAATATGAATCTGATACACATATTATGGACACGCTACAGTTTGTCCGACAATCCGTCACTTATGTCAGTTAGTAGAACTATCATAAGTAATGTGATGAGTGATTTCCAAATCATTGATGAATTCACAAATCATAAAGGAAAGAAGAAATGGAAGAAAGGAAAGACTTCCTAGCCCTTGGATGCCCTAATAGCCTCGGGGTCGAAAAAACAAGAGTTAACCAAGAGAGGTTAGACACTTACTTACTCACTGGCACTATCGAACACGTAGATTCATGGCCGCACGGACATAAGCTCTCCATACATCCCTATCCTGAGCTAATGCCTTCCAATCATTCCCTGTATAATCTACTTCCCACAAATCATAGTTAATGTTATTCTCCCATCTCATTCTTGGTCTACCAACTAGGCGTTTTCCCTCTGGCTTTCCTACAAGAAGCTTCCATGCAAGTATTTCATTCCCCATACATGCAACATGTCCTGCCCATCGCAGTCTACGAGACTTAACTGTTCTTATTATATCTGGCTTTCTATAAAGACCATGTAGTTCATTGTTATGTAGTCTTCTCCATTCACCTGTCTGTTCATCTCTCTTTTGTCCAAAAATTTTCCTAAGTAATTTATTCTCAAATACTTGTAATCTCCTTTCCTCCCTTAAAGTAAGAGTCCATGTTTCGCACCCATATAATATAACTGGTAGAATAATAGTTTTATATATTTTCAGTTTAACGTTTTTTGAAAGGAGTTGGACATCAAGAGTCTCTGCAATGCATAATAGTACACATTTCCAGAATTGAGCCTATGTTTAATTTCTTTGTGCATCTCATTCCTATTTGTGATTATTGTTCCTAGGTATTTGAATTCAGAGGTTAGACAGTAAAGTTAAAAGAGTCTGGTATAAGTAAGTGAAAGAAAGGAAGAAATACCAGATCGGTTAAAGATAAAAGTAAGGAGCAAAACACAAGTAAGTGGAAGCAATGTTTTGCTCAGCTTGGGCACCTTGTGGTCGCCATCCACGTATCCCCTGAGGGATTTTCAATTTTGTATGACTATTTAACTCATGCCCCAAATGGGAGTCAATGACCAACCCCTTTTCAATGAATTGTGTTTTCCAACCAATCACAGTCTCATTTCCACTTCACTCTTTATTGAATTCTTTAATACCAGCTCCTGCTTTTGTGATAAAAAAGTTCCTCCTTTTTAATATTCTGAACAAGTCAGAGCATTATTTTGCAGTGTCTGACTCTCCAACAAATACATTGAAATAATGAACAGATTCCTTCAAATTACACATTTGATAATTCTGTGTTCAATAATTGTACTTCTAAATAATTATTTTACTAAGTTGCTTACTAAAAAAATTAATTAATAACCTATTATGTCGGTTATAATATACAGTTTGATATGTTTCATTTTTTCTCTACTGAGTGCATTCTAACAATATTGTGATCCTATTTGGCAATAAATATTAAGATCTAGTTGCAGTGGACAAACAAATGAAGCATAACCATTCTCATTTGTTTTCAAACATCGCCGTTTACATTAAATACATAAATATTTTAAAATAACTATATTTAAATAATAATTCGTGAGTAAACAGCTTAATTCTATTCATTAAATAGTCCTAACAAATGCCACTCTTGATTTCCAAATTCTCTACATAAATTGGAAATCACTCATGGCATTATTTATGATAAAGTTTTGAATGGCACAAAGAGTAGGGTGCGTGTAGGCAAACAGTTTTCGAACACTCTTGAAATCCAGAATGGGTTGAAGCAAGGAGAAGCACTATCTCCTCTGCTATTTAATTTTGTACTAGAGCATGCCATTAAATCTTTAGAGAATGAGGAAGGCTTACAACTCAATGGTATTAATAAGCTGTTAGTTTATGCTGATGATGTAGTATTATTGGCCGATAGCGAGGGGATACTAAAGGACCACACACACACACTATTGAGTAACACTAAAAAATTAGGACTGGAAGTAAATATCAATAAAACTAAATATATGGTCACACATAGAAATACATTATATAATGGAAATAGACAGCTAATGACAAATGAGGGAAATTTTGAGGAAGTGGCTGAATTCAAATACCTAGGAACAATAATCACAAATAGGAATGAGATGCACAAAGAAATTAAACATAGGCTCAATTCTGGAAATGCGTGCTATTATGCATTGCAGACACTCTTGATGTCCCAACTCCTTTCAAAAAACGTTAAACTGAAAATATATAAAACTATTATTCTACCAGTTATATTATATGGGTGCGAAACATGGACTCTTACTTTAAGGGAGGAAAGGAGATTACATGTATTCGAGAATAAAGTACTTAGGAAAATTTTTGGACCAAAGAGAGATGAACAGACAGGTGAATGGAGAAGACTACATAACAATGAACTACATGGTCTTTATAGGAAGCCAGATATAATAAGAAGAGTTAAGTCTCATAAACTGCGATGGGCAGGACATGTTGTATGTATGGGGAATGAAAGACTTGCATGGAAGCTTCTTGTAGGAAAGCCAGAGGGAAAACGCCCAGTTGGTAGACCAAGAATGAGGTGGGAGAATAACATTAACTATGATTTGAGAGAAGTGGATTATACAGGGAATGATTGGAAAGCATTAGCTCAGGATAGGGATGTATGGAGAGCTTATGTCCGCGCGGCCATGAACCTATGGGTTCGATAGTGCCAGTGAGTAAGTAAGTAAGTAAAGTTCTGAATTTTGTCATTGTATCTAATTTTTCCCCTACTGTATGATTCATGAAAAGAACATTAGTACACTTCCTTATTCCACCTAACTGCACATCCTGACAAGGAAAAGTATCAGGAAGGAAGTCTCTGATAAGACACTTTACATTCAACTTATCTGTCTCTAACTTGTTCAGTGATACAATTATGTTTCAGTTCAAACAGTGAAGTAAAATAACACCACATTTTAATAGAAATAAACCATGACTCAATACCAGTTAACCATATTTATTCTTCTGATTAGCATTCTAAAGTGTTCAGCAAATAATCTTCAAAAAATATGCAAAAAAGCAGGTGACAATGAAAGTGATTTATATTTCATGTGCATTTGCACTAAAGATATACAGGTAAGAAAATGCTGGAATTTTATTTCTCTCACTTCAAATTTCCAAGCAATAGCTAGAAATTTTTTTTTTTATCTCTTCGGGATTAAAAGCAAATTCACAGATTCTAACAAGGTAACTGCCAACCATTGCATGCCAAAAAAAAAAACTTCAAGCACGACAGGCCTAGAAGGCCCTTGGCCTACCAGCCGGCCGCTGGCCTCACATCCACATGTGTTGTTGACAGAGGGAAACGATCATATTGCTAGTGTAGGGGTGACATGTGGTCAGCATGTCGGCTGCCCCAGCTGTTATAGCTGGTCTTCTCAACCTGGAGTTGCTACTTATTGTAAAGTGATCCCACTAGCCCTTGGGGTAGTGAGAGGTTAAGGCTCCCACTTTTTCTGGACAATCGGCACTTGATGTCAGCTGAGTTGTCAGCCCTGCGTGACGGCCGCCTTTACCCCAGAACAAGCATCTGGCACTCATTTCCATTAGAGGCTGAGTCGACCCCAGGGCCATAGTGCCGCCAGAGGGTTTGGGTCAGTTTAAAAATTCTGACCCCACCAGGACTTGAACCCTCGACCATTCTGGCTTGTAGTGCAGTGTCTTAACCACTACGCTATGGTGTGCCCCTTTACTTATTGTAGCTACCCAAATGCCTCACGATGCTGGGTGGGCACCGGTCCCATACTGGTAGAAATTCCATGAGAAAATTTCTTCCCCCATGGAGACTCGAACCAGAGCAAGTCCTGTAGCTCTACGCCAAGGCTTCTTGCCTTAACCGCTCGGCTACGATGCGGGACATTGCGTGCCGAAACCTACCTTCAAATTTCTTACAGAGAAGTGTTGGGATGTACAAAGGCCGCGTCTTAAAAATAATCTGCTGTTTTAACTGCAAAACATTGCAATCAAGCGCCAAATCTCTTATTAAACTATAAGGAAGTAATACAACTACTGTATTGATAGACTGGAAAACCCTCACTACCCGCCGTCCGTGCCATGTCCCACCTTACTCTACTCTGTGCTTAACTCATGCAGGGATGTACAAACTCATGTAGCTGATGATGGAACTAGTCTCAAAAGGCCTATAGTCATTTTTCATGTTTCAACGGTTGAGGAGACGGGCCTAAAAGTTATATGATTTTAAATTATAATTCTAAATTGTAGCTACAATAATTAACTCCAGGTTAGGAAAACCAGTTATAATGGCTGGGGGACTTGATATGCTGACCATATGTTACTCCTGTACTACTCTGTGCTTAACTCAGGCAGGATGTACAAACTCATGCAGCTGATGATGGAACTAGTCCCAAAAGGCCTACAGTAATTTCATGTTTCAACGGTTAAGGAGACGAACCTAAAAGTTATATAATGTTATATTCAGCTGATGATGGGACTAGTCTCGAAAGGCCTACAGTAATTTCATGTTTCAACGGTTGAGGAGACGGACCTAAAAGGAATATGATTTTAAATTATAATTCTAAATTGTAGCTACAATAATTAACTCCAGGTTAAGAAAACCCGTTATAATGGCTGGAGGACTTGATATGCTGACCATATGTCACTCCTGTACTACTGGATGATAATACATCTCTGTGATTAACACATGTGGATGTGAAACCAGCATCTAGCTGGTAGGCCAAGCGCCTTCTAGACCTATAGCACGATGGAAGTGAATCATTTAGTGCCCTAGTGGAACAAACTGGGATTATAAATTATGAGGAAAAAACAAAATATTTGGTTATGTCAATTGAAAATTGGAGAGCAGGTGTGTATTTCTGATTCAAGCTGTTAACATACGAAGATTTTTAGTTAAAAGGACATGACATGATTCTATTTCTTTACTTTCTAGACCTCTAAGGTCCCAAGTAACAATATTTATTCTTTCAATTATAAATTTTTTTGTACTTTATAAAACAATTGTCCTCAACTGAATCAGTCATTTCGAAAAGAGATCATCTACAGCTGAACAAATTTTACAGGAGAGGGAAAAAAACTGATTCAGTTTGTCCAGGATAAAGCTATGAATCTGAAATTTCTACTGAATAATTTTCATGCCCATTCACGTTCACTTACCGATTTACATGACTTTCTTGATTATGGTTTTCCCAAAAAACTAATTACAATTTTCTGGAGATGATCCCTTTTCGAAATGAACGAAGAAACGTTTACAAAATTATACATATTTCTTTGAAAAAAAATATTATTGCGAAATAACTACATACATGGAATAATACTGTATACATTTTATTACATTTCATCATTTGGAAGTGACTATAAAAAAAGTACATCCGAAAAATTTCATCACAGAACATCTTCGGCGTTCTCTACTACTTCAGCTGTATAGGCCATTTGAATAAATCATTATAAAAATTTCGATGGATATCATGAATGTACTGATGAAGTTTCTTTACATCATCCATTTTTTTGTGATTGGTACTTTGCTGATGTAAGCAGGGTGTGTTTTCACATCTGGTATTTGCAGTATTTCTGGGGGCTTTGGTTTGAGCAAGTTGAACTCTTGTTCCCCGAAAATGGTGTCAATGAATTTTGGGCCGATTACGGTTCTAGGCTTGTCACTATTACACTCAAATTCATAAAATGTATTTATTGCAAAATAATGTTTTTGTTCTTTTGGAATACCTTTACCCATACTCTGTATACGGAGTGCCTTGCATTAAATAAACATAAATAACGATTGTAGCATCGTTTTAATATTGTTTACTCTGATAACACAGAAAGACTGCAAGAGGACAGATATGCAGCTGAAGTCAAGATCACATTCATGCGTCAGTCCGTTCGAAAAGGGAACAACTCAGCGAGTTGATCCTTTTTCGAAATGACTACATGAAAGGTAAAGTCAAAAAGTTGTAAAAGAATTGTGTATTTGATCATTTTTCTCGCAGAATCGATGTAAGGACATATGTAAACATGGAATAACGAAAAAAGTGAATTTCACAAAAAATCGTAGATGATCCCTTTTCGAAATGACTGATTCAATTATAATTTCTGCTATAAATGTTGTCACACTATTAAAATTCAAAGCTTTTCAAAGATATGCTTCATCTTCAGGAATTCCTGAAGATATTATTATAGTTGAGGACGACTGTTTTATAAGGTACAAAAAAATGTTTATAATTAAAATAATTTTAACCTCAACGATGTTCAAACATGATTATAAAAAGTATAAATATTTATTCTATCGCAAATCCCTAATCGTTTATCCTTTTTCTGCTTATGTCATCGTCCATTAAATCTGTCTGGCTGAACACTATGAGAGAGATGAAATTGGAAATTTCACCCGTCTGCAACGAGAAGTCATTGAAATATTCAAACATCAAAATAGTTACAATAGAAAGGAAGAATCGTTAAAAGTCAACAAAGCATGGAGACCAATCTTAAAAAAGGCCAAATGTAAACCACTACAAGAACAATCTACTAGAACATCCGACAGCAACCTTATTGGTGCAATAGAAGACCCTAATGCCAGAAGGCAGATACAGTTTACGAAGTAATGGACCGCACAGAGAACATATCGCGGATAAATGTATAAATAGGACAGGTAGTCGACAAAATTGCCAGTCTCAAGACAACCCTTGAGGATGCAGGACGCAGTCTCTGGCAAAACATCGGGGAACTACAAGCCTCAAGACCACGGCCAACAACCCGGAAATCTTCTACAATATGATCATATTTCCCATATCCTTTATAAAACCACAATTTCCTAAACAGCTAGGCTGATGCAAGAAAAGTTAATCACTTTCATCATAGACCTTGTTGCATGAAAAAGTAAGAATAATTATGATTCATAAAATTAATGTATTATTATTACTATTATTTTCTACAACACAACTTCTATAGCCTGACAATTTCAAGTAAAACCCAGGCTTCAACCCATCAGTGCTGTGTATCAAGAATGCTAGAGAAAGAAACAAACATACTAATGCAGTTATTTGAAGATGCATTTTAAAGCTTCTGTGCTTAATTGTCAGTTGGTACAGACAGAGTCTGTATGAGGTAAGATGAGTACAGACCAACTTTATTTCTTCTTCTTCTTCTTCTTCCTTTCATGTGATAGACCTAGTGGTCTGTTACAGTCTCAATCCAACGTTTGAAGGGTCTGCCCACAGATCTCTTGCCTGGTGGCCGGTAATTTAAGATCTGACGTGGTATTCTTGTTCTGCTCATTCTTCTTACGTGAGATTTCCAGTTGTTTCTGCATTTTTGTACATATTCCATGACTGATTCTGTTTGTAATTCTTTGAGAATCTCAGAATTCCTTTTATGGTCTGTCTTTGAATAGCCCGCAGTACGTCTCATAAATTTCATTTCTGCTGCAGTTAGTCTTTGTTCATCTACACTGCGAATTGTCCAGGCCTCACTGCCGTAACATAATATGGGTCTGGCCAGCGTTTTATAAATTCTAGTTCGTGTGTGTTGCTGTACTGTGTTTGGCTTGAAAATATTATTTATAATTCCTGTTACTCTGTTAAATTTTATAATTTTTTGACTAAAATCTTTTTCTTCTTCGTATGTAACTTGGTATCCGAGATAGTTAAATGTGTTGGTTTGTTCTAATATTTTATTATTAATAACAATTTTACTGCGAACTGGGTCTTTTCCTAGGAAAGCCATGACTTTAGATTTTTCTGTTGAGATTTCCATGTTGTAGTTTATTGCAATTTGGTGAAAAGAGTGGACTGAACGTTGTAGGTCATCTTCTGAATTCGCTATAAACACAATGTCATCTGCAAATAATAGGGTGTCTAAATTATATAATCTATTAAGTGGTATACTGCCATGTGGTTGTAGTCTCCATTCTTTAATAATTGAGTTCATGTATATTATGAAGAGCATTGGTGAAAGACCACATCCTTGTCTAACTCCTTGATTAATTGGTCTGCATTCCGAGATTTTATTTTCAATCTTAACTTCAACTTTATTTCTTCTTCTTCTTCCTTCCAAGTATTAGGCCAAGGCCTGTTACGATCCTATAGAAAATTTTCCCTCCAGCGTTTCATAGGACGGCCCAGTGATCTTCGTCCTCTTGGTATATAATTATAAACAGCTTTGGGGATCCGATTTGAACTCATTCTTTCAAGATGGTGTTTCCAATTTAGTTGGTACTGTTTAATATATTCCAAAATTGGCGTAGTCTTCAATTCTTTTAAGATATCGGTGTTCCTTTTCCGATCCCATCTGGTGTAACCCGCTGTTCTGCGCATGAATCTCATTTCACAAGCCGTTATTCTGCTTTCATGTTGTTTTTTTAGTGTCCATGCTTCACTACCATAGGTCAACACTGGTCTAGCCAAAGTGTTATATAAACGTAATCTGGTGTTTTTTTGTACAAGGGATGGTTTCATAACTTGATTAATAATTCCAAAACTTTTATTATAACTAGTAACTTTTTCAGGGATATCCTTTTCATCCCAGATGGAGAGATAATATCCAAGATATTTAAATTGATTAGATCTCTCTAAAATTTTATTCTGGAGACATTTAAGAAAGAAAAATAAATGTTTTAACTGAGATTTGAACCCTGGACCTCTCATTCTCCGTACGAGTGTGCTGTCCAATTACATCATTCAAATGACGATACAAACATTAACATTTCTTTCAACTTATACAATTCTAGTTTCTCCGAAAGCAAATAACTGTCGCACATCAACTGACTGATTCTATTCAGAAGTATTTTTATTGACTATTTAACTCATGTCGCAAATGGTAGTCAATGACCAATCACGTTTCAATGAATTCTGTTTTACACCAATGGCAGTAGTGTTTCATCTTGCTCTTTATCGATTTCTCTTTATCAGCTCCTGCTTTTGTGATAAAGAAAGCTGCTCCTTTTTTAATATTCTGAACAGGTTAGACCATTATTTTTCTCCAACAAATATATTGAATATAGCAAATAATGAATAGATTCAGTGATTTTACTGAGTTGTTTATTCAAAATATAAATGATTATATAATGTTGATTATAATAGTTTGATGTTTCATTATTTCTACACTAGAGTGCATTCTTACAATATTGCGATCCTATTTGGCAATAAATAATATGATCGAGTTGCAGTGAATATACATAACCTCACATTTCTAATTTTTTTTCAAACATCGTCATTTACATTAACTATATAAATATTTTAAAACACCGGTAACTATATTAAATTAATTATTTTTTAGTAAAGAGATTAATTTTATTCGATAAATAGTCCTAACAAATGCCACTCTTGATTTACAAATTCTCTAGATAAATTTATCGATAATTTGGAAATCACTTGTGGCATTACTTATGAGAATTTATACATTACTTTTTCAATACTAATAAAATTCATATCAAATTCCGTTGAGGTGAATAGTCATAAGATAAAAACTTAAAATATGTACCTTTTTGGCAGGTGCCGTCGTTCCTCAACTATGTTAAAATATTATATTTAAAATATTATCTGGAGGCCTTTTGGAAGTTAACTTCCATCATCAGCAGGATGAGCTTCTGCTACTAGTTGTTGTTGTTGTTTATGACGATGTAAACTCCAAGTTGCTGCTGCAGACACTTGGAGTCTACATCGTCATAAATAACAACTAGTAGCAGAAGCTCATCCTGCTGATGATGGAAGTTAACTTCAGAAAGGCCTCCAGATAATATTTTAAATATAATATTTTAACATAGTTGAGGATGACAGCACCTGCCAAAAAAGGTACATATTTTAAGTTTTTATCTTATTACTTTTTTAGCGGTGAAGCTTCATATTTTTTATGTTTTTATTTAGATTAACATTTTCCAATCCTGGATGTAATCTAATTTAAGAAAGAAAAATTAATGTTTGAACCACAATTTAACTCTGGACCTCTCATTCTCCATACAAGTGCGCTGACAACTATATTAAATCAAAAGGTTCCAACCATATTTCACACAAAATGGCAGTCTTCAATAGCCTAGTACATAGATTGACAAATATACCCATAACAGAAAATATTATGAGTTAGAGAAAAAAAACACATAATTGAGGTTGCAAAAGAAAATGGTTTCGGCGAAAAAAATGACACACAAATATTGAGAAACACAAAAAACAAAAATTGAGGAACAAAAGCATTCTTCAGACAGAAAAACCAAAAGATAAGAAATACATGAAATTCACATATCACCCTTTGGAACACAATACATTTTGTAAAGATTTTTTAAAAATTTAATATTAGTTTGGTACCAAAGAATGATTATAGTTTAAATAAACTAATAAAAACCAACAAAAATGTAAAGATTGATGATGGTAAAAAATCAGGAATATATCAAATAAAATGTGCAGACTGTGATAAGATATACATAAGGAAAACAAAAATAAATTTAACCATTAGAACTAAAGAACACATAAGAAATGCAAGAAAAGGGGAAGTAGAAAAATCTGCAGTAGCTGCTCACATTTGGTCAGAAAAACGCAAAATAGATGTAAACACAAAATTATTAAAACAGTTAGAAAACAAAAATAAATTCACCACGTGGGAAAAAATCTACATACAAAACAAGGAAAGAATTATGAATTTAGAAATTCCCAGAGAAAAGAACCTCATTAGCAAGTTCATTGGACCACAGGCAGAGGGAGCAGGAATCAAGAATCAGGGCCGACAGCTTGAGCAAAAAACCAGTCTGTAATTGCTGAAGATGGGGCTTACAAGCCTTGAAACATATGTTCAACAAAAACAACCATAAGAGGTAAGAATACACAGACAAAATATCTTAATTATTAAATAAACCTCTTAATGATATTTTAATTATTAATTTAACATTTCTCGCTGAAAGATAAATTATATTTGAAGAGAAAAATTTTTGCCTAGACCGAGACTCAAACCCGGGACCTTTCTCTTCAAATATAATTTATCTTTCAGTGAGAAATGTTAAATTAAGCCTTACTAGCTTTATAAAGTAATGTTAAATTCCCAATAAATGTCTTCTTAACTAAGAAGCCACCATTTGCAAAGATAGAAAGCAATGGTTTCAAAAGCATTTCGTGAGAGGGAATTACAACGTATATAAGAGAAAAATTTGCATCTAGATCGCAACTCACCTCGGTAGCTCAGTTGCTAGAGCATTTGGCCTGGCAAGCCAAAGGTCCCGGGTTCGAGTCTCGGTCGAGGCGAAAATTTTTCTCTTCAAATATAAACCTCTTAATGTTACTTCCTATTGTATTAAAAAAAAAAATTGGCAGTTGACAAGTCCACTCCTATGCTACTGATATGGAGCCTCTCTTGAATCCATTCAAGGAAGAACTGAAGAAACCATTCTTCTGGCAATACCATCGTAGAGGTTTTCTACTATCTGTGAAATTTACACAAAGAGATTGGGTGCCTCATGGAGTAAAAGAGAGAAAAAATCGCCTCATGGAGTAAAAGAGAGAAAAAATCAGTAGTTCACATATTTTTTTTGGGATTTACTTGAAGGTATCAGGCAGTAATACTTTTGAATTTTTTTTAGGAAAAATCACTATGAGGTGTAATTTAAGATTTAAATTAAAATTCTTTATACCTCACCTCATATCGTCTTCTAATTATAATGGTTTCAAAGCCTATGTGGCTTCATCTTCAGTAATTTCTTGTCAACTGATGTTATGTCATTCAAGAGAACTGCTTCTTACTCCCTCTGTTGGTAAGAAACCGCTGGAACAAATTAAAATCCCCAGGAATTAAAAAATTTATAAGTTTTTCTTTCTTGTTATTTTTTAATCTGGATTTTTTCCCAAACCATGAAGTCTTTTTGTTTTTCTATTTGTTTGATTAAACTTTGATTAAAAGCTAGTTTAATTAAACAAAGAATCCACATTAAAAAAAACAAGAAAAAACTTAAAAATTTTGAAATTCCCGGGGATTTTGATTTGATCCAGAGGTTCATCGGTCCACCAACAGAGGGAATAAAAAGCAGTTCTCCTGAACAAGATAACATAATTAAATGAATATTGAGAAGCTAAAGCTATTATTATGACAGAAATAAGTAAATCAATGAACACAACTTCTTCTTCTTCCTTCCAAGTATTAGGCCAAGGCCTGTTACGATCCTATAGAAAATTTTCCCTCCAGCGTTTCATAGGACGGCCCAGTGATATGAACACAACTAAATTATTAAATTAATAAGTCAATTTTTTACATCATATTTTATGTTTCTTTAAACACGGGAACTAGTTTTCAAGAGAAGGATCTCTCTCATTTTCAACCGACATTATAACTCATAATGTCGATTGAAAATGAGAGAGATCCTTCTCTTGAAAACTAGTTCCCGTGTTTAAAGAAACATAAAATATGATGTAAAAAATTGACTCGTTAATTTACGAATTAAGAACTTCATAATGTTATTTCCCATATTTAACTATGAACAACTAAATTATTGTAATCAATGGTAAAGAGAAAATTTTTTTTGTAAATTAATGAGTCAATGAGAAAATATTTTACCTGAACTGGGAATCGAACTCTAAACCTTCAGCTTTCAATGCTGATGCTCTGACCACTGAGCTAATTCAGGCTACATTCCCACCCAAGCATAAATCCTTCCTTTACCTTTGATTCCCGGTTCAGGCAAAAATGTTTCTCTTTACCATCGATAACATAATGTAATAAAGGATATGAGGTGAGGTAATAAAAACATTAATTTAATTATTAAATTAAACCTCATAGTGTTCTTTTCCTGTGAAAGTTAAATAAATAAGTGACGACTCAAGTCAAGAGGGAACAAAGATGGCGGACGGACACATAACCTCAACACAGAATTTCAACACAAACTTGGGGGGTTTAAAAAAAAATTTTAAAAAATAGAAGAAAAAGGATATGAGGTGAGGTAATAAAAACATTAATTTAATATTAAATTAAACCTCATAGTGTTCTTTCCCTGTGAAAGTTAAATAAACATAATGTAAGTCGATAAGAAATTACTAAAGATGAAGTCATCTAAGGTTTGAATCCGGTATAATTAGAAGATGAATATGAGAAGAGGTATATAGATTTTCAATTTAAATCTAAAAAAAAAGTAATTTTTTTTGTCCAATGCCACCAGATTGACTTATGGCATTTCTGGCATTGGCAAAATTGTAACATACTTCTGAGAATGGAATACCATATGCAGAAGATATGACAGGTTAAGAAAAACCAGCTATAACGGGTGGGGGATTTGACATGCTGGCCCCATATCACTCCTATACTGGTTAGATGATCGTCCATCCATCCATAGTAATTCTGCCCGAAGGCAGGTCCTCCACTGCAATCATAGCATTTTCATGCTATGCTTGCAGTTTTACTAGGGAATTGTAGTTGTGGTAGCTTCTCGTTGCTTTCCACACCGGTGAAGAATGATGATAATGATAAGGATATGATGATGGCCATATGATTTCGGGGACCGTTTGGGCCTTAAAGTTTTCCTGACATTTGTCTTACAGGTGAGGAAAAACCCCAATAAAAACCTCACCCAGAAAAACTGCCCCGACTGTCGATCGAACCCGGGCCCGCTGCGTGACAAGGTAGCACGCTACCTCAAGACCACAGCGGTGGACCAGATGATCATCTACCTCTGTGATTAGCATATGATGTGGATATGAGGCCAGTAGCTGGCTGGTAGGTCAATGGCCTTCTAGGCCTCTCACACCATGGACTTTTTTTTTTCAGATGATATAATTGGTGATATATAAATAAATAATGAATTGATTTCTTCTTTACAGGACTTTGAAATTCATGACGACACATTTTTTGATGATGCTAAATCAGTATCTATCAGCAACTGCGAATCGGCAGACATATTCACCGATAGTATAAAATCAATAACATTGGAACATTTAAACTTTAAAAACATCCGTAAATTGTTCATGGCACATATTCTAAATCACAAATTTAAATCACTACACATAGAAGATGTTGACAAAGTGGATGGATTATCTAGAAGTCTTTTTGTGCACGTGGAACATATAGACAATATTATAATAAAGAACAGTGGAATATCGTCATTCGATGACCACACATTCCAAGATATTATCATAAACAATGTAATATTTAATAATGTAACTATAGGTTATGCTAAAGAAAATTCTTTGAATTTTACCAACAGAAACTACAATAACACTGGTGTATACTTTCATGAATGCACTTTTGAAAAACTAGATTCTTATGCTATTTCTATAAAAGGGATGGAAAATGTTAGAATTATGAATTCTGAATTTAAAACATACAATAAACACACATTGGTAATATCAAAATTCAAATCTGTCGTATTTGAAAATAATATTTTGCCCTGTAATAAAGATTCTACATGTGATGGAACTGTTACTGACTTTGTTATGGATTTGTACAGAAATACAGGAGATCAAAACATATGTGAAAAACTTGAGAAAAACTATTGTAATCCTGAAAGGAAAAAATCTGTTTTGACTTCAGTCAAGAAATTAAAGAAATGTAATTTAGATTTTTCTAAATATGGCATTGATAATTCATGCTTATCACGTGTGGAAATTAAAACTGGGAATTATGCAGATTCAAACCAAACCAAGAAAACACATTTTATTTTATTCATCGTAGCTTTCAAAACATTAATAGCATACATTTTTATAAAATAGCTTTTTTTACTTCTGCAATAAATTAAAGATCTCTCATGTGTTCATTATACATGTTCCCCTCAAAGGGATCTAATTTCAATTTCCTGTAAAATGGTTACGGTTTGAGATATAATAAAACAGAGTGTGCCATCTGGGAGACAAAATCATCAAGTTTTGTAATATTAAATTAATGTTGGGAAGTAAACATTATGAGGTATAATCATAAAAATTCATCGGAGAACATATTGTTTAAACAACTCACCTCATAGGATTCATGCTTCCATGATATCGCGATTTCAAACAGTTATGGCTGAAGATGAACATGACTATGTTTGAAATCGCGATATCATGGAAGCATGAATCCTATGAGGTGAGTTGTTTAAACAATATGTTCTCCGATGAATTTTAAGTTTTGTAATGTTTGAAAATACAATAGGAAGTAACATTATGAGGTTTTACTTAATAAAAAATGTTGTTTGTGTTATTCCTACCTCATATCGTTGTTTCTGTTAGACATGTTTCAAATGTATTATTTTCGGAAGTAATATTTTGATTTTCTTGCCAAAAAAGGCTCCAATCTAATTCAGAATACTACTAAAAGCTTACCTTTCACATCCATAAAAAGAATAATTAAAAACAAATATAAAATCAAACAAAACCAAGACCTATGTAATAAAACCAAAGACAAAAAAATGGAATATTTTAGTAAAGAAGCCAGATATTATTCCAGAAATTCCACGTAAAACTACAGTAGCAAAATTTAGACTGCTTACAGAACATGACTATTTGGCCAAACATTTATATAAAATAGGAATCTACACGAATCCAAATTGTCCTCTATGCAACGAAGACAAAGAAATGAACGAAGAACATCTACAAATCTGTGAAGTATTACCTGTTGGATCCACCATAGAGAAATATTGGAGAGCAAGAATGCTAATGGCTTCATTGCCAAGGCCCAGCATTTGAAAACAACAACATATTTTGATTAAAATTCATCGGAGAACATTTTGTTTAAACAACTCTATGAATCCTATGAGCCGAGTTGTTTAAACAAAATGTTCTCCGATGAATATTAATGATTATACCTCATAATGTTACTTCCCAACATTAATTTAATATAATATTTTGATATTCTTTTAATTATATTATTTGGAGTCTTTTTTTTTTTTAAATCATTAGGAAATTACATTATGAGGTTTAATTTAATATTTGAGTTTGTATTTTTAACATGACAATTTTATTATTAATTTAGCACTTCTCACTGAAGGATAAATTATATTTTATTATATTATAATTTTTTAACATTCTTACTTCTATGTTTATTTTGTTGGACGATTGTTTCAAAGCTATTGCTCCATCTTCAGCTTGTTACAAACTGGTTTCAAATATTTGGAGTCTGTTTATGTTACCTCAATATTAATGTTGATTTGTTCTTGAATATGTTTTGATTGATATCCAATCGAAACATGTTCAAAAACAAATCAACATTAATATTGAGGTAAGATAAACAGACTCCAAATAATATAATATGTTTCAAAGCTTGTTAGCCTCATCTTCAGCAGTTACAGACTGGTTTTTCTCAAGTTGTCGGCCCTGAATCTCGATTTCTGCTCCCTCTTTCTGTGGTCCAAAGAACTTGTCAATCAGGCTCCTTTCTCCAGGAATTTCAAAATCCATAATTCTCTCCTTGTTCTTCTGTATGCTGATCTCTTCCCATATGGTGAGTTCATTTGTCTTTTCTAAATGTTTTAATAATTCATCATCATCATCATCATCATCATCATAGTACATTCACGAATTTAGGCCATTTGTTGACCTGTTTCGGCCTCAAGAGAAACACCATCCAAAAGTCTTTTGAGTGGACATCCTGGTCTTCTTCTTCCTGCAGGTTGATATCTTAACATTTGTTTGGGTATTCTGTGATCTTCCATTCGATGAACATGTTGTATCCATCTTGACTTATAATCAGAAATTTTGTTTTCTAAAGATTCCATGTGTAATTCTTCTAAGATGTCTTCATTTTTTTTGTGATCTGGTAGTGTGTATCCTGCAGTCCTCCAAAGATATCTCATTTCAGCAGATCTAAGTCTCTGTATATCCTTCTGTTTCAATGTTCATACTTCGCTACCATACAAAAGAGTTGGAAGAGCCAGTGTTTTATACACTTTTAATCTTGAATGCTTTTGGACTAACTGTGGCTTGAAGATAGAATTTATTAACCCTAAAATTCTTAAAAATGTAGATATTTTTGCATTTACATCCTTTTCTTCTTCATATGAGATATTGCATCCTAGATATGTAAAATTATTCACCTGCTCCAGAATGTTATTGTCCAGTACAATTTTACTTCTGACAGGATCTACACCTTGAAATGCCATAATTTTTGTTTTTTCTGCAGATATCTTCAAACCATATTCTTCTGTAATTTTGTTAAGTTCATACAGACCCTTCTGTAGATTATCTTCGGAATTTGCTATTATTATTTGGTCATCTGCAAACAATAGGGTGTTTAATTTTCTATTTTCTCGAGAGCGAATGATTTCATTATCAAGTGCTCGACATTAGATACCAACCAACCAACCATTTTCTATTTTCTGATATTCTTATACCAAATTTATATTTTTTGTTCCAGCAACATATTACTTCATTGATATAAATTGAAAAGAGTGTTGGGGATAGGGGGCAGCCTTGTCTCACACCACGATTTATAATTCCTTCTTCAGAAAATCTGTTATTTAATTTAATCTTTATGGTGTTGTCTTTGTAAATATTTTGTATGTTCTGCCGAAGTAAATTTGGTATATTTCTGTCTTCCAATATATTTAAGAGTTTTGATCTCTTGACTGTTTTAATAATTTTGTGTTTAAATCTATTTTGTGTATTTCTGATCAAACGGTGATTTAAAAGAATTTTTTTTAAAATTTAACATCAGATTAGCACCAAAGAATGATTATAGCCTAAACAAACTAATAAAAACCAACAAAAATGAGAAGATTGATGATAGTAATAAATCAGGAATATATCAAATAAAATGTGCAGAATGTGATAAGATATACATAGGGAAAACAAGGAGAAATGTAACTACTAGAACCAAAGAACACATAAGAAATGTAAAAAGGGAGAAGTAGAAAAATCTGCAGTAGCTGTTCATGTTTGGTCAGAAAAACGCAAAATTATCAAAACAGTTAGAAAACACAAATGGACTTACCATATGGGAAAAGATTTACATATACAAGAATGTATTTATTTATTTATATACAAAATTTTAATGTTTACACATCTTTCTGTGCCTAAAGTTTTATTTTTCTTCTCCACTCGTCTCTCTCCATCCAATCCATGTCCTCCAGTCCTCTTGCTCTCATTCCAATTCTTATTTCCTGCATCCATGAGTTTCGAGGTCTTCCTCTCCTCCTTCTTCCAGGTGGACACCATTCCAATATTTTCCTAGGTAATCTTTCTTCTTGCATTCGTCGTACGTGCCCATACCAATTTAATTGCTTATAGTGTATATAATCTACTATTGAATAACCAATATTCATTTTTTCTCTTATGACAGTATTTCTTATTTTGTCTAATTTTGAACATCTTGCTGCTCTCCTCAGGAAATCCATTTCCATCAACATAAGTTTTTGTTGAATTTCCATACAGAAGAACAAGGAGAGAATTATGAATTTTGAAATTCCTGAGGAAAGGGACCTAATTAGCAAGTTCTTTGCATCACAGAAAGAGGAAGCAGAAGTCAAGATCCAGGGCCGACAACTTGAGAAAAACCAGTCTGTAACTATTGAAGATGAGGCTAACAAGCTTTGAAACATATATAATAAATTTGGGAAATTTTACATTAAGAGGTTTTCTTAATAAGAATGAAATGAATCGCCGATACTGCAGTTCTGTGTTAAAAAAACATAGATGAATGAGGTAAGAAGATTTATATAATAAATTTAGGAATTTTTAACATTGTGAAGTTTAATTCATAAGAATTAAATGAATCGTGATTTCTTCTTACCTCATGCTTCTATGTTTTTTTAAACACAGCACTGCAGTATCAGCGACCATCGTCACCATCCTCAGCTGTTTTCACGGCTGTCAATTTTTTTTCTTTTGCTGGTAATTATCCAAACTGCCATCTGGTGTTCGTTTGAAGGAATTATTTTCTAAACTGCCATCTGGTGTTCTTTTGAAGGAATCATTTTCTAAACTGCCATCTGTTGTATTTTTTAAGAACTTTGTAATCAAGTTCTTCAAAAATACAATAGATGGAAGTTTAGAAAATAATTTCTTCAAAAGAACACCAGATGGCAGTTTGGATAATTACCGGCAAAAGAAAAAAATTGACAGTTCTTCAAAAATACAACAGATGGCAGTTTAGAAAATAATTCCTTCAAAAGAACACCAGATGGCAGTTTGGATAATTACCAGCAAAAGAAAAAAATTGACAGTTCTTCAAAAATACAACAGATGGCAGTTTAGAAAATTATTCCTTCAAAAGAACACCAGATGGCAGTTTAGAAAATAATTCCTTTAAAAGAACACCAGATGGCAGTTTGGATAATTACCGGCAAAAGAAAAAATTGACAGTCGTGAAAACAGCTGAGGAAGGTGACGATGGTCGCTGATACTGCAGTGCTGTGTTTAAAAAAACATAGAAGTATAAGGTAAGAAGAAATCACGATTCATTTAATTCTTATGAGGTAAGAAGAATTTGCGATTCATTTGATTCTTATTTGAAACATATATCTAACAGGAACAATGATATGAAGTAAGAATAACACAACACTTTTTATTTTGTAATGTTTTCAATGACCAACACAAGATATGGCAGAGATTGGGTCATAAGGTTCTGCATTAGTCAGTCAGTCAGTTATGGCAATCCCAGGACACACCTACAGTCTGATATCCATTTTCATCACCGTAATGTTGGCCATACATAAAGATATGTTGATTTGGTTGTTCCAACAAGTTGGTGAGTTTGCCTTTTAGATGACACATTCTATTTTGCTTTATCTTCAACCATTAAATTTTTGTAAGCAAATAAAACTAGGTCCATCAAGGGAAATACTCTTCTGTACAGTTCGTAGAATTCTTTAATGTATGAATCATATTTTTGTATTAACAGAAAATAAAAAAGTTAAAAGACAAATAGATTAAAGTTAATGGTGAAAGTTTCATTTCTTCCCCCAGAAATTGACATAAAGCAGAAAATACTTGCCCTCAGGGGTCCCTAACTAGGGGATATGTGGATGGTGACCATAAGGTCCCCAAGCTGAGCAAAATCATTATTTCCACTTACTTGCAGTTTGCTCCTTTTATCTTTTCTTATATAGCCTCTCTTGGCCAATTCTTGTTTTTTCGACTCTGATCATATTAGAGTATTCGTGGCCTAGGAGATATTTCCCTACTTTAATATCTATTGATCTATCTAATTCTTACAACCTCATGGGCACTCAACTTGATAGGTGAGAAGGGTTAACCTTGTTATTGCCATATTAGGAAAACAAGGAACCAAAAAATGCCCACATAAGCTGCTGCAGCCCCATTGCAACTTATACACAATATGGATTCTTCTAAAGCAAAGCATAAGTATGCAATGGATTCGTGTCATCAGCTACAGCTGGATACACATAATGAAGAACGAAAGCAGAAGATACTGTAATAAATTCAGGACAAAAATGTCGTAATGTTATCATTTTTAGGGTGACAACTGGATCCAAATTTAATATAGAGGTTTTATTCATATAATAAAGTTGGGAATTTTTACATCATGAGGTTTTCTTAATAAAAATCAAATGAATCGTTAATTCTTCTTATCTCACGCATCTATGTTATTTAACACAGAACTGCGGTATCAGGAATCTTCATTCCCATCCTCAGCTGTTGTCATGACTGTCGTGAGGTAAGAAGAATTTTTTTGGAATTTATTGTGTGCTGACGGTGGAGCAACAGCTTTGAAACATACGTCCAACAAAACTACCATATGAGGTAAGAATGTTTAAAAAATACAAACTCAATTATTAAATTAAACCTCATAATGTTATTTTCTACCTACGTAACTTAGTACCAACTAAATTGGAAACACCATCTTGAAAGAATGAGTTCAAATCGGATCCCCAAAGCTGTTTATAATTATATACCAAGAATACGAAGATCTCTGGGCCGTCCTATGAAATGCTGGAGGGAAAATTTTCTATAGGATCATAAAAGGCCTTGGCCTAATACTTGGAAGGAAGAAGAAGAAGACGATGATGAAAATGTATCTGACAGTGATATTTCCTATATATTTCAAAATATATTTTTATTTCAATGTTTTTATATAAATTCACACTTTCCAATCCTGGATATAATTTAATTTAAGAAAGAAAAATTGATGCTCGAATCAGAAAATCAGAGATCCAGAGTTCAAGTTCCTAGTTCAAGCATTAATTTTTCTTCCTTAAATTATATTTTTATTGATTATCTATTAAAATTGCACTTAAGGAATCCTATTAAGTTTGACATTCTTCAAAGTGACTCCTAAATTCAAAACATTCAGAAGCACTGATGTAATCTGTCTGGACAAGCTGATGATGATGTGTATAGTATATCGAAACATTTATTTAACTTTCACAGGGAAAGAACACTATGAGGTTTAATTTAAGAATTAAATTAATGTTTTTATTACCTCACCTCATATCCTTTTTCTTCTATACTGCAGTTTCGGAGCTTATCTCCATCGTCAGTAGCCTCTGGTCGACCGGTGTTATGTCGTTTCTTGGCAGTTTCCTTCTTACTTCTATCGGTGGACCGATGAACCTCTGGATCAGGTCAAAATTTGCGGGAGTTTCAAAATTCATGAGTTTGTCTTTCTTGTTTTTTTGGATGTGGATTTTTTCCCAGACTGTGAGTTCCTTTAGTTTATCTGTTTGTTTGATTAGGCTAGCTTCTGTATCAATTAAATGTTTTTCAGACCAAGCATGGGCTGCTACAGCTGACTTGTCCACTTCACCCTTTTTACATTTCTAAGGTGTTCCTTCAATCTAGTTTTTAAATTTCTTTTTGTTTTTCCTATATAGATTTTGTCGCAATCTTGACATTTGATCTGATATATTCCTGATTTATATTCTTCTCCAATTTTTTCATTTTTGTTGGTTTTAATTATCTTGTTTAGGCTGTATTCATTCTTTGGGGCCAATCGAATGTTAAACTTATTGAAAATTTTTTGGAACTTGTGGTGTTTTAAAGGATGGTATGTGAATTTTTTGAATCTTATGTTCTCTTCTGTTTGTTTTTTAAGTGTGCTTTCATTAATTTAATTCTTATATCGAAACATGTTCAAATAGAACACAACAATTTATGAGGTAAGATGATTCCAGATTTACTTTACTTATTGATGTAATCTGTTTAATATTTGTTTTTTATTGTAAAATATGGTTTTAATTATGTTAAGTTTTAATATAATTTATATTAAAAATTATGTATTTTGTAATAATTAGAAATAATAAATTATCTTTAAAACCAACAAAAAAATAATGGTTGGTAATGCAAAGTAACGCAAACTTACCATAAATTCAGCAAATTTCTGTGCCAGGAAACCTAAGCTCACATGAAACTTGGAGAAAACATCTCGAAGGTTTGTATTCTCTTGAATTAACGCTTGGTTATTACTTTCAAATTTATAAATAACTTTTTTATATAATTCTTCCTGCTCTTGAGTCCTAAAAATTACAATATGCAATATTATTAATAATAATAATAATGACTTGTCGAGTTTCTTTGCCTGTATCTTTAAATCATTTATTATTTTTATGGGCTTTAAAATGTTTTTATTTTTATCTTTTTTTAATTAAGTATTAAGTAATGGTATGTCAGCCGCAGTGGACTAGTGGTTATGTTCCTTGCCTCTGGTCCCAAGGGTTGCGGGTTCAAACCCGGCCGGGAACAATATAATCACCTAGGAACAATATAATCACAAATAGAAATGAGATGCACAAAGAAATTAAACATAGGATCAATTCTGGAAATGCATGCTACTGTGCATTACAGGGACTCTTAACTTCCCAACTCCTTTCAAAAAACATTAAACTGAAAAAATATAAAATTATTATTCTACCAATTATATTATATGGATGCAAAACATGAATTCTTACTTTAAGGGAGAAAAGGAGATTACGAGTATTTGAGAATAAAGTTCTTAGGAAAATTTTTGGACCAAAGAGAAATGAACAGACAGGTGAATGGAGAATACTACATAACAGTGAACTACATGGTCTGTACAGGAAGCCAGATATAATAAGAACAGTTAAGTCTTGTAGACTGCAATGGGCTGAACATATGCCACAAATGGGGAATGAAAGATGTGCATGGAAGCTTCTTGTAGGAAAATCAGAGAAAAAGAAACCAGTTGGTAGACCATGAATGAGGTGGGAGAATAACATTATCCATGATTTGAGGGAAGTAGATTATGCAGGGGATGACTGGAAAACATTAGCTCGGGATAGGGATATATGGAGAACTTATGTCCACACTGCCTTGAAGCTATAGGTTTGATAGAGCCAGTGAGTTAGTTAGTTAGTTAGCACGAGAAAATAGTGTTTACCAATTTAAGAGAGTTAGATAGGAAGAAAGATATGGTACATAAACCAGCAAAATCAGACCATAAATTCGACTTGATGAGAAATTCACCTAGTTGATGCAATTCCTGCATAATGAACTTAATTGTAACTATAAATTATACTTACAGTTTAGAAGCATCTTTGAGTTTTAAGGCTGTGTCACTTCCGCTATAGACAGTTTCAGGAGATTTTCTATCATTATGAGTCTGATCTTGATAAGATATAGACCGAGACAACCCTAAATTGTGACGTAATTGCTCCTGGACATGCAGAATTTCATGTTCTTTCTTTCTTATCTCATGTACATGATGGGAATGACGCTGAGAGATCTGATTCGACAGGCGACGAACCTAAAATATAAAACTTTTTATATCATATTGGCCCAAATATAAGTCGCATTTATTTTTCAAATTTCATACATGTAAATAAAAGTTGCAACTTATTTGCACAGCCGATAAATTTCTACATGTAATAGAAAGTTGAAATGTAGTGCATGTTGTCAATTTTCTAATGGAGCAACAATGCCGCGCGCTCATGTTTGGAATTGTCAGCAGTCGTATGGTATATGACACAACAATGTACCAGTCTTCATATTATGATATTCATGCACTTTTGTATGATAGGACAAATTAAAACAGTTATGGTACTACATACTTATTACAGTCAATTTATTCTTCAGTAATGAGTGAAAACGTCGAAAGAAAAGCTTCACCAAGTTTGGGAATTTGGCAGTTATGATACTAGTTTCAAACTTGCAGTTATTCGTTATGCTAGGAGTATGTCTAATAGAGAAGCCGGTAAAAAGTTTAGTTTGGACGAGTCTAATCTCGGAGGATAAACTGAAAAATGTCATTACAACCAGAAAATCTTTCAAAGGACCAAAAGGTAAAAATTTCTCTGCATTCATTTTTTTTTCTCCTTTCCTCCCTAAAATTAAGGGTATGGCTTATATTCAGGCCAATACGGTATTATAATTGCCATGTAAAGGTACACTACAGGCCATGGGAGACCCTTGGGGTAGTAAGAGGTCAAGGCTCCCACTTTTTCTAGAAAATCAGCATTTGATGTCAGTTGGGTTGTCAGCCCTGAAATATGGTCACCTTTACTCCCAGAACAAGTGTCTGATACTCATTTTCATTAGAGGCTGAGTCAAACCCAAGGCCATGATGCCACCAGAAGGTTGGGTCAGTTTAAAAATGCTGGCCGAACCAAGATTTGAACCCTTGACCTTCCAGTTTGTAGTGTATTGCCTTAACCATCTATGCAATGGCGTGCCCTATAATTGCCATGTAGTAATTATATATTTATCCTTGCCTCTAGTCCCAAGGATTATGGGTTCAAACCCGACTGGGATCAACAGAAGTTGTTTTCCTGCTCAACATAACATCAGTCGATGAGAAATTACTGAAGATGAAGCTGCCCAGGCTTTGAAACCGCAGTCTAATTAGAAGACTGGATATGAGGTGAGGTATGAAGCATTTTAATTTAATCTTAACTACGGTATTACTTGAATGGGATATGTTAATTAAATTTTGCTCAGAGGCTCTAATTTAGGCCTGATATTCTTTTACAAGGCTAAAAATTTTCAGACTTGAGACTCAAGGCTTAAAGATCCTCCTGGAGGACTTGTCTCTTGGATTTTTCCATCCTAAAAAAATCCATCTGCCCTGAACCAGCACGTCTCAGAACCAGGCAAGTAACTTAACACCTAGATGGCTGAGGCCAATAAATTAACATGCCACTATTACTAAATATTAATAAAATTATATAAGATAACATCTAACAAATAATGAAGATCAAAACTTATTCTTACCTAAGTTATGTAGATAGGAAATAACACTATGAGGTTTTTTAATATTGTTTATTTTTTATTTCACTCACCTCATACTTCATAACTCCTAGCATACCCAGGGTTTCATCACATCCTTTGTGACATTCTAAATGCTGTGTCATGTTCACAACTGACGTCCGGCTGCAGGATAGAAGGCAGCCAGACGTCAGTTGTGAACGTGACACAGCATTTAGAATGTCACAAAGGATGTGATGAAACCCTGGGTATGCTAGGAGTTATGAAGTATGAGGTGAGTGAAATAATAAAAAATAAACAAAATTATTCTTACCTTATATTATTTTTGGTCTGGACATCTTACCTCAATATTAATGTTGATTTGTTCTTGGACATGTTTCAAAACAATTCTCTGTTTATCATCTTCAGCTTTCCCAGACTGGTTTTATTTATGTTGCATTATGTTGCACCACCTGGATGTCGATGTCAGCTCCATCCTGTGGTTTGCCAAAGAACCTCCAAACAAGGTCACCCTCCATCGGAATAATCAAAATTCATAACTCCTGTTTTCTGTTCTTCTGAATAAAAAATTTTTTCCCAAATAGTCAGCTCGTTTGTATTTTCTAAACTGTTTTAATAATTTTAGTGTCTGAATTTATATTATGTTTTTCACACCAAACATGAGCAGCAACTGCAGATTTTTCAATTTCTCCATTTTTAATATGTTCTTATGTGTTCTTTGGTCTAATTTTTGGTTTCTTTTTGTTTTCCCTATATATATCTTTTCACAACCCATGCATTCAATTTGATATATTCCTGACTTTTTATTTTTATCAGTTTTTTTCATTTTGTTGGTTTTTATTAGTTTATTTAACTGTAGTTATTTTTTGGTGCTAATTTAATATTAAACTTCTCAAATATATTTTGAAATTTATTATGTACCCAGGGGTGATATGTGAATTTCCTATATTTTTTTCATAGTGTGGTTCTTCTTTTTCAAGATTACTTCTGTTTATCATTTTTTGTTTTTTTATACTTTTCTATCCTTTTATGTACCATTTTTTCATCAAACAAAGATAAATAATTTGTTAACTAAATCAAAGGGAAAGAAGAATACATCAAATAAAATCAAACATCAGAATAAAACCAGAAATGAAGAAAATCAGAATCCACCAGAAATTATGTTAAAATTTTTCAAAGGCAACCTTTAACCTAAAAAGACGACAAATTGTTAGAAAACGGTCTAAAAACAGCAATAGATTATTCCAATAGAATAGAAGAATACATAGTGGGACATTGAAAATTCAATAGAAGGTTAGTTACAGAAGAAAAAATAATCATCAGAAAAAAATGTGAAGAAATTTTGAATAAAATAAAGAATACAAAATAAAAACCCAGTTTGTAAGGAGAATTTAAAAACACTCAAGAAATAAATAACAAAAATGTTGTATATACAAAATCAGATAAGGGTAACCAAATTATAATTCTGGACAAAGAAGATTATCAAAATAGAATGGAAGAACTTTTGAAAGAAAAGAGTATGAAAAAATTAAGAATGACCCCCCTACAAAAAACCATAAAAAAAAAGTGGAAAACTGTTTTAAAAATGTTTTAAATTCTATCCAAGAAAGAAAAATTTCAATTAAAAGTAAGCAACCCAAGAAACCCTAATATACATGGACTTCCAAAAATTCACAAACCGGGAAACAAAATGAGGCCAATAATTAACAATATTGGAATCACCAACCTACAAAATTTCGAAAGGCTGAATAATCAATTTAAAAAGAATTAATAATTTTGAAAGTCTGCAGATTGAAAATTCATTGGAATTAGTTAAGAAATTAGAAAAAGTGGAAATTGAACCCACAGATAGGTTGGTTCGTTTGATGTAGTTTCACTATTCACAAATGTACCGAAACAAAAAACTTTGGAGATATTGAACAATTGGTTAGAAAAAACAACATAGACAGAGAGATCAAAGAAGATTATTTGAAATTAACTGCGTTATGCATTGACCAAATGTTTTTTACATTCAATGGGAATTTCTATAGACAAAAATCAGGGCTCTCAAGGGAAACCCATTATCACCTTTCCTGGCAAATTTATTTAGAGCGATTTTGAATGTAAAATCACCAAAGCACATCCCACAATGTTTAAATTTTGGAGTAGATATGTTGATATATAATTTGTATTGTTAAGAAAAACATGTAGAAGATTCCCTAAAACTATAAAATTTACAGAGTACAAACATTAAAATTCCCAAAGAAATAGAAGACAATATAACAAATACCTTTTTTGGATCTTAAATTGGTCAGAAACGAAGAAAAAAAAAAATTGAATTCAGGATTCATAGGAAAGAAACTCATACGGAAATTTTATAAAATCAACAGGGTTCAATCCAATTGGACATAAATTAGCAGCATTTAATAGTTTAACTCATAGATTGGTAAACTTACCCTTAAACGAAGAAGATTCAAACATGAGAAAAAACACATAATCAAAGTAGCAAGAGAAAATGGGTTTGATGAAAAAATGGTACATAAAAGATAGAAAAGTATAAAAAACAAAAATGATAAACAGAAGTAATCTTGAAAAAGAAGAACCCCTATGAAAAAATATAGGAAATTCACATATCACCCCTGGGTACATAATAAATTTCAAATATATTTGAGAAGTTTAATATTAAATTACCCAAAAAATAACTACAGTTTAATAAACTAATAAAAACCAACAAAAATGAAAAAACTGATAAAAATAAAAAGTCAGGAATATATCAAATTGAATGCATGGGTTGTGAAAAGATATATATAGGGAAAACAAAAAGAAACCTAAAAATTAGAACCAAGAACACATAAGAAATATTAAAAATGGAGAAATTGAAAAATCTGCAGTTGCTGCTCATGTTTGGTCTGAAAAACATAATATAAATTCAGACACTAAATTATTAAAACAGTTAGAAAATACAAACGAGCTGACTATTTGGGAAAAAATTTATATTCAGAAGAACAGAAACAGAGTTATGAATTTTGATATTCCGATGGAGGGTGACCTTGTTTGGAGTTCTTTGGCCAACCACAGGATGGAGCTGACATCGACATCCAGGTGGTGCAACATAATGCAACATAAATAAAACCAGTCTGGGAAAGCTGAAGATAAACAGAGAATTGTTTTGAAACAGGTCCAAGAACAAATCAACATTAATATTGAGGTAAGATGTCCAGACCAAAAATATATAATTTAAAATAACCTCAAAATATAACTTCCTAAAATTAAATATTATTCTTACCTGTTCTTTTTCTAATTTTAATTCATTTTGAAGTTTATTAAAATTAGAATTGAGTCGCTGTATACTCTCATTAGCAAGAGAAAGTTGTTTTTCTTTATTTAGTAGTTCTTTCTTTAAATTATCTACCTGAATCTGAAAAACAGAATTATAATTAGATAAAATATAGTATAACTGCCAAAAAGAAGATATAAATATAAAAATACAGAAATTTCGAAGAATGTGTGGAACAATAAGAACTTTAAAGAATAAAACAACTCAAGATACTCAACTGAAATGTTATAAAGTCATGGCTATTCCTACTATTATGTATGGCAATGAAAATTGGACTTTGACTCGTACAGATAGGACAAACATAGAGGCAGCGTAGATGAGATTTTTAAGGCTAACACGAGCTACACTCTTATGGACCAGAAATTAAGTTTTCAAAGATAAGAGACCAATTAAATATTTTTAAACTGATGGATAAAATTGACAGACAAAGACCAAAATTGGTACGAACATCTACTAAGAACGCCAGATGATAGACCTCCTAATCCCAATAAATATCTTCTTAACTAAGAAGCCGCCATTTGCAAAGATAGAAGCAAAGGTTTCAAAGCATTTGGAGCGAGGGAATTACAACGTATATAAGAGAAAAATTTGCATCTAGATTGCAACTCGCCTCGGTAGCTCAGTTGGTAGAACATTTGGCCCAGCAAGCCAAAGGTCCCGGGTTCGAGTCTTGGTCTAGGCAAAAATTTTTCTCTTCAAATATAATTTATCCTTCAGTGAGAAGTGTTAAACTAATAATAAAAACATCAAAATACTCTTAAGTTTTTATTATCATCAGCTAATCTGTGTTTGATGTCTTCTGTCTCATCGTGTTGTCGAACTGATGACTGGTGAATTTGAATGAGATTCCATATTGCATCTATTACAGCCGACATCAAGGAAGCTGTCTGCATCTTCATCAGTATCTCACGTTCATCTCTAGGCACTTGAGGAAGTGGTTTTAAGCCAAAATATTCCAATTCCTACAAATAAAAAAAAATTACATTAAATCATTAAAAAAGAGGCAAATATTGCCAAATACCTAGAATGTAGAATCATCATCATCATCATATTCCAATTCCTACAAATAAAAAAAAATTACATTAAATCATTAAAAAAGAGGCAAATATTGCCAAATACCTAGAATGTAGAATAATAATAATAATAATAATAATAATAATAATTAAGAGGTCTTTATCTTAGATTAGGTAGGTTAAATTATATTTGGTAGACTAGATTAGATTACATACATACTCCATGATCTTCATTTTTTGATAGTGCATTTTTCATAAGTTGGCTATTCTGTTTTAGCAATGGAAGTTAACATGTTATAAAGATGATAGAGTGTATTTTAGGTTAGTTTTACGTCAACTTCTCCTTAAATTTTAAGGCATTTCTTTTGAAAAAAAAAATATATATATATACACACATTCCTGAGGTAATTATTCATACACTGCTACAATAATTATTGCATTTTTTGTTTTTTACTTTCATTTATATAGAATGATATCTGGCCCTGAATTCCAAACATATTAATAATTTCTGGCAGTTTGTCGATATAATTATATCATTCAAAACATTAACAATTTTTTTTTTTGTGATCCCACTACAGGCCTCAGGAGGCCCTTGGGGTAGCAGGAGGTTAAGACTCCCACTTTTTCTTGACAATCGGCACTTGATGTCAGGCGGGTTGTCAGTCCTGCGTGACGGCCACCTTTACCCCAGAACAAGCACCTGGTACTCATTTCAGTTAGAGGCTGAGTCGACCCCAGGGCCATAGTGCCATCAGAAGGTTTGGGTCAGTTTAAAAATCCTGACCCCACCGGGACTCGAACCCTTGACCTTCCGGCTTGTAGCGCAGTGCCTTAACCACTACGCTACGGCATGCCCCCAAACATTAACAATAACAACAACAAAAAAAGTTATGCTTAGGTCAACTTAAGTTTGATTTCCACCGTAAATATTGTAAGTCCTACAGAATAACAGTAGGCTACGCAAGCACGTATGTTTATAGTGTTGACACTAGTGGAACCACATATCTATGAAGTCCTACAAAAAGTTTATAGAGTTGTCGCTAGATGGAACATGGCTGTAAAATCGATATGACTAACCTTTGCAATAAATTCCCAAACGTTTATAAGAAAAGGATGTACACTAACTTCTCCCTTCCTACCTAAGAAAATAAATTACATGCATGTTATTTACTGAAGTGTACACTAATCTGATATACAACACTAACCTAACAAAATGAAGTTAATTTATTGAAATATGCTGTGGAATTAATTGCAATTGTGGGACATCTTGTGGATGTTACATTAAACATTAATGTATCTCGCACAAGTGCACTGCAGTTCCGTAGAACTTTAAAGAAATCATTGCATACAAAATAAATATTTAATAATTGTAAAAAAGTTATAAGTATCATTATAAAATGTTTAAAATAGTATGAAATGTTAGCAAAGACAGAAGAAGTAAGTAGAGTAAAAGAATTACAAGAATACAGTATGGAAAATCAAGTGGAAATTATTCTATAGTTGAGCCCAACTTTTATCATCAATATTGGCCTACTGGATTCTTTATGAATATTGGCTACTACTCTTACATTGATCCAACATTTTAACTGTAGTAAGAATGGGCAAACATATGTATTGTTGATGCCAGACAAACTTGAAATGAATCAAAATAGTTTATTGCTGTGACTAGCAATTTTAAGTTGTCTATTTGTAAACATGAGTTCCTCAATATCTGAGAATCAAGACATTCCGGTTGTTAATATCTTGGGCAATTTCAGTAAATACAACAGGACCTACTGTCAAATGATGGCCTTCTTTTGATTATATTATGCTCAATTAGGTTATGATGTTGATGTGTTCAGGACAGGCAATATACCGGTATTTAGTTCCAGAAGGATTTTTTTTTTTTTCCCATTTGTAAAGTTGAAAAAACTCTCCTATATGGTTTTCAATAGGGTTTAAACTTACATCAGATAGCTGTGGAATAGTAGACAAGAAATCTTGAGTGTTAACATTATATGAATCTGATGAATTGCTATCAACTTCAAAAGATTCTTCAGAACTCGACATTATTCAGCTATAAAGTACACTTGTAATTTTTTTTAATGTAAATCACTAGAATTTTTCTTAACTTTCCATAATCCAAATAAAATGATAAAAAGGGTTATAAAATTGCGCCAACAAGTCAGCCACAGATCTTATTTAAAATATCCCTTTCCTTATATACAAATTTCCCGTGCTTGTGTAAAATTTCCCGCAAATTTTTGTTCTTTTTTTTTTTAGTAGAAACCCCCCCATATTTTTCTTTCTTGTCCAGAAAATGTAAGTTACGGTCCCAAAAATAGGCATATCATTCGAATGAAATATTAATAATGTATTTTTGCATTCTTATATTAAACATTAACGTTAGAATTTGGATGTCATAGCACTTTTTATATCAATGTCTGTGTATTAGAACTCTTCCCAAAAGAGTTCTACAGCACTAACACTTTTAAGCATACACTTATCCAACATTTATACATAATAAAAGAACATCTACAATAGACATGGTCTGTCAAAGTGGTGCATAAATTAAAAATATATATCTGCCTACTAGTAGCGATAACCTCTATGCCACTAACAGTCTACTAGCATGGAACATAAAGCACAATAAGTGCAGTGGATGGCAATTGCACACACATTACTATAATAATAACAAATGATACCTGTCATGAAACTTTATTAATCAGACTTTTGTCTTAAAATTGACATAAGACATAGAAAATAGGATGTACCTAGAAAAACTTGTCCTCCATTACATCTTAATAATTATCTAAAAATGACCTCAGCACAGTCATTTATCAAATCATGATTAATGAAAACAGAAATCAAAGAAATTATTGGGAATACAAATATTTAAAAAAAATACTGCCATAAGAAATGAAATGATTTGGGATAAAGAAGCACTTCCAGATGAATGGAAAGGATCGATTGTCATACCAATTTATAAGAAAGGAGATAAAACTGATTGCAACAACTATATGGGGCATATCATTACTTTCAATTTTGCACAAAATTCTAACAAATATAGTAAGTAAGCAGACTTACTCCTTATATTGATGACATTCTAGATCAATGTGGATTTAGAAGAAACAGGTCTACAACAGATCAGATTTTTGGCTTAAGACAGACTTTAGAAAAGAAATAATGGTACTGTACATCAACTATACGTAGACATCAAAAAGGCATATGATTCAATTAAGAGGGAGAAGTTATATAGTCTCCTGCTAGAATTCGGAATTCCTAAAAAGTTAGTTAGACTTATACGAATGTGTCTAAATGGCACAAAGAGTAGGGTGCATGTAGGCAAACAGTTTTCGGATAGTTTTGAAATCCACAGTGGATTGAAGCAAGGAGATGCACAATCTCCTCTACTATTTAATTTTGTACTAGAGCATGCCATCAAATCTTTAGAGGATGAAGAACGCCTACAACTCAATGGTATTAATAAGCTGTTAGTTTATGCTGATGATGTAGTACTATTGGGCAATAGTGAGGAAATACTAAAGGCCAACACGCACACACTACTGAGTAACACTAAGAAATTGGGACTGGAAGTTAATATAAATAAAACTAAGTATAAGGTCTCACACAGAAATACATTATATAATGGAAATGGATAGCTAATGACAACTGAGGGAAATTTTGAGGAAGTGGCTGAATTCAGATACCCAGGAACAATAATAGCAAACAGGAATGAGATGCACAAGGAAATTAAACATAGACTCAATTCTGGAAATGCATGCTATTATGCATTACAGAGACTTGACTTCCCAACTACTTTCAAAAAACGTTAAACTGAAAATATATAAAACTATTATTTGACCAGTTATGTTATATGGATGCGAAACATGGACTCTTACTTTAAGGGAGGAAAGGAGATTATGAGTATTTGAGAATAAAGTTCTTAGGAAAATATTTGGACCAAAGAGAGATGAACAGACAGGTGAATGGAGAGGACTGAATAACAGTAAATTACATGGTCTCTATAGGAAGCCAAATATAATGAGAACAGTTAAGTCTCGTAGACTGCAATGGGCAGGACATGTGGCATGAAAGATGTGCATGGAAGCTTCTTGTAGGAAAACCAGAGGGAAAACGCCCAGTTGGTAGACCAAGAATGAGGTGGGAGAATGGCATTAACTATGATTTGAGGGAAGTAGATTATACAGGAGATGATTGGAAAACATGGTTCAGGATAGGGACGTCTACATGGCCATGAACCTATGGGTTTGATAGTGCCAGTTATGAGAAATGATACACCAAGAAAAAAAAATGAAATTATTATATTGGCCAGAATTCATGGATCTAAATTTGTTCTTCTGAATTTATATATTTTTCCAAACTGTCAATTCCAAAAGTTTTGCCAAATGTTTCAAAAGTTTACCTATTTTTCAATTACATGATTCCCTAACAAACTATGAGCTGTAATTGCTGATTTTTTAATTTCATCATCATCATCATCATCATCCTTCTGCCAGGTATTAGTCCTAGAAGAACTGTTACGGCCTGAGAAAGTAGTTTTCATGCTATCTTTTCATAGGTCGACCAAGTGACCGTTTACCATTTGGACAGTAGTTCATTATTGCCTTGGGGATCCTGGATCTAGCCATTATTGAGACATGTTGCTTCGAGTTTAGCTGATATCTGGAGATGTAGTCCAGTATTGGGTTGCAAGGAGTAGTGAAGTGTCTCATATAACCTCTCCTACTCAATTCTCAACCTCACCTTCTCGTGGTGCAACCTGTTTTGACAGACGAGGCTCTGGGGACCGAGTCATGGCAGTATAACCATTCCAACTAATACTGAGTAAATGCAGTATTGAAGCAGGTCCAGATGTTTAAAGATGGCAACCCCATCGCTGGACTTACCACCTCCTTGCTAGCAACTAGTTGGTGGGACATTCAATTGCTTTCAAGCCTGATTTTTTTAATTTCACCATTTGTAATATATGTGCAATAGTCAGAAAAACAAAAGCTAAGTTACTGAAACAGATAAATCTAAAGAACTCATAGTTTGGGAGAAAATTCACATCAACAAAAATAAAAAGAAAATGATGAATTTTGAAGTTCTCAGGAGAAAGATTTAATTTGGAAGTTCATCAGTAAGTCAACATGCCAACACAGTGAGAGATCTAGTAAGCAACTGAGGCATTACTAGGGTGAAGAATGTCTGTAAATTTTGCACAGAGCCATTTTTATTCAGGCTTCAGTTTTTTATGAGTCTGTAAATCTTCATACTCAGGACCTACAGCTTAAAGTCCTTCCCGGAGGTCTTGCTCCAAGGATTATTCCATCCTAAAAAATCCATCAGTCATAGCCGGGTTTGAAACCGCAATTCTTGGGACCAGAGGCAAGGAACATGACCACCGACAGAGTTATTGCATATTAGAATTATTTCACTTTTAGCCCTGAAAGAAAAACAGCAAGATCAAAATGGGACAGTCAAAATATCAACATCTTTCCGAGTATCAGTAGATGTAAAGATACAACAACCATGTCCACCTACCTGGTACTCAAGCAAGATGTACAGAGTGATTCAGAAATATTGCTATAGGTTTGATTGCATTTTGTGACAAAAATATTATTATTAAAGGAAATATGATGTTATCATTGGAAAGGGAATCCTTCAAATTACAACAATAGAACAAAACAAAACAAATCACTGCTCACGTGCAACTTGGCGGGTTGATTTTTGTGGGCTAGCGTCGAACGCCTCCACAATTCTCTTCGTTTTTTCTGCATCCGTGCTAATGCGTGGTCTCCAGGAGGTTTGATTTTCTGCATCCTTCCCGTTTCCAGCAGTCATTTTCTCCACTTCCCCACAGTCAACAGCTGCAATGCTACATTAAACTCATGTATTGTCCGTCTTGCAGCCTCACGATCATTAGCATATGTTATTGCCCATGCAACAATTGTAATTTGCTGTTGCATATTCAATGCCATTTTGACTAATGACGTAAGTTTTACACTGTTTTGTTTTATTCCATCGTTGTAATTTCAATACTTACCTTTCCAACAGTAATTTCATATTTCCTGTAATGGTAATATTTTCATTGCACAATGCGATCAAACGTATAGCCATATTTATGATTCACCCCATATAAGATGGGCCTCTGCAGATCAGCAACAATCAATCATTGCATCAAATGAGGCAGTCAGAGGACAAGGGGTCCAAGTGATATTTTTTTTAAAAAAATGAGTTAAGTGCAGAAATGGTTAGCTAATATGACAAACTGTTTGGTGCCCAAAAGGTATATGTGTGCGTTTGACAGGTTCTGACATATAGTGGAGTCTTAGAAAATCACTTAGAAAAACAGCTCTTTTACTTGGAGGACAAGGGGTACATCTGTAGTTGCACTCCTTGGCTTCCAACAGCTAGGTGGACTCAAGCTTACAGCGTTGTATTTTTTAATGTTTCCAACAAATTTTACGTGAAGATATTTTTTTTATTATATAAAACTTTCCTCATTAGAGGATTGCCTCAAGGACAAAGTGATACAGACAATTAATTTTTGTAATTGATGAAATATATTTTGTAAATACATTTTAAAAAATTCAACTTGTAGGCCTAATTGAAGTATACATACTATAAAGTAATTTTGTAAATATGGTTTCTTAAAATTGAAATTGATCCTCTAATGGCAACGATGGCAATTCTAGAAAGATACACCCTGTCCAAATCTAAGGAATTCCAAAATTTGGCTAAGTATCCTGGTATAGTACTGCATTATTAGTATTTAATATAGTGCTGATGATTCTTCAAGGTTTATTGATTTATCATAAGTAATGCCATGAGTGATTATCGATAAATTCACGACTCACGAAGTGAAGAGTGAATTTATCTAGAGAATTTGGAAATCAGGAGTGGCATTTGTTAGGACTATTTAACGAATAAAATTAAGCTGTTTACTCACAAATCATTATTTAACTATAGTTATTTTAAAATATTTACATATTTAACGTAAACGGCAATGTTTGAAAACAAATGAGAAACGATAGGTACACTTCATCTGCTTCTTTTGTTTGTCACTGCAACCAGATCATACTATTTATTGCCAAAGGAACGCAATATTGTAAGAATGCTCTCTAGTGGAAAAAAAAAAAGAAACTAAACTGTATATTAATTCATTTCTGATGTCGTATGATGTAAATATGACAATTATATTTTTCTGGATTATTACCTGGGAAAAAAATGCATTTAAGAAAGTGCAAACAGTGGTTTCTTTTTTTGGTGGTATAATAAATTGCTACAAATGTTTTTTATATTAACTCCTGCAAGTGCTATGTGTTGACATCTATGCACTATATATACAATCTGGTAGCCATATTTCTTACGGGCTCAGTCACTGCAAAATAATGGTCAGACCTGTTCAGAATATTAAAAAGGAGGAGCTTTCTTTAATATGGTAAATTTAACAATGATAAATATTTCGTGAAACACGAGTCTGATTGGTTGTAAAACAGAAATCATTGAAACGTGATTGGTCATTGACTCCCATTTGGGGCATGAGTTAAATAGTCAATATTATTATGTCTGGATCAGAATCTGATGAGCATGGACTTAACCTCAGCCTTCACGGTAAGTAAAATATTTTAACTACTTTATCCATATTTTCACAATTGTATATAATAAAATAATACTTTTTAGCAATACATTTTTAAATAATTTAACAATCTAAAGATAATCAATTGAGTTGGTGTTTACTTGATGAAAATCCATATTTACTAATTAAATAAAAATAAAACGTAGTTTTATTTGATTTTCATATTTATTATATAATTCAGTGACAGCTGTTTCGGTACACTGTACCTTCTTCAGATATGTTAACAAATTTTGAATTGTGTTCCAACTGATCTAAGCAACAATACAACAATATTTATTTAAATTTAACAAAGGGGATTCATTCAAATCAAGTTGAGAATTTAAGTTTTTTTACTACTTTTAAATTTATTAATTTCTACAGCCTCCAAAAGATCTAACTTCTTACCCTTATCACAAATATGTAAAATTTCTCTCGGATAAAGGAACACATGAGAGCATATAACAGAAATTTAGAAAATTCAAAATATGCTAACCACCTATTCCAATTTAATCATTGTTTCGATCCAAATTTTGAAATTTTTACATATTTGTGATAAGGGTAAGAAGTTAGATCTTTTGGAGGCTGTAGAAATTAATAAATTTAAAAGTAGTAAAAAACTTAAATTTTCAACTTGATTTGAATGAATCCCCTTTGTTAAATTAAAAAAAATATTGTTGTATTGTTGTTTAGATCAGTTGAAACACAATTCATAATTTGTTAACATGTCTGAAGAAGGTACAGTGTACCGAAACAGCTGTCACTGAATTATATAATAAATATGAAAATCAAATAAAACTACGTTTAATCTAAAGATATAATATGATTTAGATCTACAGGATTTGCAATCTAATAATGTTTATATAAAGGTATATTAATCATTACGCTGGAGGGAAAATTTTCTATAGGATCGTAACAGGCCTTGGCCTAATACTTGGAAGGAAGAAGATATTAATCATTGGTTATTAAATTAATATTGAGAAGCTAAAGCTATTACTATGATAGAAATAAGTAAATTAATGAACACAATTAAATTATTGTAAATCAATGGTAAAGAGAAAATTTTTGCCTGAACTGGGAATTGAACCCCGAACCTTTAGCTTTCCGTGCTAATGCTCTGTCCACTGAGCTAATCCAGGCTTCATTCCCATCCAAGCAGAAATCCTTCCTTTACCTTACTCTACTAGACCCACATTCAATTGCAATGAATCATCATTCTCAAATACACAATGAATGGCTTCTACCTGAAGGGACTCCACACAGCTATAGCATTATTTATTAAATTGATATTGACAAGCTAAAGCTATTACTATGATAGAAATAAGTAAATTAATGAACACAATTAAATTATTGTAAATCAGTGGTAAAGAGAAAATTTTTGGCTGAACCGGGTTTGTTTCCTTAGGTGACAGGTCTCAGTTTTCAGGCACTTGGAACTCACCTTCATCCTGTTAGCTACAGTCTATTACAACTGCAGTCAGGGAGCACGACGAGAACGTAGGATTGGAGTTGTAGGCAGAGTTGCTAGAAGAGTCGCAGTAGCATTACTTGAGATTTATTGAGGTATACATAGTCAGTATCCTTCTATTTGCTCCCCAGTATTAAACTTAACAATCTAATAATAATTACTTACTGTAATTATATATTTAGACAACACACACACACTATTGAGTAACACTAAGAAATTAGGACCGGAAGCAAATGTCAATAAAACTAAATATATGGTCACGTAAAAATACATTATATAATGGAAATGGACAGCTAATGACAAATGTGGGAAATTTTGAGGAAGTGCCTGAATTCAAATACCTAGGAACAATAATAATCACAAATAGGAATGAGATGCACAAAGAAATTAAACATAGGCTCAATTCTGGAAATGCGTGCAGAGACTCTTGACGTCCCAACTCCTTTCACAAAACGTAAAAATTAAAATATATAAAACTATTATTCTACCAGTATATTATATGGATGCGAAACATGGACTCTTACTTTAAGGGAGGAAAGGAGATTACGAGTATTTGAGAATAAAGTACTTAGGAAAATTTTTGTACCACAGAAATGAACAGACAGGTGAATGGAGAAGACTACATAACAATGAACTACATAGTCTTTATAGGAAGCCAGATACAATAAGAACAGTTAAGTCTCGTAGACTGCGATGGGCAGGACATGTTGCACGTATGGGGAATGAAAGACTTGCATGGAAGCTTCTTGTAGGAAAGCCAGAGGTAAAACACCCAGTTGGTAGACCAAGAATGAGGTGGGAGAATAACATTAACTATGATTTGAGGGAAGTAGATTATACAGGGAATGATTGGAAAACATTAGCTCACGATAGGGATGTATGGAGAGATTATGTCTGCACGGCCATGAACCTATGGGTTCAATAGTGCCAGCGAGTAAGTAAGTAATTATATATTTATCCTGAGTTGTTATGGTGAGATTTTAGTAAGATTTGTTTTCTTCTTCAATTCAATTTATCAGATCAAATGCAGGGATTGTGACAAAATTTATATTGGAAAAACAAAAAGAAATTTGAAAACAACGGTGAAAGAACATCTTAGAAATGTCAAAAATGGAGAAGTGGAAAAGTCAGCAGTAGCTGCTCATGCTTGGTCCATAAAACATTTAATTGAATCAAAAGCTAGTCTAATTAAACAAATATATAAACAAAAGGAACTCACGGTTTGGGGAAAAATCCACATTCAGAAAAACAAAGGAAAACTTATGAACTTTCGAAATTCCTGCAAATTCTGACCTGATCCAGAGGTTCATCGGTACACCAACAGAGGGAAGTAGAGTTTCTTCCGATCAACATAACATCAATCGCAAAAATAGTACTGAAGATGAGACCGTTATGGTCTCGAAATCGCGATCTACTTAGAAGATTTGTATGAGGAGAGGTAGGAAACATTTGATTTTACCATAAAAGATGAATGCCGAGCGGTTAAGGTAGGAAGCCTTGGCACAGAGCTATAGGACTTGCGCTGGTTCGAGTCTCTATGGGGGAAAAAATTTTCTCATGGTATTTCGGCCAGTATGGTACCGGTGCCCACCCAGCATCGTGATGCATTTGGGTAGCTACAATAAGTAGCAGCTCCAGGTTGAAAAAACCAGCTATAACAGCTGGGGGACTCGACATGCTGACCACATGTCACCCCTACACTGGCTGATTATCATCTACCTCTGTGATTGACACATGTGGATATGAGGCCAGCAGTAGGCTAAGGGCCAGGAGTTTTTATAAAAGATGAATGTTCAAACTCCAATTACCATCATAATCATCATCCATGCCAGTATTAGGCCATGTGGCCTCAAAGAGGAATTTTCCATCCAGCGCTTTTTTTGGACATCCCAGCGATCTTTTGCCTTGGGGGCAGTAACGAAGAATGGTTTTGGAATTCTATGAGACGGCATTCGTCGAAGATGGGCTTTCCAGTTGTTCTGGTAGTTTTGTATATGGTAGAGAATGGGTTCTACATCCAACTCTTCCACAATTTATGGTGAAATTAAATGTTTCTTAATATTTAATTTTAGGAAGTTATATTTTGAGGTTATTTTAATTATATTATTTTTGGTCTGGACATCTTACCTCAATATTAATGTTGATTTGTTCTTGGACATGTTTCAAAACAATTCTCTGTTTTATCTTCAGCTTTCGAGTCTGGGAAAGCTGAAGATAAAACAGAGAATTGTTTTGAAACATGTCCAAGAACAAATCAACATTAATATTGAGGTAAGATGTCCAGACTAAATGTTTCTTACCTCTCCTCATATAAGTCTTCTAAGTAGATCGCGATTTTGAGACCATAACTGTCTCATTTTCAGTACTTTCTTGGCGACTGATGTTATGTCGATCGGAAGAAACATCAGTCGCCAAGAAAGTACTGAAAATGAGACAGTTATGGTCTCGAAATCGCAACCTACTTACAAGATTTATATGAGGAGAGGTAAGAGACATTTCATTTCACCATAAATTAAACCTCATAGTGATTAATTCCTATAAAAGTTAAATCTTCCATAAGTTCCTAATTTAGTGACGTGCACTTCATCACCTCTCCTATCCAAATCACATCCTCAACTTGCCTGTGGTGCAACCTGCTATTATAAATGAGGCTCTGAGGACCGAGTACTGGCTGTATAACCACATCACCTTAATGTAGAGGAAATGCTACATTAGTGGGAACCCCACAATAATACCCCTCTGGGCCAGCAACCCATTGGGCAAAAAATTTACCTTTGCTTTCAAGTCTCAAACTTCAATTGTGATTTGCATAAAAAACAAAATGGTATGTCTTGGTGAAAGAATGACAAATGTCATAAGTAGAGACCGGACATTAGGGAAAATGCCTACAGTTATTTATTATAGATATTGTAAAAGTGACTTCATATAAGTTCATACCGACAACCCTAGAGCTGTTTTCCATGAAGTTAATTTTGCCTATAAATGCCTATTTCAGCTTACAATGCCTATTTGCCATTTTATTCTAAATTAACTTGGTATTTGAATGAAATTAATTGAAATGGACAAACTTTATGACACATATCATTGCATAGAAACCTTTAATTGACTGGCAATATTATTTTTGATGTTGATAACACTGGATTCAGTCTGTAGTCCTCGTTCACAGACAGGTGCTTCAAAGACAAAGTTGTGTGACCACCTTTAGAATAGTTGTTTCACGATGCCTAAAGAATGGACAAGAGTAAAACAGTAAAAGACAAACTGACCAATTTCGTGAAAGAATTTGGTGTGGAAATATTCTCAAGTGACATTGTTTAGCAAAGTGTGTAAAATTTCAGTGAATTGCGTGAACAAGTGCTATGTTTCGCAGCACGCACACACTGCAAAACATAAGTATGCTCTTTGTAAAGAGGCAAAATAAGTTCCAAACCCATCTCTGATATATTCGTATGCTATTGATAGCATAGGCCTATGTTTATAATCTTTACGAAAGGCTGTAAAATTTTATGTTGTCCATTTTTTGTAAGAGCCTATTTTGACTTTTTAGTGCCTATATTAATGATTTTTAGTTTCTTTTTGCCTGCTTATTTTGTACCTTTTAAGTGCCTAACATCCGAACTCTAGTCATAAAGAGAAAAAAGAAAAAGAAAAAAAAAGTCTCGTAATGGTATTATTTTATTTTATCAATTTTTTAAAAACATTCTATCAAAAAGATTACAATTTTATATATTAAATTTGGGAATTTTTAGCATTATGAGGTTCAATTAATAATAATTAAATGAATCGTGATTTTTTCTTACCTCATACATCTATGTTTCTTTAAACACAGCACTGCAGTATCGGCGACACTTTGTCGTCATCGTCAGCTGTTTTCACGACTGTCAACAGATAGCAGTTTAGGAAATGATTCATTCAAAATAACACCAGATGGCAGTTTGAAGAGGAATTCCTTCAAAAGAACACCAGATGGCAGTCTAGATAATTACCGGCAAAAAGGAGAAAAAATTGACAGTCGTGAAAACAGCTGACGATGACGACAAAGTGTCGCCGATACTGCAGTGCTGTGTTTAAAGAAACATAGATGTATGAGGTAAGAAAAAATCACGATTCATTTAATTATTATTAAAAAGATTACAATTTTGTGCAATAGAATAAAAACTAATTTAATGAAGGACATTTAAAAGATATTACCATAGGCTTATAAGATACAAGAAGATATAATATACTAACAAGGGAACTTTCAACCTACCTTGAAATTTCTCCCAGAGAAGTGTTGTGAAGTAACAAGGCCGTATCAAAAAATTATCTGCTGTTTTTAACTGCAAGGCATAGAAATCAAATGAATCATGAATTCTTCTTACCTTATACATCTATGTTTTTAACATAGAACTGCAGTATCGGGAATCATTCCCATCCTCAGCTGTTGTCACGACTGTCGATTCTTCATAATGCCAATCATTTTCTAAACTGCCATCAGATGTGATTTGAAGAACTTTGTAATCAAATTTGGTTCGTCTGGAAACTCAAAATTCATGGTTCTCATATGGTTTTTTGAATGTACATCTTTTCCAAACTCTTAATTCCAAAGGTTTAGATAGATGTTTGAAAAGTTTAGCTTCTTTTTCAATTCTATGATTCACTAATAAAAATTGAAAAAGAAGTTAAACATTTGAAACATTTACCTAAACTAAATTTGAAGAGAATTTTTTTTCCCGCCCAAACCGAGACTCAAACCCGCTACCTTTGGTTTTCGGTACCAAATGTTTTATCAACTGAGCTACTGGGACAAGTTCCAATCTAGACACAAATTTTTCTCTTATATACATTGTAATTCCCTCACACCATATAAGATGTATATAAGAGGAAAATTTGCATCTAGATTGGAACTTGCCCCAGTAGCTCAGTTGGTAGAGCATCTGATATGGAAAACCAAAGGTCCCGGGTTCGAGTCTCAGTCTGGGCGAAAAATTTTCTCTTCAAATTTGATTTATCCTTCAGTGAGAAGTGTTAAATTAATGATGAGAACATCTATCTAAACCTTTGGAATTAATAGTTTGGAAAAGATATACATTCAAAAAACCATACGAGAACCATGAATTGTGAGTTTTGGGGCGAACCTAATTTGATTGCAAAGTTCTTCAAATCAACACCAGATGGCAGTTTAGAAAATGACCAGCAAATGAATAATCGACAGTCATGACAGCAGCTGAAGATGGGAATGATGATTCCTGATACTGCAGTTCTATGTTAAAAAACATAGATGTATGAGGTAAGAAGAATTCACAATTCATTTGATTTTTATTAAGAAAACCTCATAATGTAAAAATTCCCAACCTTATTATATGAATAGAAATCAAAACTCTAGTACAGCAAAAAGAGGTATATCCATACTTATTTTAGGAATTCTCACTATGAGGTATTTCATTAGGTAGAATTTTTTTATCACTCACCTCATATTGTTCTTATTTGACTATAAACTAGTTTCGGAACATAGTTTCTGTTCCATCCTCAGTATCGTCACGACTGTTGTTCTGTTGTCTTGAAGAGCTGTCCTCTCCTTCCATTGGCTGACTGAAAACCTCAAAACTTTGAAATTCCCAGTGAGAATGACCTGGTTTCGAGGTCTTTCAGTCAGCCAATGGAAGGAGAGAACAGCTCTTCAAGACGACAGAACAATGGTCGTGATGTTACTGAGGATGGAACAGAAACTATGTTCCGAAACTAGTTTATAGTCAAATAAGAAGAACAATATGAGGTGAGTGATAAAAAATTCTACCTTAAGGTATATCCATGTTGATAAAAAATAAGTTGGTAAAAAATATAGTGTCTTGGGAAGAAATTGATGAAAGAATTATTAAATTAAATCTCAAACTTTTTGGGATAGAGCTTATAATAATAGAAGTATATGACATAAATAAGGATGCAACAACCATAGAGAAAAATTATTTTTTTGACAAATTATCAGAAATTTTGGACAAAATAAAAAGAACATCAAGAAGTAATAATAACAGGATATTTTAATAGTCGAGTAGGAAGTAGAATGAAAGATGAAGTGATTGGACCATTTGGGGAAAAAGTGGAAAATGACAATGGAGATAGATTGATCAATTATATTATTTTTGGTCTGGACATCTTACCTCAATATTAATGTTGATTTGTTCTTGACAAGAACAAATCAACATTAATATTGAGGTAAGATGTCCAGACCAAAAATAATATAATTAAAATAACCTCAAAATATAACTTCCTAAAATTAAATATTAGATTGATTAAGTTTATGTAAACAACATGGCTATATGATAATGAATAGTTTCTTCCAAAATCGGGAAATACATAAATACACATGGGAACAGCCAACAAAAAGTCTCAAATCAATAATTGATTATATTGTTTCATAACTCCTAGCATACCCAGGGTTTCATCACATCCTTTGTGACATTCTCAATGCTGTGTCACGTTCACAACTGACGTCCGGCTGCCTTCTATCCTGCAGACTGACCTCCGTGCCATCTGATGGCTGACCGACGAACTTCCAAATCAGTCCTCTCTCCTTACAACCGGGTATTTCAAAATTCATAGTTGTATTTTCATTCTTGCATATGTAAATTTTTTCCCAAATTGTGAGTTCCTTCGGTTTTTCCAATTGTTTAAGTAATTTTGTTTTGATTTCTATTCTATGTTTTTCTGACCAGGCGTGTGCAGCTATTGCAGATTTTTCGGTTTCTCCATTTTTAACATTTCAGAGGTGTTCCTTTAATCTTGTATTTAGATTCCTTTTTGTTTTTCCTATGTATATCTTTTCACAATCTTTACAAGTAATTTGATAAATTCCCAATTTTTTGCTGTCTTCAATCTTTTCATTTTTGTTGCTTTTTATTAAATTACCTAAGCTGTAATCATTTTTCGGTGCTAATTTAATGTTGAATTTGTTGAAGATTTTTTGAAACTTGTCAAATACTAAAGGATGGTATGTGAACTTCTTGAATTTTTTACCAATATTTTTATCTACCTGAAGAGTACTTTCATTAATCATTTTTTGTTCTTTAAATTTATTTATTTTCTTGTGTATCATCTTCTCTTGAAAACCATTATCCTTCGCAATTTTTATGATGTGTTCTTTCTCTTTATTGTAATTTTCTTTGCTCATGGGGACGTTCACCAGTCTGTGTGTTAAACTATTAAATACTGCCTATTTGTGTGAAAAATGGTTAAATCCAGTAGCTTTTATATAATTGTCAATGTGAGTTTCTTTTCTGTACATTCCAAATTCTATTTTCTTTTTTTCTTCATTCCTAATCAATTTAAGGTCTAAAAATGATATTTCATGATTATTTTCTACTTCCATTGTAAATTTGATTTGAAATAACAATATTAAAAAACCTCATAGTGTTATTTCCTATCTACATAACTTAATTGATTATATAATTGTGAAACAAAAACGTGATATGATATACCGATCGTTGCAACTCATTTTTGGAAAGTTAAGTTTAAGATATAGTAACATTAAAAAAAAAACTAATATAATAAAAAGAAGTTAGAAAAGGGCATGCAATGTTATTTATTTTTTTATATAGTACTTTTTTAAAATTATTTTAAGATGATTAAAACTTCTCTTCATAAAAAACAGACACACAAAAAAATGGCAAGCAGTGTTACTTAGGAGTGTTATAGTGAGGCGGTGTTGACCATACTGCACTCGACGTTCTCTTCCTAAATGTCATTTTATATTGACTGAAAATCAATCTAAGATTAGGTGTTTTTTCTTCACAAACATATATTTTCTTGCGATATTCCTTACACGTCCAACTTTGTCTTCTCAAAACTGGTAGCCGGTTCTCATCTGCAACAATATTAAGAAAATAAATCATTAAAAACTTTCCCCATTCTTACAGCTATTTTAACTATATAGTGTGTTACAACTCAATGGTATTAATAAGCTGTTAGTTTATGCTGATGATGTAGTATTATTGGCCAATAGCGAGGAGATACTAAAGGCCAAAAAAAAAAAAGCGCACGCACCCCCCCCCACACACACACTATTGAGTAACACCAAGGAATTAGGACTGGAAGTAAATATCAATAAAACTAAATATATGGTCACATGTAGAAATTCATTATATGATGGAAATGGACAGCTAGTAACAAATGAGGGAAGTTTTGGGGAAGTGGCTGAATTCAAATACCTAGGAACAATAATCACAAATAGGAATGAGATGCACAAAGAAATTAAACATAGGCTCAATTCTGGAAATGCGTGCTATTATGCATTGCAGAGACTCTTGATGTCAAAACTCCTTTCAAAAAACGTTAAACTGAAAATATATAAAACTATTATGTAATTTTAGGAAGTTATATTTTGAGGTTATTTTAATTATATTATTTTTGGTCTGGACATCTTACCTCAATATTAATGTTGATTTGTTCTTGGACATGTTTCAAAACAATTCTGTTTTATCTTCAGTCTGGGAAAGCTGAAGATAAAACAGAATTGTTTTGAAACATGTCCAAGAACAAATCAACATTAATATTGAGGTAAGATGTCCAGACCAAAAATAATATAATATAAAACTATTATTCTACCAGTTATATTATATGGGTGCGAAACATGGACTCTTATTTTAAGGGAGGAAAGGAGCTTACAAGTATTTGAGAATAAAGTACGTAGGAAAATTTTTGGACCAAAGGGAGATAAACAGACAGGTGAATGGATAAGACTACATAACAATGAACTACATGGTCTTTATAGGAAGCCAGATATAATAAGAACAGTTAAGTCTCGTACACTGCGTTGGGCAGGACATTTTGCACGTATGGAGAATGAAAGACTTGCATGGAAGCTTCTTGTAGGAAAGCCAGAGGGAAAACACCCAGTTGGTAGACAAAGAATAAGGTGGGACAATAACATTAACTATGATTTGAGAGAAGTAGATTATACAGGGAATGATTGGAAAGCATTAGCTCAGGATAGGGATGTATGGACAGCTTAAGTCCGTGCGGTCATGAACCTATGGGTTCGATGGTGCCAGTGAGTGAGTGATTTGAAGGAGACTGTACTGTCTTTAGGAAGATAGAGGCTGCACATGGGGGTGAGTAGATTCACACTTCATCTTATATTTAATTTTCCAATCTTGATATGACTGACTTTAAACTAGTGTGATGCAAACTACTAGATAACTCTGTGGGCCAGAGAACTCAAGATAATGGTAATGTATTGACTTAGGCTTTCACGGCCGGAGTTGCTATGATGATCTTGAAGAAGATTTCCAGGCTGTAGGCTGTGGTCTCGAGGCTTGAAGTTCCCCAACGTTCCGCCACAGACTGCTTCGGGGAATTATATTATTTTTAGTCTGGACATCTTACCTCAATATTAATGTTGATTTGTTCTTGGACATGTTTCAAAACAATTCTGTTTTATCGTCAGCTTTCCCAGACTGGTTTTATTTATGTTGCATTATGTTGCACAACCTGGATGTCAATGTAAGCTCCATCCTGTGGTTGGCCAAAGAACCTCCAAACAAGGTCACGCTCCATCGGAATATCAAAATTCATAACTCTGTTTCTATTCTTCTGAATATAAATTTTTTCCCAAATAGTCAGCTCTTTTGTATTTTCTAACTGTTTTAATAATTTAGTGTCTGAATTTATATTATGTTTTTCAGACCAAACATGAGCAGCAACTGCAGATTTTTCAATTTCTCCATTTTTAATATTTCTTATGTGTTCTTTGGTTCTAATTTTTAGGTTTCTTTTTGTTTTTCCTATATATATATCTTTTCACAACCCATGCATTCAATTTGATATATTCCTGACTTTTTATTTTTATCAGTTTTTTCATTTTTGTTGGTTTTTATTAGTTTATTTAAACTGTAGTTACTTTTTGGTGCTAATTTAATATTAAACTTCTCAAATATATTTTGAAATTTATTATGTACCCAAGGGTGATATGTGAATTTCCAATATTTTTTCATAGGTGGTTCTTCTTTTTCAAGATTACTTCTGTTTATCATTTTTTGTTTTTTTTTTATACTTTTCTATCCTTTTATGTACCATTTTTTCATCAAACCCATTTTCTCATGCTACTTTAATTATGTGTTTTTTCTCATGTTTGAAATCTTCTTCATTTAAGGGAAAGTTTACCAATCTATGAGTTAAACTATTAAATGCTGCTAATTTATGTCCAATTGGATTGAACCCTGTTGATTTTATAAAATTTTCCGTATGAGTTTCTTTCCTATGAATCCCCGAATTCAATTTTTCTTTTTTCTTCGTTTCTGACCAATTTAAGATCCAAAAAAGGTATTTGTTTATTCGGGGAACTTCAAGTTTCGAGACCATGCCTACAGCCCAGAAATCTTCTTCAAGATCATCATAATGGTAAGTAGTATCTTCAGCAATCCTACCTTATCTGCTATGAAACAATCCACTCCCTCTAGGTTCTGGAGAAATTTGGCATTTTCACCACATTTAACCCCTAGCTTCTTGACCACATTTAACAATACCATCATGTCTTGGTTACAGAACTTTGTCAGTTGAAATTAAAACATGAGAGGTTATAAAGGAATGAACACTCACATTTTGCCCAGCGTGGAACTGGTCTTTTTGGTGCTGTATCATCATCATCATCACTGCTGGATGAAGAATCAATGCCATAATTATCAGGATTGGGTGCTTTATTCAACAGTCCAGGTTTACCAGGCATTTTAAATAACTTCATGTTCTAAAAACAAGAAAATATCCACATAACAGCTTATACAATCAAACAAATCTCAAACAAAAATAAGTTAAGTTATGTAGATAGGAAATGACACTATGAGGTTTTTTAATACAAAAATAAGTTGTTTATCAATAACGTTTTTATTATTGATTTAACATTTCTCACTGAAAGATAAATTATATTTGAACAGAAAAATTTTTAATTCCCAATAAATGTCTTCTTAACTAAGAAGCCGCCATTTGTAAAGATAGAAGCAATGGTTTCAAAAGCATTTGGCGATAGGGAATTACAACGTATATAAGAGAAAAATTTGCGTCTAGATCGTAACTTGCCTTGGTAGCTCAGTTGGTAGAGCACTTGGCCCGGAAAGCCAAGGGTCCCGGGTTCGAGTCTCGGTCTAGGCAAAAATTTTTCTCTTCAAATATAATTTATCTTTCAGTGAGAAATGTTAAATGAATAATAAAAACGTAATTTGAAGCCTTACTAGCTTTATAAAGTAATGTTAAATTCCCAATAAATGTCTTCTTAACTAAGAAGCCGCCATTTGCAAAGATAGAAGCAATGGTTTCAAAAGCATTTGGCAATAGGGAATTACAACGTATATAAGAGAAAAATTTGCATCTAGATTGTAACTCGCCTCGGTAGCTCAGTTGGTAGAGCACTTGGCCCAGAAAGCCAAGGGTCCCGGGTTCGAGTCTCGGTCTAGGCGAAAATTTTTCTCTTCAAATATGTTTATCAATAGTTCACTTATAAAAAGAGACAAGTAAGGATATGGGGACATTATATTTGAAAAGAAAAATATACGCCTAGACTCGGGTTTGAACCCAGGACCTTTGACTCTCTATGTCAATGCTGTTCCATCTGAGCTACCTAGGCCTCCAATCTAAACCCATATTTTTCTCTTATACATAGTTAATTCCCTAACCCCAAATGCTACGAGCCGTTGCTACGATTTTTGCAAATGGTGGCTTCTTTATTAAGAATACTTTTTATTGGGAATTTAAACATTACTTATTGCTTCTTTCAATGTTAATATTATTCGTTTTTAAACATCTTAATGATGGACAAATTATATTTGAAAAGAAAAATATACGCCTAGACTGGGGTTTGAACCCAGGACCTTTGACTCTCTATGTCAATGCTCTTCCATCTGAGCTACCTAGGCCTCCAATCTAAACGCATTGAAAGAAGCACTACTAGCTTTATAAGTAACGTTCAAATTCCCAATAAAAAGTCTTCTTAATAAAGCTGCCATTTGCAAAAATCATAGCAACGGCTCGTAGCATTTGGGGTCAGGGAATTAACTATGTATAAGAGAAAAATACATTTGCTAGAATGAAAACACTACTATGAATTTTGAAATACTCGGTTATAAGGAGAGGGGATTGATTTGGAAGTTCGTCGGTCAGCCATCAGATGGCGCGGAGGTCAGTCTGCAGGATAGAAGACTGTTGGATGTCAGTTGTGAACATGACACAGCATTCAGAATGTCACAAATGATGTGACGAAACCTAGGTCTGCAAGGAGTTATGAAGTATGAGGTGAGTGAAAGAAAAAATAAACAATATTTTGAGGTTATATCATTAATAGTGAGTGGAGAACATATTTTGAACGGCTCACCTTATATAATTTCACATTTCTTTGATACTGGCGGTTTCAGACAATATCTTGTCCCTCTGCAGTGAAAGCCATGAGTGAAGAGGAACAAGATATCGTCTGAAACTGCCGATATCAAAGAAATTTGAAATTATATGAGGTGGGTCGTTAGAGATATGTTCTCCACTCACTATTAAAGTTTGAAGATGTTCTTCGGAATTTTTCTTATTTCATGGAAAAACCAACATAATGTGAAATTTGGATTTTACATATTTTTATCACAAGGAACACACAGGAATTACTACTTGTGCCCTTAACCCAACAGCATGGAATGACGTGCAGTGCCTGCATAAAATAAACACTACTTCTCTGCGGAGAGTGCTGATCGAGTATGTTCGACATGCACCATGTTTGTTTTATTATGATTCTTAATGAAAATATACCAAGAAAACAGGCTTTATGAACTGCCATCTCATAGAGGAGATATTATAATTTCCTTTAACATAGAATATATAGTGTGATTATAAAGTCTCAGTACATTTTAAAGAAATCGCTTACATATCGTATTTCTGTTACAGCCACTCGAAAGGTACAAATATGTTCACCATTGAAGAGCGGATAGAGATTGTTGCTGCGTGTTTAAGAGGCCGGTCGTACGAGGAAGTTAGAGACAGATTCCAAAGGAAACCATCACGGGAGACGTGTATCTTGATATGTTGCAACTTTTCTTACAGCCACAGTTACAGCAAGATGGTATCATTGATACAGTGGTGTTGCAACAAGATGGAGCACCACCACACTTTGCTCTGGCTATACGCGGGTATCTCAATGACAGGTATCCTAAAAGGTGGATTGGAAGGGCATCTCCTCGTATCTGGGCACCTCGTTCGCAGACCTCGCACCCATGGACTTTTTTGCTTGGGGGTTCATCAAGCAACAGGTGTACAGAACCAGGTTTCCTAATCTGCAAGTGCTGAAAGAACGCATATGCCAAGCGAGTGAAATGATTACAGAGGATATGTTGGTGCATGTTTTCCAGGCGACAGTGCATCGCTGGGAAACATGTTTTGAGATTGATGGAGGTTATGTTGAACACTAACTTCATACTAGAAACTACCTTATAATTGTTTTATTTGCGCTACATTATCCACAAAATGTACTGGGACTTTATAATCACACTGTATTTAAATGCTCCCATGCTGAGGGGTTAAACACGAAACGATATTAGATGAGAGAAAATGAATTATTTGTGGGAATAGTATATCTGGTTTTGTTTCACTACCACACAACTGTATTACCTCTTCAATCTGTTCCATCTTCATCTGCATCAGCTTTGCAGTTTGCATCTCCCTGAAAACAATAACATTAATATTTAATTTTAGGAAGTTATATTTTGAGGTTATTTCCCAGACTGGGAAAGCTGACGATAAAACAGAATTGTTTTGAAACATGTCCAAGAACAAATCAACATTAATATTGAGGTAAGATGTCCAGACCAAAAATAATATAATTAACAATAACATTATTTTATAAATTAATATTGAGAAGCTAAAGCTATTGCTATCATAGAAATAAGTAAATTAATGAACACAATTAAAAATGAAAGAAATGAACGAAGAACATCTACAAACCTGTGAAGTATTACCTGTTGGATCCACCATAGAGAAATATTGGAGAGCAAGAACGCTAATGGCTTCATTGCCAAGGCCCAGCATTTGAAAACAACATTAAATTATTGTAAATCAATGGTAAAGAGAAATTTTTTTGCCTGAACCGGGAATCGAACCCCGAACCTTTAGCTTTCCGTGCTAATGCTAAACATTTGGGGTTCGATTCCCGGTTCAGGCAAAAATTTTTCTCTTTATGATTGATTTACAATAATTTAATTGTGTTCATTAATTTACTTATTTCTATGATAGCAATAACTTTAGCTTCTCAATATTAATTTAATAAATAATGCTATAGCTGTGTGGAGTCCCTTGCATGTCTTCTTCAGGTAGAAGCCATTCATTGTGTATTTGTGAATGATGATTCATTGCAATTGAATGTGGGACCAGTAGAGTAAGGTAAAGGAAGGAGTTCTGCTTGGAGGGGAATGAAGCCTGGATTAGCTCAGTGGTCTGAGCATTAGCACGGAAAGCTAAAGGTTCGGGGTTCGATTCCCGGTTCAGGCAAAAATTTTTCTCTTTACCATTGATTAACATTATTTTAATTGATTCCTTTGGGTTTGTCTTTCGGGCTAAAGGGTCATGGTCTGATTTTCTTAAAACTTAACGTTTCGTCTAATACTGCAGCAGATATCCTCAAGAGATTCTGCATGCTGTACGAATTCCTAACTCTTCAACTGTCGGCTGCAGACTGGCTGTGCATTGGAAATCATGTCCTTGTATATAGGTGAGTCTTTGGTACTGTTTTCTATACAGTCCGTTACTTTAGAGTTATTTATTTATTAGTTGTCGCTGGCGTAAGTCATAGGTTTTATTTTGATGTTATATAGTACCGGAATCCAAATTTTATTTATCTTTAACAAGAAAGAAACCATGAAGATAAATAAAATTTGGATTCTGGCACTATATCATCAAAATAAAACCTATGACTTACGCCAGTGACAACTAATAAAAAAAATAGCTCTAAAGTATCGTACCGTATAGAAAACATCATCACCAAAGACTCACCTATATATATATAAGGACACGATTTTCAATGCACAGCCAGTCTGCAGCCAACAGTTGAAGAGTTGGGAGTTCATACAGCATGCAGAATCTCCTGAGGATGTCTACCGCAGTAGCAGACGAAATGTTGAGTTTTAAGAAAACCAGACCACGGCCATTTAGTCCGAAAGGTAAACCCAACAGGAATCAAGTCACCTGCCGTGAAAGTCTACAATTTTACATTATTTTAATTATTTAATAGATGTAGGAAATAACACTATAAAGTTTCTTTTAATTATTAATGGGTTGGTTATTTTAATTCACCTCATATTCCTTCAATCTTAACTGACATCTTCTAATGAATTGTCTTCTGTTTCATGATAAACAAGCCATTATTACTTATTATAGGAATTCATGCTATGAGGTATATTCATTTAGGCAGAATTTTTATCACTCACCTCATATTAAAGCATTTTCTCCAACTCATTCATTAATGTAAAAATTATCATAGTGTTACCTCCCATTTTGATTAAATTTATTTCCTATCATTATATTCTCTTACTTAATATACCGCAACATAGGACATCACATCACTCCATGTCATATACCATCTTCACTTCTCGCAACTGGAATTCCCTACCACTAGAAATAAGGGGCTGCCAGACATTGGCATCTTTTAAAAGAAATCTAAATTTATATTTGCTCTAAACTCGACTTCATTATTATCCAGTGTAAGGTATATATATTAATTGGTGTTTCCCGTATAATGTATCATATTTATATTATTATTATTATTAACGTATCATTATTGTTATTATCGTATAAAATGTTGTTTGTACATGAAATTTACGTTGCTACATTTATTATATCTTTAACTGTTTATAATTAGTATAGTGTATATCTATATTTGTCAAATATTTATTTGTATTTGAGCTGGTTGAGTGGAAGAGAGGGCCTTATGGCCTTAACTCTGCCAGAATAAATAAAGTATTATTATTATTATTATTATTATCATTTCTTAACAGAATGTAGCTTATCATGTTACTGCCCTAAGCCCTTTATATCTATCTTGAATGAAATCAGTCTTGAAAAGGTGAATGTTTCACTGCCATACACATAATACCATTCTATCTAAATACTGTTTTAAGAAAAAACTCTAAATGGATCTAAATGGTAGAATGTTCATTAAATATATGTATTCTATTATATTTGGAGAGAAAAATATACACTCAGACTGGGGTTCAAACCCAGGACCTTTTGCTTTCTATGTGAATGCACTACCAACTGAGCTACCTGAGCACTTCAATCTAAATGCATTCACATAGAAAGTGTAAGGACTTGGGTTCAAACCCTAGTCTGAGCATATATTTTTCTCTTTAAATATAATTTATCCTTCATTGAAATGTATTAAATGAATAATAAAAAAACATGTATTCTACTAAGTTATATAGATAGAAAATAACACTATGAGGTTTATTTTAATATTGTTTAGTTGTTTCTTCACTCACCTCATACTTCTTAACTCCAAGACTCAAGTTTCTTCACTTCATTTGTGACATTCTCAATGCTGTATTACGTTCACAACTGATGTCCAATGGCCTTCTATCCTGCAGACTGACCTCTGTGCCATCTGATTGCTGACCGATGAACTTCCAAATCAAAATCCCCTCTCCTTATCACCGGGTATTTCAAAATTCATAGTTGTGTTTTTATTCTTGCATACGTAAATTTTTTCCCAAATTGTAAGTTCCTTCGGATTATCCAATTGTTTAAGTAATTTTGTTTTGGTTTCTATTAAATGTTTTTTTTGACCAGGCATGTGCAGCTATTGCAGATTTTTCTGTTTCTCCATTTTTAACATTTCTGAGGTGTTCCTTTAATCTTGTATTTAGATTCCTTTTTGTTTTTCCTATGTCTGCGTGGGAGTTAAGAAGTATGAGAAACAACTAAACAATATCCCTCTTACTAATAATCCATATATAACTTTTATACAAGGTTTATACACATCTCAGTTGAAAATTCTTACTAATAAACACTGTATTAGCTCTTCAGTACATAAGCGGTGTACAACTTTACATGGGAATCGTTATACATGCCTCCAGCCTTGTTTAAGGATTGTATAACTAGACAAAATGTTGGACTTCAAGATCAACTGATTGTTTTCTTATGATATTGATGAAAGTTTCCTTAAATTTAACGCAAAATGCAACACTTTAACAACTGTTTGATGGATTGCACAGGGCATAAATAATATTAATAAAGCTCTGGGTAGGAAAATAAAGGCATCATAAAAGGCCTTTTGTCACACTCATTCGCGATTAGGCCTAATAATATTCTAAAATAGAACATTGATACACAAAAGAATATCTTCTACAATAATTGCTGTAGACAAGATTTAACTTGAATGTAGTTTAAATGCTTCATAATATTATTTTAACAAAAACTTGCTTGCATCATTAAAACATAATACACATACCGATATAAAAATGTATTTAATTATAAAGGTACTATTATCGCAACAAACCGCGTGTTAGCTTGATAGTCATGTGGTTAGAGCTTCTGACTGCTGTCCGTGAGGTCGTAGGTTCGGTTCCCGATCAAACTGCAATGATTTTTTTGTTTGCCTAAAACGTTATTCTGTTGTCGGCAACATTTTCTACTAATTTGAACGTTTTCTAAATGCATCTTAAAACACTGCATATAATTCATAAGTAATGGGAAAAACCTTTATTAGTTTCCAAGAATTGTTCAAAATTCTTGACGTTAGATGGCAGCACATTATCTGTGAAACTAATTCTTCGATATATTTGACATTGCGTAAAGGGAAATGTAAATAAATTAAAACACATTTATTTTTTCCGTACCTCCCCAATTAGGGAAACTATATTAATTCTTATCCATACTCATTTCTTACACAAATAATCACTAGTTGATGTTGTTTTATTTCTGTTACAAACTGCGCGTAATATTGTTCTGACGTCATAGTGATGACGAATATGTGACGTATTGTGTATAACGGTTATATTGTTATATAGCTCCGGCACAACGTTTATTAGTAAGAAAATTATACATCATCTACATGAGGCTTATATACTGTATAACTAAACAACTGATGAAAGCCTGTATAAGAGATTTTTATTACTAAGACTGTATGTATTCTATTCCTTACTATATATGGTTTTAGTTGTCACAAGAGATTTAATAATGCAAAGATACTTACTGTAGAGCTGCAGCTTCTTTTTCTTCAGCTCGTTTCTTTGCTTTTTCTTCTTCTTCTTTCTTCTTTGCAGCCTGTAACCGAAGCTGCTCCTCTTCCTACACAACACAAGATATGTCATAAATATTGGTTCTATTTATTACTCCAATTCTAATGAAAACACTACAATTATATGAAACATTTCCTATGATTATAGGAAGGAAACCAAGTAAGATAAACATGAGGATTAAAGATAAGGCCATTGAGCAAATGGAGAGCTTCAAATACTTGGGTTGTACTATCAGTAGTAACATGAACTGCAGTCAAGAAGTAAAGCAGAGGATAGCAATGGCAAAAGAAGCTTTTAACAAGAGAAGCATTTTCTGCGGACCTTTGGCAAAAGAATTACGGAAGAGGTTAGTGAAGTGCTTGGTGTGGAGTGTAGTATTGTATGGTGCAGAGACTTGGACATTACGACGGAATGAGGAAAAGCGACTGGAAGCTTTTGAGATGTGGATATGGAAAAGGATGGAACGTATAAAATGGACAGACAAAATAAAAAATAAAGATGTGCTACAAAGAGTGGGTGAAGGAAGAACAGTGCTGGAACTCATAAAGAAGAGGAAAAGAAATTGGATTGACCACTGGCTAAGAAGAAACTGCATGCTGATGGATGCCCTAGAAGGAATTGTCAATGGAAAGAAAGTTAGAAGCATAAAAAGACATCAGAAGATAGACAATATTAAAATAAATGGTTTGTATGCGGATACAAAAAGAAAGCCAAGTTAAGGAAAAAGTGGAAAATGCTTAGTTAGCAGTGAAAGACTTACTTATTTTAGGAATTCTCACAATGAGGTATATAACCAAAAGAACTTACTGTTTGGGAAAAGATCTACATTCAAAAGAGCAAAAAGAAGAAATTAATGAACTTTGAAATTCCCGGTGAGAATGACCTGGTTTCGAGGTTTTTCAGTCAGCCAATGGAAGGAGAGAAGGACAGCTCTTCAAGACGACAGAACAACGGTCGTGATGATACTGAGGATGGAACAGAAACTATGTTCCGAAACTAGTTTATAATCAAATATGAAGAACAATATGAGGTGAGTGATAAAAATATTCTACCTTAGTGAAAGACTTGCTCTTGAGCAGAACACTATGCATGTATAAAGACAAGTAATGTACTTAAATCAATGCATGGTGTATGCGTATTTCAACTTATTATTATATTAAATTAATATTGGGAAGCTAAAGCTATTACTATGATAGAAATAAGTAAATTAATAAACACAATTAAATTATTGTAAATCAAAAATTTACCATTGATTTACAATAATTTAATTGTGTTTATTAATTTACTTATTTCTATCATAGTAATAGCTTTAGCTTCCCAATATTAATTTAATAAATAATGCTATAGCTGTGTGGAGTCCCTTCATGTCTTCTTCAGGTAGAAGCCATTCATTGTGTATTTGTGAATGATGATTCATTGCAATTGAATGTGGGGCCAGTAGAGTAAAAGGTAAAGGAAGGATTCTTGCTTGGATGGGAATGAAGCCTGGATTAGCTCGGTGGTCTGAGCATTAGCACGGAAAGCTAAAGGTTCGGGGTTCGATTCCCGGTTCAGGAAAAAATTTTTCTCTTTACCATTGATTTATTATTATATTATCTAACTCACTGGCATTAATGAACACATAGGTTCATAGATGCATTGACATAAGCTTTTCATACATACCTATCATGAGCTAATGTTTTCCAATCATCTCTTGTATAACCTAATTCTCTCAAATCATGGTTAATGTTATTCTCCCACCTCATTATTCGTCTACTCACTGGATGTTGGTTTTCCTAAGTGAAGTTTCAATGCCCCTCTTTCATTCCCCATTCATGCCACATGCCCTGCCCATCGAGATTTAACTGTTCGTATTATATCTCCTTTGGAGAGAAATGAATGTCACCACATCTGTTGTTAAGAGGATTGAAAATCAAACACTTAAATGGTATGGCCATGTACAAAGAATGGAAAATGAAAGATGGCCAAAAAATATATACCAATGGTCACCCCCTGGAAGAAATAAACATGGCGGACCAAGATGGAAATGGAAAACCTACGTCAGAACTATAATGGATGATCGGAATTTGGAATAGGGAGATTGGAATAATAGAGATAAATGTAAACTGAAGACGGCAAACCTATAAGTGGGGGAAAGCCGAAGAAGAAGAAGTAATATATCTGTATTTATGTTAAGACACATAGTTACATATACAGCTGACATGTTTACATACCTGTTCTTTCAATTTAGCCAATCGAGCTGCTTCCTCAAGCCTTCTACGTTCCTCTATCTCTGCTGCTTTTTGTTGAGCCTGTAGCTTTTTCTGGATTGCTTGTTCCTTTTTCTTCTCTTCAAGTTCTTGCATTGCCATCTTTATTTTCTCCTCTTTCTCCTTTTGCAAACGTAATTCTGCGTCCTGCTTCTGTTTTTCTAGAGCTTCTCGCTGTTTTAAAACTTTTTGCCTTTTCTCTTCTCTTTTTCTGTTAAACATAAATAGAAACTGTTGAGTGATTCCGGGTTATGTGGCCGTGGTCCATAGTTGGTATCAACACCAACTATGGACCACGGCCACATAACCCGGAATCACTCAACATTATGATTACCGGCCGTGAAAGCCTGCATTCAACTATAAATAGAAACTGTGTAAAATGTGTGAAAAAGTCAACAATTTTCTTATTAAATATGGTGAATCTCAAATCGTCTTCGTCATAAATTTTTGTGTTCTATTTGAATATGTTTTGATATGCCATGCATACTATCATCAGCTTTTTCAGACTGTTGATGAACTAAAAGATGGAGTTGGAGTCGACATCCACGGCCGACAAACATAAAATGCAACAGTATGGAAAAGCTGATGATGGCAAATTGAAACATTATTAAATATGAGGAGAAGTATGAAACATTAAAATTCATCGGAAAACATTTTGTTTGAACAACTCACCTCATAAGATTCATGCTTCCATGATATCGCTTCCTGTTCTCTCTGCCTCTGGTCCAATCAATTTACTAATGATGTTCCTTTCTACGGGAATTTCAAAATTAATAATTCTTACCTTGTTCTTCTGTATGTAGATTTTTTCCCATATGGTGAGTTCATTTTTGTTTTCTAACTGTTTTAATAATTTTGTGTTTACATCTATTTTGTTTTTTTCTAACCAAACGTGAGCAGCCAATGCAGATTTTCTACTTCCCCTTTTTTTACATTTCTTATGAGTTCTTTAGTCCACCGCTGTGGTCTCAAGGTAGCGTGCTGCCTTGTCACGCAGCAGACCCGGGTTCAATCCCCAGTCGGGGCAGTTTTTCTGGGTGAGGTTTTTCCTCACCTGTAAGACAAATGTCAGGAAGCTTAAGGTCCAAACGGTCCCCGAAATCATACGACCATCATCATCATCATCATCCTTCACCAGTGTGGAAAGCAACGGGAAGCTACCACACTATCAATTCCCTAGTAAAGCTGCAAAGCATAGCATGAAAATGCTATGATTGCAGTGAAAGACCTACCCTCGGGCAGAATTACTATGGATGGATGTGTTATTTAGTTCTAATGGTTAAATTTCTTTTTGTTTTCCCTATGTATTTCAAAACACAATTTAATGTTTATTTTAAATATATTCCATATTTTATGGTTTCAAAGATATTTTTGAAAGATAATATTTTATTATTTTTTACTAATATGTGTATTTCAAAGCTGGATTTTTGAATTTATAGAAATTTGAAAACTAGTGTTTCTGCACATTCTTTTCTTTATTCTTAAGCCTCTGTCAATAAACCTACGTTACAATAAAACTGATTTATATTTGAAAAATAAATGCCCGGACTGGGGTTTGCACCCAAGACCTCTAGTTTTATACACTAGTGCATTGGATTTAGATTAAAACAGAGGCTTGTGGGCAAATAAGTCACATTCTTCACTGTCTCAATCTTGATTCTTAGCAGTGAATAATAATAAAAACAAAACTAACCTTCTTGCTTCTTCTGTTTTTAATTTTAGTTGTTCTTCTTTCTTCCGTATTGCTTCTTCATCTTTATCTCTCCTGCGTTTTATTTCTTCCTCCTTTATTTCTTTTATGTCCTGCAATGTGGGTTTTGCAACAGGTTTGGTGATGAAGGTTTCTACGCCAACCACTATGTTTCCTGTTTGTTTTTTCACCTTCAAAGAAAGAAAACATTATTTTAATCACAAAATGGATCGGAAGTAATGCTATGAGAGATTGTGATTTTTCTCACAAAACAGATACAGTCCAAATCCTCATAAAGGCTTCTTTTTTCAATTTTCACAATCTCTAAACCACTTTTTAAAGTAAAACATATATAAGAGAAAAATTTGCATCTAGATCGCAACTCGCCTCGGTAGCTCAGTTGGTAGAGCACTTGGCCCGGTAAGCCAAGGGTCCCGGGTTCGAGTCTCGGTCTGGGCGAGAATTTTTCTCTTCAAATATAAAACATAGTTTTATTTGATTTTCAGATTTACTATATAATTCAGTGACAGCTGTTTCGGTACACTGTACCTTCTTCAGACATGTTAAATTATGAATTGTGTTCCAACTGATCTAAGCAACAATACAACAATATTTATTTAAATTTTTTAATTTAACAGTTTGTTACTACTTTTCAATTTATTAATTTCTACAGCCTCCAAAAGATCTAACTTCTTACCCTTATCACAGATATGTAAAATTTCAAAATTTGGATCGAAACAATGATTAAATTGGAATAGGTGGTTAGCATATTTTGAATTTTCTAAATTTCTGTTATATGCTCTCATGTGTTCCTTTATCCGAGAGATAAAAGGTCTACCAGTTTATCCTATATAGACATTGTCACATGTGCCACACTTCAATTTATATACACCTGATAATTTTTTCTTTTTTTGTTTTGGTTTTATTGTTTTTTATTATTATTTTGTAGAGTTTTATAGGTTTTAAATGCCACATTAATGTTCAACATCATAAAACTCTACAAAATATAATAAAAAACAATAAAACCAAAACAAAAAAAGAAAAATTATCAGGTGTATATAAATTGAAGTGTGGCACATGTGACAATGTCTATATAGGACAAACTGGTAGACCTTTTATCTCTCGGATAAAGGAACACATGAGAGCATATAACAGAAATTTAGAATATTCAAAATATGCTAACCACCTATTCCAATTTAATCATTGTTTCGATCCAAATTTTGAAATTTTACATGTTTGTAATAAGGGTAAGAAGTTAGATCTTTTGGAGGCTGTAGAAATTAATAAACTGAAAAGTAGTAACAAACTGTTAAATTCTCAACTTGATTTGAATGAATCCCCTTTGTTAAATTAAAAAATTTAAATAAATATTGTTGTATTGTTGCTTAGATCAGTTGGAACACAATTCATAATTTGTTAACATGTCTGAAGAAGGTACAGTGTACCGAAACAGCTATCACTGAATTATATAATAAATATGAAAATCAAATAAAACTATGTTTTATTTTTATTTAATTAGTAAGTACGGATTTTCATCAAGTAAACACCAACTCAATTGATTACTTTTTAAAGTGTTTTGGAAGTCATTTTGAAAAGAAAAATTGATGCCTGAATTGAGATTTGAACCTGAGACCTCTAACTTTATATGTTAACATGATACCAACTGCACTATTCATGCTCCAGATCAAATGCTAATTTTTCTCATTCATATACTATTCTCTTTTTTGTCTGAGGCAGATATGCATTGTTATCAGTGCCATCTAGACTGCTTCTAAATCAAAAAGATATACAGTATTACCCCACATTTACGTTTCCCTCATTTTACAACATTTTTTAAAAGTCCTTTGAGTTTTCCTATATTCACAATGTATTAAAATCCCCAATTTTACACTTCTACAATTTAATTTTCCCACAATTTACGTCACTTCATGTCGATCTTCATCGTAAAAATCAAAGATGGAGAAACGGAAATAATACAACTCATCATGACTATTGTTCACACCAAAGCGATGCATGGTGATTTTCATGCTCTTTGCACTACCAAGTGTTCATTTATCATCATGTATCTATTTTCTGTACAATCGATAAAGAACGAGTGCATGTTCACTAAGTCAATGAAACTTGCTTAGATCTCATATCTCGCTTCTGTACAATCGATAAAGAACAAGTGCATTGTTCGAGCCAATGAAGCTTGCTCAGAATTGGCATCAACGATAAATATATAATCAATTGAGTTGGTGTTTACTTGATGAAAATCCATATCTATTAATTAAATAAAAATAAAACATAGTTTTATTTGATTTTCATATTTATTATATAATTCAGTGACAGCTGTTTCGGTACACTGTACCTTCTTCAGACATGTTAACAATTTGTGTCACTGAATTATATAATAAATATGAAAATCAAATAAAACTACGTTTTATTTTTATTTAATTAATAGATAAATATATAGTTAAATTAATATTGGGAAGTAAACATTAGGAGGTTATATCATTAATAGTGAGTCGATATTCCGGTGGATAAAGATTTAATTACAAAGTTTATAATCCCAACAAAAGATGGCAGCACAAGAGATGATGTCATTAGAGAAATCAATAACCACAGAATTTCATCAGTGGAAGCCATGACTGAAGAGGGACAAGATATTGTCTGAAACCGCCGGTATCAAAGAAATTTGAAAATATATGAGGTGAGTCGTTAAAAATATGTTCTCCACTTATTATTATTGATAAATATATAGCTTCAGCACAATCGATAAATAACAATTGTATGTTGACTGAACCAACAAAGCCTATTGAAAACACCATCTGACTTCGAGTCACAGCAAAAAAAGCCTGCGAAAAAAGTTGTGATGTTAAGTAAGTGCTTAGATTGAACGAAAAGTTCCCTATCATGTTAAGATGAATTTAGATTATGTTTTAATTCTTTACATTTTCCTTTAATGAGAAGAAAAATCTTTAAAATGTGACCTCTAATCAGTGGACGATTGATTAACTTTACAAATGACTGAATAATGGCAACAATTCATGCTGGATTACTATATGAAAAGGAGAAAAGGTAAGTTTACAATTAATATTGAGCAGAGAACATATTTTTAATAACTCACCTCATACAATTTCACATTTTTTTGAGACCATTGGTTTCAAACGAATTTTTCTCAAAGAAATTTGAAATTGTATGAAGTGAGTTGTTAAAAATATGTTCTCCGCTCAATATTAATTATATAACCTCATAATGTTTACTTCTCAAACATTAATTTAAATATAAGTTTACAATTGTTCAAAAAACACATTCCATTAATTTAGCAAATAGTATATTATTCCCATCTGTTTTTTTCATCTTCTGGAATGGATGCAGAGCATGGGGGTCAACATTTAGGGCCGCATGCAAATACATTAGTCTCTACTCAAATTACTTCCAATCACTGGTGAGCTGACTCACCGTGAGCAATTGCTGAGATCGAATTAATGGCCGACTTACCGGTCATGCATGAAAGGTGACTTTTTGTAATATTGGCAACGAATTACCCAGAATTCTCAGCGATAAAACCACTTCCATTATTTTCGTCTGCTATAGAGGAATGCATTTACGCTTGTGTCCCGCAAATAATACCGTATACAATGACGTCTGCATCGTCAATATTACGCCGTTTCTCCTGTTCTTCCAGTTGAATTCTTTGGTAGACTCTATCAAATTCCTCTTCTCCACGTATACCGAAAACATGATCGAAGTCTTCAAGGTCCGACATCTTGGATAAAGCTGCAAAGGTTTCAAACTACATCCGTTACCATCGGTTCCCTTCGGGATTTTCACGATAAGTTTCTATCTTGAGCTATGATCTTAAGGTACCTCGTCAGGTAGCTTACAATTATTATCGCATGAATAGATTTCTGAGTAAGCAAAATGTATTTGGATAAAACTTCTCAGCAGAGAACGCCTTTTACTGTCTAATGCGTTCAAACATTTGACCCTTAGAGTTCATTTTCATTTCTCTCAATTTACACTTTCCCCTATTTTACACCATTTTCCCCAGGTCCCTTGAAAAGTGTGAAAGAGGGGTAATACTGTATTAATGAGAAGTGTTACTGCTATAATGGTATTGGGATATACAGTGACTCAACCCTGAAAATGAAACCACTCTAATGCACAAGGAAACACAAATTAAACTTACAGGAAATCTCTCTGTCGAACTACCAAAAACAACTGGGAGAGCAGCTGAATTGGCATTTACAATGTTGCTTGAGGAGAGTGGAGTGCTGCGGTTCATAGCAACTTGCTGAGTGTGATACTTCGAAGAAGAGAAAGTGATGGAATTCTAACAAAAAACAAAATTCATTAAATATTAGGAAACATTGCCAAGAGACAAGCATCTTCAATGTCAGCATCACTACCCAACGTCTAAAAGTAAACAAATTGTTAAATTTTATTGGACACATTGTGTAATCACTAGGGCAAGGCAATTAATGATTTTGCATATTTTTCTCATGAAGGTTAAAACATTGCTTTGCATATATGAAAATGTATGGCATTAAGAAACGGATTAAATAAAAGCAATTCGTTAGGGCATTTTTTTGCATTTTCTTAACTTTTCTAGGGATAGGTCATTTTTTGGCAATTTTTAGGTCATTTTGAGCATTTTTACACTTTTCCGGAATGCTATGACATTATCTGAATTTGATTTAAGATATATTTGAAGAGAAAAATTTTCGCCTAGACCGAGACTCGAACCCGGGACCCTTGGCTTTCCGGGCCAAGTGCTCTACCAACTGAGCTACCGAGGCGAGTTACCATCTAGACGCAAATTTTTTCTCTTATATACGTTGTAATTTCCTATCGCCATTTGCAAAGATAGAAGCAATGGTTTCAAAAGCATTTGGCGATAGGGAATTACAACGTATATAAGAGAAAAAATTTGCGTCTAGATCGTAACTCACCTCGGTAGCTCAGTTGGTAGAGCACTTGGCCCGGAAAGCCAAGGGTCCCGGGTTCGAGTCTCAGTCTAGGCGAAAATTTTTCTCTTCAAATATAATTTATCTTTCAGTGAGAAATGTTAAATCAATAATAAAAACATCATTGATTTAAGATTTTTATTATAATTCAGTATTTTTCCTTGTATATACAATTTCTTGGAGTTAAGTAATTGTTTTGCTAACTACTACCCCTATTTTTCACGGTATGTGCATAATGAACTTGCCCACTTCTAGGAATTTTATTCAATTTCTTAGAGATTATGCTACCCTTATTCTGATTGTTAACTGCAATTCAAAATTGTTGTAAAAGTGCACTGTGTAATAGAAATGGATTTTCTGCAATAAAAGGTACTGTAATATGTATTTTTTATACTTTTCTTTTAATATTTTGATGTTAAGTCAAATTATATGTAACTCAGTAATAAAGTGAGTACTTATCTAATAAATAGTATTTTTATTGGTAATTCTTAACATTTATTCGTCATTTTTTTTATTTTATTGGCCTTTTTTGCATTTTTTAGCTCATAAATGCATTTTTTACCAATTTATAGGTCATTAAATGCCTTACCCTAGTAATCACTTTTAAGCATGCAATGAACCAAAAAGGTTAAAATTATGATATTGTTAATAAATTACAATAAAGGCTGTCCGCTTATAAAGTGATCCTCATCAAAACAAAACCATGTGACCTGCTCGCTTTTAATTGGTTATGGACACCAATGTACGTTGTACAAGCAATAAGTATGTGAAAAAGTAGTTCCCTTCATTAAATTAAAAACATGTCCACTGAATATACTTGTTATTCTTCGTGAATGAAAGTAATATTATTCAAAACACAGAAAATATTCTAAAATATACCTAATCAATAATTACAACTTAAAATAGTTTATTACATATGGATGAGGGGCACGCCGTAGCGTAGTGGTTAAGGCACTGAGCTACAAGCCGGAGGGTCGAGGGTTCAAGTCCCGTTGGGGTCAGGATTTTTAAACTGACCCAAACCCTCTGGCGGCTCTATGGCCCTGGGGTCGACTCAGCCTCTAACGGAAATGAGTACCAGATGCTTGTTCTGGGGTAAAGGCGGCCGTCACGCAGGGCTGACAACTCGGCTGACATAAAGTGCCGATTGTCTAGAAAAAGTGGGAGCCTTAACCTCCTACTACCCCAAAGGCCTCCTGAGGCCTGTTGTGGGATCACTTTTTACATATGGATGATGCATTTGAGTCATGCTTCAGTCAGTTCTCATGAAACAAGGATACAATTGGCATTCGTTCATGTTAGGATCACTCTAAGAGCAGATGAGGTAAAGGAAGTAACATTATGAGGTTCTTCTTAATAAATAAGGTGAGTATGTTACATCTTTCTTCTTCTTCTTCATGGTTTAGGCTTATTTACTAGCCTGTTCCTGCTCCAAATTTTCCATCTTTTCTTTGGTCTTCCCAAACTTTCTTCTTCCTCGTGGTGAATAGCTGTATGCTGCTTTTGGTATTCTATTCTCAGTCATCCTTGCCAAGTGTACTTTCCAGTTTGTTCTGTGTTTTTCTATTGTTGTATTTAATCCCTCTACTTTTAGTTGTTCTTATTTCTGTGTTATGTTTTTTGTCTGTTCTTTGATATCCTGCTATTGGTCTGAGGAATCTCATTTCAGCAGCTTGTATTCTGGCTGATTGTTGTGTTGTCACTGTCCATGTTTCGGATCCATAAGTAATAATAGGCACTGCCACTGTCTTGTATAATTTCATTATAGAGTCTTTCCTGGCTTTATTTTTCAAAGTTCTTTTTTAGTGTTCCTGTTATATAATTAAACTTCTTTAGTTTGTTATTTATATCTGTTTCCGTAATGATATTTTGCAACCTAGGAAGTTATATTTTACCACTTGTTCTATTGGTTTATTTTCTAATATTATCTTTGTCCAAACTGGATGAGCGCCCTTGAAGGCCATTGTTTTTTTTATTTTTGTGAGGATATTTCCATGTATTTTTTTGATATTTCATTTAGTTTATATAGCATTCTTTGTAGTTCATCCTCTGTTTTTGTTATTAAAATCTGGTCATCTGCAAAGGCTACTGTTATTACTATATTTCCTAAGATAATTCCCCCAGTCGTCATTTGCTTCCATGATCTTATTATGTCGTCGAAATAAATGTTAAAAAGAGTGGTCGATAGTTGACAACATAAAATTTGACAGTCTGGACAAGCTAAACATGATATGCATGCATATTGAAATATATCAAAAAGAGTCGTGAAAACAGATGACAATGGAAAAGTGCTGTGTTTAAAAAAACATAGAAGTACGAGGTAAAAAGAATTCATGATTCATTTGATTCTTATATCCAAATGAACTCAACTTTTTACGAAGTAAGATGTAACAGTTCATAGTTACATATAGAAAATGATATGAGGTTCTTAATTCAATGAATGAATGAATGAATGAATGGGTCAATTCTTACCTTACCTCCCATTTTCAATCAATATTATGATTGTAATCAAATGGTAAAGAGAAAAATGTATGCCTGAACCGGGAATCGAACCCCGAACCTTCAACTTTCCGTGCTGATGCTCTTGACCACTGAAGTAATTCAGGCCTCCTTCCAATTCAAGCATAAATCCTTCCTTTACCTTACTCTCTTGGTCCCACATTCAAATGTAATGAATCATCATTCACAAATACACAATGAATGGCTTCTACATTAAGAAGACATGAAGGGACTCCACATAGCTAAAGCATTATTTATTAAATTAATATTATTATCTGTCCAACGGATCTGTGCCCCCGTAATATGTGCGAACTGAAGCATACTTCCTCTTCTGCCTCGTTAAAACATTTCCCTCTCTGCCTCTCTCTCTCTTGCACTCCAGTGTTGTCAACTCAACTCCAACCTTGCATTATTCAATATTCAAGAGCCATGACACTGGGGGAAGTTTGGCAACATCCCTACTCGATAAGTTACTGTTGGATACTGTTTGACGTAGTGGGAGGGGCGTGCAGTGAAATGGCCTGTGTATAGACGTGTACTTTTCTAATAACGTTGCGAGCACTATAGGTGCACAGAACCGTTGGTCTGAGTATAAGAAGCTAAAGCTGTTACTATGTCTTCTTCAGGTAGAAGCCATTCATTGTGTATTTGTGAATGATGATTCATTGCATTTGAATGTGGAACCAAGACAGTAAGGTAAAGGAAGGATTTATGCTTGGATGAGAAGGAAGCCTGAATTAGCTCAATGGTCAAGAGCATCAGCACAGAAAGCTGAAGGTTCGGGGTTCGATTCCCGGTTCAGGCATAACATTTTTTTTCTCTTTACTATTTGATTACAATAATTTAGTTGTGTACTTTAATATACTTATATCATAGTAACAGCTTTAGCTTCTTGATATTAATTTAATATTATAATTACTGGATTTTCATTGGAATCTTCAACTTAAGATAAGAATTGACCCATCATTAAGATGTAACAGACTCACCTTATTTATTATAAAATTGTAGCTGAAATCTGAACTTCAGTTAAAATAAATGTCTTCTCAAACAAAAAACCATCATTTGCATGATCGAGCAAATGCTCGTAGCATTCAGCAATGGGGAATTAACAGTGTACACTGCTGTGGTCTCGAGGTAGTATGCTGCCTTGTCATGGAGCAGGCCCGCGTTTGATTCTGGTCGGGACAGGCTCCTGGGTGAGGTTTTTCCTCACCTGTAAGTCAAATGTCAGAAAGCTTAGGGCCCAACAGTTGCCAAAAATCATCCGGCCATCATTATCCTTCTTCACCAGTGTGGAAAGCTACAAAGTAAAGCTGCAAAGCATAGCATGAAAATGCTATGATTGCAGTGAAAGACCTGCCCTCGGGCAGAATTACTATGGATGGATGGATGGAAGAGAAATTTTTTTTTTGCTTTTAGATTGGAGTTTCTCAGGTAGCTCAATGGTAGCACATTGGCCTAAAAAGCCAAAGGTCCTGGGTTCAAACCCCAGTCTGAGCATATAATTTTTCTCTTCAAATATAATTCAGTTAAAATGTTTCATTGTAGGCTTTTTGGATCATTAAATTATTTTCAGTCTGTTTGTCTTATCTCAATATTAATGTTGATTTGTTCTTGAACATGTTTCGAAACTTTTGAAACAATTGGATAAACCGTTGGAATTGACAATTTGGGAAATTATATTCATTCAGACGAATAAATATTGATCTATGAATTTCGATATTCTGGTGGATAAAAATTTAATTACAAAGTTTATAATCCCAACGAAAGATGGCAGCACAAGAGGTGATGTCACTAAAGAAATCAACAATCATGGAATTTCATCAGTGGAAGCCATGACTGAAGAAGGACATGATATTATCTGAAACCGTCGGTATCAAAGAAGTTTGAAAATGTATGAGACGAGTCGATTAAAATATGTTCTCTACTCACCTATTAATGATATAACCTCATAATGTTTACTTCCCAATATTAATTTAAATATAAACTTTACTGTTTACCGTAGAATTAGAAAAAGAAAAGAAAATTCCATTTTTGGAGGTTTGATTTGGGGTGGATTGTTATCTGTATTTTGGTACCCTTTTTGGCAAGTCCATCAGCTATTTCATTACCAACTATTTCAATGTGTGAGGGTAAAAGTTTTCTCTTAAAAATGATAAATTTATTATTTTATACATGAGGAAACACTCTGAAATGCTTGGACAGAGCCTGTATTACAATGCACCGATCATTCAAATTAGGATGTTTGAATAAATAGTTTTCTAACCTCTTTATTTATTTCAGCTGTGTTCTTCTGAACTTTACATGAATTTTTCTTCGCTTTGGCCAATGACTTTCTGGATGCTTTCCACAAATTCTGGGTATAAATCTGCAATAAACATAGCAATTGATTGTATACAAAAATACAACAATTTTGACATATGTATGAAAATATTCAACTGAAGGTACTTTAGAAGTAATATTAATTAATATGAAATCTATAGGAATTCCACACTTCGAGGAGTTAATCAAATAAACTGAATTCGTTCCTTACACATATTTATTTTGGTAGAGAGTTAGGCCTTTTGATCTTCTCTTCCATTCAGCCAGATTTAACAAATGCTATATTTTATTGTACAACTACCTGTAGCTTGGGTAATGACCAAAAAATTACAAAGTAGAATACAAAGCGTAGACATGAACTTCCTTAGAAGAACAAAAGACTGCACAATATTCGATAGGATAAAGAATGAAGATATAAGAACAGAGTTAAATATATATCCATTGAATGATAAAATCAAAGAATATAGAGGTAAATTGTTTAGATGCATAGAAAGAATGAATATAACAAGATTACCAAAAGCAGCATTTAACTACAAGCCAAAAGGTTCAAGGAATGTAGGAAGGCCAGTGAAAGGATGAACAGAACAACTGTGAGGCAGAACAAGCAATTTGCCTAGCCCATGAAGTGATGAACTACCTGTAGCCATGTCCCAGATGGATATTGGGCATGACTATCAAGCACACATTTAATATTAATCAAATTCATGATTAAATTTCTAACTATAATATATCACACAGATTTGATGAAACCATGGTCTGCAAGAAAATTTAAAAACTATGAGGTGAGTCTAAGGGTCGAATGTTTGAACGTATTAGACAGAGGACGTCCACAGCGCTCATTCTAAGTAGATCTTCCGACCAGGAAACACGCATAGAAGCACTCGCCACTGAAGATGCCCTCCGCAGTTGAGGGCGAAACGTCTGGTATCAACACCAACTATGGACCACGGCCACATAACCCGGAATCACTCAACATTATGATTACCGGCCGTGAAAGCCTGCATTCAACTATTAACCAATAGAATTTAAAATTACCATCGTGTGATGTAATAATGTTCTTTAAAATTATAAAAGAATTACACTAGTCATTCTTCATTCAATTTTCAACAAAGATAGAAGCAAATAGAGCTCTCCTGATAAAATGTGATATTTAATACAAGAATAATAGTTGATTCAAGAAAAGAAAATAATTTAATTTTAACTGACGGTGAAGAATAATACCACCTATATTTACTTCATCTGCTGGGAAATTAAATAGTAAATAAATTTACAATTATCTCTACAAGAATCAGTTTTCAGTGATTTTAAAGTGTTTTCCTATCCAGTGTACCAATTTCCGACCTTGAGAATTGAATCCGGCTCTACCGAAAATTAAACCTAACCTGAACCAGTAATTCTTTTTGGGACACAAATCCTTTTTCAAAATGTTACTATAACATCGGGCATGAAGAGAATTACTTCTTAAAAATGTCACCACAACGTGGGAAAAGAATTACTTCTTCAAGGCTAAAGCCCAAAATTGTACTGTTATGGCCATTGTAGATAGAAGATAGATGCTTAAACCAGTTCTGTAAAGGCCACGGAATTTTATAAGTTTTAACAAATATATATAATTGTGGAATGCAGGCTTTCACGGCCGGTAATCATGGTATTAAAAGATTCGGCTATGTGGCCGTGGTATTAACTGACTACCTACCAATAACAAGGAGGGAGTTCCGAACCAATCAGAAGCCAGTATGATGACGTCGAGCCAATCAGCTGCGACTCACATGACGTCAGCACTTGTATAAATAAGAACGTCCAGCTTTCTGCTGTTCATTCGCAGTCGAGTCTACGACAGGGAAACAACACCTGGAAGCGCTCGTCACTGAAGATGCCCTCCGCAGTTGAGGGAGAAACGTCTGGAAGAAACGCCAGTTATAGACCACGGCCACATAGCCCGGAATCTTTTAATACCAAATATATATAAACTCCAATATATCATTACTTACATTTTTGGCAATGGATTCATTCTTTTTATTGTCTTTGGAATCAGTATCTTCTGATGAAGAAGAAGTGGCTGCTTCAGCTTTAGCCATGGCCCTGGTTTTTGTTCTTGTAATTCTTGTCACAGGCTTTTCAGGCTCGTTTACAGCTTGCAATCTCTCAAATGCTTTCACTCGGTCACGTACAGGCTCGTTTGCAAAAGGACTAGAAAAATGCACATTTCAGACACTTTAAATAAGCTATTTTATATTATAAGATTAAATTGATTAAAGAATGGAGACTACAACCACATGGCAGTATACCACTTAATAGATTATATAATTTAGACACCCTATTATTTGCAGATGACATTGTATTTATAGCGAATTCAGAAGACGACCTACAACGTTCAGTCCACTCTTTTCACCAAATTGCAATAAACTACAACATGGAAATCTCAACAGAAAAATCTAAAGTCATGGCTTTCCTAGGAAAAGACCCAGTTCACAGTAAAATTGTTATTAATAATAAAATATTAGAACAAACCAACACATTTAACTATCTCGGATACCAAGTTACATACGAAGAAGAAAAAGATTTTAGTCAAAAAATTATAAAATTTAACAGAGTAACAGGAATTATAAATAATATTTTCAAGCCAAACACAGTACAGCAACACACACACGAACTACAATTTATAAAACACTGGCCAGACCCATATTATGTTACGGCAGTGAGGCCTGGACAATTCGCAATGTAGATGAACAAAGACTAACTGCGGCAGAAATTAAATTTATGAGACATACTGCGGGCTATTCAAGGACAGACCATAAAAGGAATTCTGAGATTCTCAAAGAATTACAGACAGAATCAGTCAAGGAACATGTACAAAAATACAGAAACAACTGGAAATCTCGCGTACGAAGAATGAGCAGAACAAGAATACCACGTCAGATCTTAAATTACCAGCCACCAGGCAAGAGATCTTTGGGCAGACCCTTCAAACGTTGGATTGAGACCGTAACAGACCACTAGGTCTATCACATGAAAGGAAGAAGATGAAACAGAAGAAGAAGAAGGAGATTAAATTAAAATATAAATGCTTCATACCTCACCTCATATCCAGTCCTAATTAGACTGCAGTTTCAAAGCCTGGGCAGCTTCATCTTCTCGTCATCAACAAGAAATTACTGAAGATGAAGCTACCAAGGCTTTGAAACAGCAGTCTAATTAGAAGATTGGATATGAGGTGAGGTATGAAGTATTTTTATTTATAATTTATCTTAAATTAAACCTCATAGTAATTTTTTTCATATAAGAGTTCAATATTTTATTCTACTTAACAAGAAAATATGTAAGATTTAAATTAAAATGTTTTATACCCCATTAATTGGGAATTTAATACTACTTTATAAAGCCAGTAGGGCTTCTTAACTAAGAGGCTGCCATATGCAAAGATAGAAGCAACTGTTTCAAAGCATTTGGCACGAGGGAATTACAATGTATAAAAGAGAAAAATTTGCATCTAGATCGCAACTCGCCTCGGTAGCTCAGTTGGTAGAGCATTTGGCCCGGAAAGCCAAAGCTCCTGGGTTCAAGTCTCGGTCTAGGCAAAAATTTTTCTCTTCAAATATAATGTAGAAACATGTAAAGAATTCCCGAAAATTTTGTACATCAATTTTGAAGACAATTTTTTTTTAGTATTCTTAATATAATTTTGTTGGTTGTCACTACCTCAGTAACTGTAAAATCAATGTGTTTGATGTAACTTCTCTTCAAGGAAAGAAAAATTACAATTTTTCAATTTTCAATTGATAAGATTTTTACACGCTTTATATTAGCTTGATTCGTATCTATCTATGTGACGGAATCTCTCAACGCGATTTTCACCCATTTAAAAACATTGGATCGACTTGAAACTTTGTATACTTGTAAAGGACCCGTGACAATATAATAATGGCATATTTTTTTCCTAAAATCCTGGCCAGAATCGTCAGAAAATAAAAAAAAGTGTCTTTGTATCTATGTAACGGAATCTTTCAACATGGTTTTCACCCACTTAGAAACATTGGATCGACTTGAAACTTTGCATACTTGTAAAGGACCCGTGACAATACAATAATTTCATATTTGTTTCTAAACTCCTGGCCAGAATCAACAGAAAATCAATAAATAATAGTTTTAAAAAACTAAAACAACACGCTTTATTAGAAAACCGAACTAAAAAAATGAATAATAATTTTAATTTCCAACACGCTTGGGATAAATAATTTTACCATCAAAAGCGTGGGGTGCAATTTATCAATTAATATATTTGATAATAAACAGAAAAAAAAGTAAAGTGATCCCACAACAGACCCGGAGGCCCTTGGGGTAGTAGGAGGTTAAGGCTCTCACTTTTTCTAGACAATCGGCACTTTGTCAGCCCTGCGTGACGGCTGCCTTTACCCCCAGAATAAGCATCTGGTACTCATTTTCGTTAGAGGCTGAGTCGACAGGGCCATAGTGCAGCCAGAGGGTTTGGGCCAGTTTAAAAATCCTGACCTCACCGGGACTTGAACCCTCGACCCTCCGGCTTGTAGCTCAGTGCCTTAACCACTACGCTACGGCGTGCCCCCGAAGTAAAGTAAAGTGATCCCACAACAGGCCCGGAGGCCCTCGGGGTAGTAGGAAGTTAAGGCTCCCACTTTTTCTAGACAATCGGCACTTTATGTCAGCCCTGCGTGACGGCCGCCTTTACCCCCAGAACAAGCGTCTGGTACTCATTTCCGTTAGAGGCTGAGTCGACCCCAGGGCCGTAGTGCCGGCAGAGGGTTTGGGTCAGTTTAAAAATCCTGACCCCAACGGGACTTGAACCCTCGACCCTCCGGCTTGTAGCTCAGTGCCTTAACCACTACGCTATGGCGTGCCCCCGATAATAAACAGACATTGGTAAAAATTAAGTCTCTAAGAAGAAAATGTAAAAATCATAAAAAGCACCCCATGCTTTTGATGGTAAAATTATTTATCCCAAGCGTATTGGAAATTAAAATTATTTTTCATTTTTTTAGTTCGGTTTTCTAATAAAGCGTGTTGTTTTAGTTTTTTAAACTATTATTTATTTCACACTAAGGTGCACAGTAATCCCTCCTACTCATGGTGCACTGGAATAATCCAAAGAGGATTACAAAATGGCAAGCTTCTCAAACTGTAAACTTCGAAGCTCTTTATTGGAAAAAAATTACTTTATTATTATTATTGTCATCATCATTATATATACAGCAAACTCCCGATTATCCATGTTAATTGGGACCAAGATATGCATGGAAAATCGAAAAACACGGATAATCCAACCAAGTTATTCTAACAACATACATGCGATACAGTATTTATTACTGTTTTTTTTTTTAACTTTTATAGGAATTAATCACTATGAGGTTTAATTTATGGTGAAATTAAATGCTTCTTATCTCTCCTCATATAAATCTTCTAAGTAGATCACGATTCCGAAACCATAATTGTCTCATCTTCAGTACCTTCTTGGCGACTGATGTTATGTCGATCCGAAGAAACTCTTCTTCTTCCCTCTGTTGGTGGACCGATGAACCTCTGGATCAGGCCAAAATTTGCGGGAATTTCGAAGTTCATAAGTTTTCCTTTGTTTTTCTGAATGTGGATCTTTTCCCAAACCATGAGTTCCTTTTGTTTGTCTATTTAATAGGATACCACCAATAAAAATGAAAGAATTGAAAATAAACAAATCAGGAATTTATCAGATCAAATGCAGGGATTGTGACAAAATTTATACTGAAAAAGAAAAGAAATTTGAAAACAAGGGTGAAAGAACATCTTAGAAAGATAAAAAATGGAGAAGTGGTAAAGTCAGCAGTAGCTGCTCATGCTTGGTCTGAAAAACATTTAATTGAATCAAAAGCCAGTCTAATTAAACAATTAGACAAACAAAAGGAACTCACGGTTTGGGAAAAGATCCACATTCAGAAAAACAAAGGAAAACTTACGAACTTCGAAATTCCCGCAAATTTTGACCTGATCCAGAGGTTCATCGGTCCACTAACAGAGGGAAGAAGAAGAGTTTCTTCCGATCGAAATAACATCCGTCGCCAAGAAAGTGCTGACGATGAGACCGTAATCGCAATCTACTTAGAAAATTTATATGAGGAGAGGTAAGAAACATTTGGCTGTTGTACAGTTCAGGCCGCAAAAATTTTTCAATTTAATATCTTATTCCACTGATGCACTAAACACTTTTAAACACATTTAAAACATTTTGCAACACTTTTAAACACATTTTAAACATCTTCCAATGTTGCAACGAGTTTTCTTTTTCATATTTATATATTTGCGTAAAACACGGACGTGCTACATTGCTTACTTCCTACTCTTTATTTTCCCTCCACTTCCTATGTTGTTCCAACGTTGCCACCACCAACAACACAAAATACTCCAGATGTTGCCAACCATTTCCACGTTCCCTGGATTTCACCTACGTTAGAGTAATTGATTTGTGTTACAGTAATTGATTTATGTTTGGTTAGCTTTTAGGTTCCTTGCTTTTTAAATGCGATTCCACGTTCCCTGGATTTCACCTGTGTTAGAATAATTGATTTGTGTTACAGTAATTGATTTAGGTTTGGTTAGCTTTTAGGTTCCTTGCTTTTTAAATGTGATTCCACGTTCCCTGGATTTCACCTACGTTAGAGTAATTGATTTGTGTTACAGTAATTGATTTAGGTTTGGTTAGCTTTTAGGTTCCTTGCTTTTTAAATGTGATTTGATACGTAAAATAAATTATACATTTTTAGACAAGTTCTGGGAATTTTGTGTCAATGTTGGTCATACTGATTTCACATACATATACCGCCAACTGCTGGAGGTTGCATTTATCTACCTGGGATAATTGGAGCACTAGCGCATGCGCACTGCGATTCTATAGAACTTAGAAGAATTTTCTTGCGACCCGAAGTGTAGTATATCCAAACATTTAATTTCACCATGAAACATTTAAATTTAATCTTATAATAAACTTTATTTTCTTATGAAGTTATTAAAGATTTCAGCTTACCTGAATATCAGTGCTGGAGAGTTTTTCCCCTTTGATTTAGTACACTTTGCATCTGGAGTAGAAGAAGTAGGTCCAAATTTTGATAATTTATTTCCTTTAGATAAAACTGGTGACTGTTCCTTTCCAGATGCTTCCTCAACATTTTCAGGTCCTTGACAATCATCTTTGGAATTTGTTTCACCAGTTTCTGTCGCTGTTGGGACAGGGGTGTTTTCATGAGATATAACAAACGTAGAATTTGTGTTGATCCTTTCCATTGTGACGGTAACATTAGCCATGTTTTTAGCATCTTTCAAAGACATATTCAGTTTGATATTCTCTAAGACTTGTGTTCTGTCATTTACACTGTTTTCTCTGGATTCCCTCAACGTTCTTGAACTAGTTCTTGTAGGAGAGACATTTTTATTTAAACTTTCACTTGCAGATGAACTACAAGATTTTTCAGAAGTTTTTCTACCTGATTTACGCTCAGGAAGTAATACATTTGTCACAACTGGGCTACAATTTGTATTAACTTGGTCTGAAAGTTCTTCATTTTCTTCTTTATTATTACCAGATAGAGATGCAATGTTCAGTTTTTCAACTAAAGGAACCAGTGACACTTGAGGAAACCCATCCACTGCAGTTACAGCATCTTTAGCTTTTGTAAAAGTTGTGTTTACATTTTTAGCATTAGGAGATATCAAATCTATTTCAAGGCATATATTTTTCGAACATGGCTCATCTTCATGCTCATCCATTTTACGCTTCCCTGATTCTTCATCACTCGGTGATAATATTTCTTTCTTAATCCTTGAACTAGCAATCTAAAAAAAAAAATCAAATATAAATTAAACTATATTTAAATTAATATTGGGAAGTAAACATTATGAGGTTATATCATTAATGTGGAGAACATATTTTAATCGACTCATCTCATACATTTTCAAACTTCTTTGATACCGACGGTTTCAGACAATATCATGTCCTTCTTCAGTCATGGCTTCCACTGATGAAATTCCGTGATTGTTGATTTCTTTAGTGACATCACCTCTTGTGCTGCCATCTTTCGTTGGGATTATAAACTTTGTAATTAAATTTTTATTAAATTATTCCAGTGGATAAAAATTTAATTACAAAGTTTATAATCCCAACGAAATATGGCAGCACAAGAGGTGATGTCACTAAAGAAATCAACAATCATGGAATTTGATCAGTGGAAGCCATGACTGAAGAAGGACATGATATTGTCTGAAACCGTCGGTATCAAAGAAGTTTGAAAATGTATGAGGTGAGTCAATTAAAATATGTTCTCCACTCACTATTAATAAATTTAACTATTTATTTAACTTTAATAAATTAAACTATATTTGAAAAGAAAAATTTTACACCTAGACTTGCATTCAAACCCACGACCTCTAGTTTTATACACTAGCGCTCTGCCACTGAGCTATCCTAGATCTCCAATCTAAATGCAAATTTTTCTCTTACACAATTACCAAGAGTGTCAAAGGCTACAAACAGTTGTTTGACACGCCAAATGGCAGCTTCTTATTTAAGAAGACTTTAAATAGAAATTTTAACATTACTTTATAAAGCCAGTAAGAACTTCATTCTATATTTTATTACAAAATTTTTCTCTTCAAATATAATTTGCTCTTTAGAGAGAAATATTAAATTTATAATAAAAACATTGATAAATTAATTATATTATTTTTAGTCTGATCATCTTACCTCAATATTAATGTTCAAGAACAAATCAACATTAATATTGAAGTAAGATGATCAGACTAAAAATAATATAATTAAAATAACCTCAAAATATCACTTCCTAAAATTAAATATTGATAAATTAAACTATTTTTAAACTAATTTCACAAGACATTATGGGATTTAAATAAATAAATTAGAAGTTTAATATTTTTAGGAAGTAACACTATGAGGTTTCTTTTATGAGTTAGTTATTTTTGACTCACCTCATATAGTACGGTGCAATTAGACCCAAACCTCAACATCCAAAGTAAAAGTTTCCCTCCAACTCCAAATTTTTCAATACAGTCCACATATTGTTTGGTAAAAAGTTACACCATTTTGAGCATCGGGTTTTGGGGGGGGGAGGGGGAAAGGTTGGTAAATTAAATTTTATCAATTTTTCTTAAATATTTTGAAAACTGCAGTTTAGCACAAAAAGTGCCATGTACAAAAATAATGTACATTAAATTGCGAACAAAAACGGTCATGTGCATAAACTTGATAAAGTGAACGGTTCCAGACTTATGGGGGTTGTAAAAGTAGACATTTTTCGTATTTTTTAGATTTCTTGGAAAAAATATGACATTATCACTAATGAAACTAATTTTTTTGATACAGGATTGTGTTTTGTAAAGGCAAATTGCAATTTTAGTGGCCGGTGCTATGTTAGTGACAACACCTTGAAGGAACGACAACCTCACCACCTTCTCAAGGGGCGCTACTTTTTAAGGGAAATGAGGCTTCCACAGGCCTAGGCCATATAAACCTGAGATACGGAGAAACTCACTCCAAACTTTCTCTGTACAATGCTGAATTAAGAATGAATATCTTTCAAACATAAATGATTTTAAAATATAAAAATACTACCTTTATTATAATTTAAGATAAATAAATAAATGTTATTTTTAATCATAATATTTTTAAATCTACAGTTTTTTGGAGGTTTTTCTTTAGAAAATTTGCATATTTGGCTGTATATTGCAACCTTATTTTATTAAAAATTTTGAAGTTCAGTCCTCTTCAAACATAGTACCCTCCTCATCTGTATCTTTGTCTATGATGTTCGTGTCCCTGTTATTACATCCTAGGGATGAGCAATTACTGCATATGCTTGAGCAGTTTAGACCACTCTTTCTGCACTCGTAGTTACAGACACATTCATCTTTGCAAGCGCATACTATGAGGGAAAGTAATTTCTGGGGAACTGCAGGACGTGCTGTTGTAATTGGTCTCAGGTGTTCGCCAATCTTCTTCCACTCCCACTCGAGCAGATTCTTCTTCTCATTCAGCCACTGCTGCACCTGGTGGTAGGTTCTAATTGAATACTGCCTGGAAGCTGCTGAAGTGGGGGAAGTTTAACAATGAATGTATAAGCTGCTTTGCAATAAATGAGAAATTATTTCTACAAGAAAATTTTTTTATAGTAATTTTGAAGTGATTTCGATATTCCGGTGGATAAAAATTCAATTACAAAGTTTATAATCCCAACAAAAGATGGCAGCACAAGAGGTGATGTCACTAAAGAAATCAACAATCACGGAATTTCATCAGTGGAAGCCATGACTGAAGAAGGACATGATATTGTCTGAAAACGTCGGTATCAAAGAAGTTTGAAAATGTATGAGATGAGTCAATTAAAATATGTTCTCCACTCACTATTAATTTGAAGTGTTTTCCTATCCAGTGTACCAACTTCCGACCCTAAGAAGAGAATCTGGCTCTACCGAAAATTAAACCCAACCTGAACCAGTAATTCTTTTTGGGACACCAATCCTTCTTCAAAATGTTAATACAACATCGGGCATGAAGAGAATTACTGCGTCAATTGGTTTAATTTATTTGATATTTTTAATATAGTAATAGAAAAAAAGTAATTGGTAGAGTTTATTTAAATTTATTAACTGAGTTATTATGCATGGTTTGTTTTAAGTGCAGTCCAACAGATTTAAACAAACTAGCAAAAGATTGACAAAGGCAAAAAAATCAGAAATTTACCAGATAAAATGTGCAGATTGTCAAAAGATACACATAGTTACAACAAAAAGAAATTTGAACATTAGAATAGAAGAAAACCTTAGAAATGTAAAAAAGGAGAAATAGAAAAATCTGCAGTAGCTTCTCACATTTAGTCAGAAAAACATAGAATCAAAGTGAATGCTAAATTATTAAAACAGAAAAATCCAAAGAACTGACAGTTTGGGAAAAAATTTACATCCTAAAGTATAAGGAAAAAGTCATGAATTTTGAAATTCCAGGGAAAAGGATTTGGAATCAATAGTATTTTTTTGTATTGTAAGCCTGTGTTTTTCCTTTACAGAGATTTAGGCACTCTCCCCCTACAGGGAAGAATTATAACCATACAAATTTAGTTACACTTGTTTTCGTATAGATGTCATTTTGAGTGGTCAGCGTTCCGCCTCATACTGACATCTAGGAAACCAAAGTAGTACTAGGACGGGAAAATTCGGTAAATTTTGCTTAGAGGCCTTTTCATTCAGGCTTAAGGATTTTTTACGAGCCTGAAAATCTTCAGACTCGGGACCCACGGCTTAAAGTCCCTCCCGGAGGACTTGCTCCTTGGATTTTTCCATCCTAAAAAAATCCATCGACCCCGGCCGGGTTTGAACCCACGATCCTCAGGACCAGAGGCAAGGAGCAGAACCACTAGTGAACCTGGAATCAAATCCCGAACCTTCAGCTTTACATGCTGATGCTCTGACCATTGAGCTAATTCAAGCTTCCTTCCCATCCAAGCACAAATCCTTCCTTTACCTTACTCTCTTGGTCCCTCGTTCAATGCAATGAATCATCATTCACAAATACACATTGAATGCATTATTGAGTTTTTTGTGAATGGACGTGGTGCAACACTAATCACTTGATTTGCGTAAAGATTTGTTTGGTCCATTCGTATTCGAAAAACTCTTCATTGAAAAATATACCGTATTGACATATGACAGTATCCATTTCATTTTCAATTTCAATGTTCACCCCTGGATTCCCTGTGAATGGTAAAACAGGCGGACAATAACTTGGGTGATTGATATCACTCACGACACATGGTATCGGCATATCAATTTCAGGAAGTGGAAGTTCATCTTCACTTTCACTTTGTAAATCTTCTAATTCAGGAATCAGTTCATCACCTGAATCATCATTATACAAAATATTCACTAATTCTTCTTCAGTGAGATATTTTTCTTTCGCCTTGGTTTCACTCATGCACAAACAACAGCGCGACAACAAGAAAGATATACGACAGCATTGGAGCATGGAGGCAAGTTTGGGTGAACGAATTCCATGTGTTGTTTGTTTTAAAAATAAAAGGGGATTCACCAAGGTTAAACGGGTCAAATGGTAATAGAAAATGTACATTTACATGCCATCTATGATCTCCAAGACATACTAAGCCAATACAAAATTTAGGTGCCAAATATAAACGTGGTTTGTTTGCACCCGCCCTAAAATGAGTTAACTGACCGACGACCGCATACATGATAGTCTCTTTAAATGCCTTAACTGGTTTACGGTACTGAATGTGTTGATATTAATTTAATAAATTTTATTTCAAAGTTCATCGGTCAACCTAAAGTGAGAATAGGAAACTTCATCCAGAATTGCCAAACCAAAAATTCAACAGTCAGCCTGAGCTGGTGACAGAATGGCAACCATTCGTAATATGTTCTCAAGAATTCTACTAAATTATGAGGTAAGATGTTTAAATGATTTCAAAATTTATTATATTTTGTCTGTTTTCTCAAATGCTATAGATCACAGAAAGGCTGCAGTTAATGTGTAAAGAATTTACTGAGAGAGTCTTGAGGTGACTCACCCTAGTTGTGGCTCTCGTCCTCGCACCAATATCCAAGTCCAGCGTGAGATTCTTTCTACCACGTTTACTTCTTGTGCGACGAGGAGAATATGTTGTATCATTGACTGCATCATTATCTTCCGCAACTATATACATAAAAATCAAGAGTTTCAAAAACAAAAACCCAGCCACAAAAAATTGTTAAATTTGGTAAATTGAAAAATAAGAAAACAGGCTTTCAATGTTATTGCTATTGCAATCAGAATCAAATCCCTGAAAAGGATATAAATGTAAAGAGAAAAATATCCCAATAAATGTCTTCTTAACTAAGAAGCCGCCATTTGCAAAGATAGAAGCTATGGTTTCAAGCATTTGGCGCTAGGGAATTACAACGTACATAAGAGAAAAATTTGCGTCTAGATCGTAACTCGCCTCGGTAGCTCAGTTGGGTAGAGCACTTGGCCCGGAAAGCCAAGGGTCCCGGGTTCGAGTCCCGGTCTAGGCGAAAATTTTTCTCTTCAAATAGAAAAATATCTGCCTGAATCAGAAATCAAAACCTGAACTTTCAGATTCCTGATATAGGCAGATATTTTTCTATGTTTTTATTATTAATTTAACACTTCTCACTGAAGGACAAATTACATCTGAAGAGAAAAATATAAGTTTTTTTTTTTCTCTTTCCTATAAATTGTATCACTCAGGCATCTCGATGCAAATGCTAATTTATTTTCAAAATAATAATTGTCCATAATTGTGAATGTTAAAATTTGTATTATAATATCAAAATGTACAATAAAAAGTGTTGTCTGTATAATTCTCATCTCATATCGTTGTTTCTGTTTGACATATGTTTCAAGGTTTGTTATCCTTATCTTCAGCAGTTACAATAACTATTGAAGATGATGCTAACAAGCCTGGAAACATTTGTCTAACAGAAACAACAATATGAGGTAAGAATTATACAGACAACACTTTTTATTAAGTCATATTCTCTGATTCTAAGGCAGCAATATATGCAATAAATTCACACAAAATGAAGTCAATACAAATTAAAGAGTGCTACAAAATGATTCAACAACTTCAAAAACTATGAAATTTAAATGACCAACATTTGCAATAAATCCCCAAATCTATGTTAAAAAATATATTAATAATATTAAAATTAAGGTAGATTTAAGGTAGTAGTAATATTAAAATTACCAAACGTTTATCAAAAATGGGTGTACACTTACTTATCACTCCCTAAATGCTGAACCAACCAGTGATAACCCAAAACAGCGATAAAAAAAATCATAGACCAAGTAATATACTCTGTGGAGAAAATAGCAGTTAGCATCACAATATTGTCTAACAGTGTCATAATATTGTGATTTGCATATTTAAAAATATACTTAAAAATTGTCTAATAATGTTATAAAAATTGTTTGAAAAAGTTTAAAATATTAAATAATGTTAGTAAATACAACAATATAACTGAAAAATCTAGCGCTAGTAAAAGTGCAGTTGAGCCATTTTTTTTATTCTAGTTTATGTAGGTGGGCACCTCATATGGAATCCCCAAAACACTTTTAAATAATAATTGCAAAATTCTTTGAATATACATAAAGTTACTCTAATTTAAAATTAATGTTGAGAAGTAAACATTGAGATAACTATTGTATTTTTAAAATAAATTGAGGTAATATTCATTTAAAATATGGTGAGAGTAATATTTAAAAATCTCACCTCACAATTTTTTTTTTCACGATACCAGTTTCAAACAGAATCCCATCCATCCTCAGTAAAATCTCAGAGTGATTCGGAGATTCGATTGAAGATGGTCGGGATTCTGTTTGAAACCAGAATCGTAGAAAAACATGAGATTTGTGAGATGACATTTTTAAATATTACCCTGACCATATTTTAAAAGGTAAAATTAGCTAAAGATTAAAATAATTTACCTGTTTCAAGAGGAGGGAGTCTTCTTCTATTTTGTTTTGAAGACGGAGTTTTGGGAAGTAAAAACTGAGATTGTGTGTTACTATTTACAACCTCTTCACAAAGTTCTTTTAACCAATCTGTTATTTCCTGAAAGAAGTCATCAATATAAACAAAAATACCAAGATATTAAATAAAAAAAAACACTGATGCCACATTTTAACAACATTAATCAAAATTAGTTTAACTTTTGTCAAACCAATCATATTTAACCTTTATATTCCGGGGTATTTAAAAATACCGCATGAACTGCTGGACGGAATTTAAATCCCAGTCCATGATATTAAATGGATGGTAGAGCGCGCATACTAACAAAAAAAATTTTTTACGATAAACTATAAGAGATATAAGTATAACATAACTTTTATTTAATTCATAAAGGAGTGTATTATTCAATTAAATGTTTTATTTTTACATACAATAGAGAATTTTATTATTAAAAGTTAAAATTTATTTTGCGTGGTCTATATTTTTTGGTTTGACTTTATAACGGGTTCAGTTTATGATTTGAAGGTGACTGTACTGTTGCAAGGGGAATTTTATGACATAGTGTGAACACGTGTGCCTTGAAAAATCTGCTTTCAAACCATAAACACGGGTACCCAGTTTTGTTGACGACAGAGTTATCAGCAATTTTTTTTTTCTGTGGCAGTCAAACCCTTAGCAAGTTTGTACTAACCACACTAGTATTCAGTCTTGAATTAGTAACTGTAGACTGTGGTTCGTTTTTTAAAATATAAAAAATGGCTTCACGTATATTAGTTACGGAAGAAGAAATTGTGAAAGACTTATACGCTGATAGTGACTCTGACACCTATGAAACGTATAACATAATATGCAAACAGGATTGAAAAGATTAATGTTGGGTTGTGTATATCGGGGTGCTTCAAGGACTATCATACAAAAAGACAGTTCTAAACGAGTGACCAAGGCATCCTGGATTATCAAAATAATGTAAGTAGCATATCAGATATTTTTTAAAAATAAATACTAACAAGATATTTACCATGTTAACTCATTATAATTTAAATACAAAATTAGGGGTGGAAAAGATACAACATGTTTTATTATTTTATTTTTTATGAATACTTGATCTAAAACAATAGGTTAGAGCCACAAATAACTTCCTTGCAACATTTTCTGAATTTTTATACTTTTACAAAGAAATAATGTTATCAATGGACAAATATGTCCACTAAGTCCTTTAAGGCTTTACATTTTATGGACAAATATGTCCCACAAGTCTTCTAAAGGTTAAACATTCAAGACAAAATGAAGAAGAAGAAGAAGAAGCAAAAACTATTAGAATCAATATAAACACAAATAAAACCAAAGAAATGAGAATAAACACAAAAGAAAATGCAAGCAAACTGTATCACAAAAAGAAATACAACAAACATTCTTTTAGGGTCGAATTTATAAACGCATTAGACCGTAAAAGGTGTTCTCTGTTGAGAAAGTTTTATCCTAATACATTTTGCTTACTCAGAAACCTATTCACGCAATAATAATTGTAAGCTACCTGACGAGGTAACTTAAGATCATAGCTCAAGATAGAAGCTTATCGTGAGAATCCCGATGGGAACCGATGTAGTTTGAAACCTTGCCGCTTTATCCAAGATGTCGGACCTTGAAGACTTCGATCATGTTTTCGGTATATGCAGAGAAGAGGAATTTGATAGAGTCTACCAAAGAATTCAACTGGAAGAACAGGAGAATCGGCGTAATATTGCGCGACACAAGCGTAAATGCTTACCTCTATAGCAGACAAAAATAACAGAAGTGGTGTTATCGCTGAGAATTCTGGGTAATTTGTTGCCAATATTACGAAAACGTCGACTTTCATGCATGACTGGTAAGTCGGCCGTTAATTCGATCTCAGCAATTGCTCACGATGAGTCAGCTCACCAGTGATTGGAAGTAATTTGAGTAGAGACTAAAGTATTTGCATGCAGCCCTTAGTTATCTAGGCAGTATTATGAAAACAGAAGGTGGAACAGATGAAGGTATAAAAAATAGAATAAAAAAAGCAAATGGAGTTCGTGGGTCGGTACATCATGGACCGGGTTGGTTCAAAGAATAACTTCACATTCTCTTTAAGAACTTTTCTCTGGTAGACTTTATTTTTAGGAACTTTCATAAACATTGGTAAAACTTCTCTTATTTTTATGTTTTTATTAGATAGATCATCGGTTGATTAATGTCTTTGACATCGTCCGATTCCTAATAGCCAATTTTGTCGGTCCATCCAGTCTCCTGGTTGTAGATGTTTCTCCTTCATATATAAACATATTCCCTGACTCCAGGAGGTTTTAGGTCTTCCTCTGCCTCGTCTTCCCTCAGGTTTCCATTCCAAAACAGATTTTCGTAGTCGATCCTCTTCCATTCGCTGGACATGTCCGTACCATCTTAATTGCTGAGTTTTAATATAATCTAAAATAGTGTCTTCAATCTTAATTTTCTCCCTTATAACTGAGTTCCTAATTTTTTTGTCTTCTTGAAATTCTTGCGGCCCTTCGTATAAAATCCATTTCCATTGCCAAATGGTACTTATTTGTTTTTGTTGTTAATGGCCAAAGTTCTGCTCCATAAGTTATGATGCTTTTAACAATTGTATGATATATATTCATTTTATTTTTATTACTTATATTTTTATCCCACAATATTCCATTGAGGGCAAGGAATTGCAAATTTTCCTTTATTATTTCCATTTCTTATTCCCTCTTCATAACTCCCATTTTTATTTATTTTTATTCCTAAATATGTGATCTCACTACAAGATTTTATTGATTCTCCAGCCTCCAAAATTAAATTTTGTTCTGGTTCACCAATTGATAAATATTTTGTTTTTTTTTTCATGTTCAAAATGAATCCCCATTTATCATATTCTTCTATTAATTTTCTAGTGATGTGTTTTTATTAATAATTTTATACTTCTCACTGAAGGACAAATTATATTTGAAGAGAAAGATATATGCCCAGACTGAGGTATGAATCCAGAACCTTTGGCTTTCTATGCCAATGCTCTACCAATTGAGCTACCTGAGCACTTAAATCTAAACACAAATTTTTCTTATACATTGTTAATTCCCAAGCATCAAATGCTACAAACTGTTGTTCGATCATGCAAATGGCAGCTTCTTTTTTTAAGAAGATTTTTATTGGGAATTTGAACATTACTTTATAAAGCCAGTAGGATTTCTTTCGATGTTTTTATTATTAATTTAACACTTCTCAATGAAGGAGAAATAATATTTGAAGAGAAAAATATACACTCAGACAGGGGTATCAACCCATGATATTTGGCTTTCTATGCCAATGCTCTACCAACTGACCTACCTGAGCACTCCAATCTAAACACCAAATTTTTCTCTTATATGTTGTTCATTCCCCAAGGGCCAAATGCTACGAAATGTTGCTCGATCATGAAAATGGCAGCTTCTTTTTTAAGAAGACTTTTATTGGAAATTTAAATATTAATTTATAAAATAAAGCCAGCAGAATTCCTTATTTTAATAATATAGTAAAAACTCCTTATTTGCCGCGGATATGTTCTGTAATTATGCCGCAAATACAGAAACCGTGAATATGGGATTGGTAATTTGTATGGGTATATAGGGGATATGTTCTAAGGTTCCAAAATAAAATTAAAATTATTAAAATAAACATCATAGTGAGTTACCAAACGTTTATTAAAAATGGGTGTACACTTACTTATCACTCCCTAACGCTGATCCAACCAGCGATAACCCAAAACAGCGATAGAAAAATCATAGACTAAGTAATATACTCTGTGGAGAAAATAGCAGTTAGCGTCAACAGTCTAACAGTCTCATAATATTGTGATTTGCATATTTAAATAAATACTTTAAAATTGTCTAATAATGTTATAAAAATTGTTTTAAAATATTAGAAAATGATGGTAAGTACAGAACAAAAGCTATAGTTTACAACAATATAACAGAAAAATTTTGAGATAGTAGAAGTGCAGTTGAGCCCTTTGTTTCTTTTCTAATTTTATTTCTGAATGTAGAAAAATATTAAATAATGTTAGTAATACAGAAAAAGAGCTATAGTTTACAACAATATAACTGAAAAATCAAGCGCTAGTAGAAGTGCAGTTGAGTCGTTTCATGGTACTTGCAAATAATCTGGAATGAGAGATGTTCAGGAGGGTTGAAACAGCTGAGTACAAGCCATGGTACATATAAATCAGCTGAGTTCTGTCCTGAATCAGCTGTACAGAGTATAAACACCCTCCTCTCCATCCAAAAATGTTCCCAAATGTCCAAAATAATAAACTTCAAGGCTATAATGTTGAGTGATTCCGGGTTCTGTGGCCGTGGTCCATAGTTGGTGTTGATACCAGACGTTTCGCCCTCAACTGCGGAGGGCATCTTCAGTGGCGAGTGCTTCTAGGCATGTTTCCTGGTCGGAAGCTCTACTTAGAGTGAACGCTGCGGGCGTTGTATTGATACTAGTGGTGGGAGCAGGGTGAGTGGGCGTGGCTCTTGCTGATTGGCTAATGGTCGTCTCCTTGTTGTCCCTAGTGTTGATGCATTTATTTTCTAGTGTATGGTACCAGGCCTTAGACAGTTTAATACCTTCCTCTTTTCTGTTAATATTTTCCTTATGCTTGTGTATTTCTATAGCCTCTCGATATAATCTAGGAAAATAGTAGGAAGTTGTGGCTAAAACTTGTGTATCATCGAATAGAATCTGGTGTCCATTCATAATGGCATGTTCTGCTACAGCCGATTTATCCATTTTTCCTTGTCTGCAGTTTCTTTTGTGTTCTGATAAACGGGTGGCTATACTTCTTCTCGTGGTCCCTATGTATGGTTTACCACACGAACAAGGAAGTCGATATACGCCGCAAGTGGAGAGAGGTGGCCGAGGATCCTTAGCTGAGCGAAGGCAGTCTTCTATTTTTCTTGTAGGTCTGTAAACTGTTTTTATGTTGTATTTTCGTAGGAGTTTTCCGATACGATCTGTGACTCTTTGTACATATGGTAAGTAGGCTATGCTGGTTGAGGGTGTGTTATCCATTCTGACGTGCTGTCTTCGTGGATGTATGGTTTGTAGTATCAATACAACGCCCACAGCGTTCACTCTAAGTAGAGCTTCCGACCAGGAAACACGCCACTGAAGATGCCCTCCGCAGTTGAGGGCGAAACGTCTGGTATCAACACCAACTATGGACCACAGAACCCGGAATCACTCAACATTATGATTACCGGCCGTGAAAGCCTGCATTCAACAAACTTCAAGGCTGTTGTACACTTCAGGTCGCAAACATTTTTCAATTTAATATCTTATTCCACTGATGCACTAAACACTTTTAAACACGTTTAAAACATTTTGCAACACTTTTAAACATCTTCCAATGTTGCAACGAGTTTTTTTCATATTTATATATTTGCGTAAAACACGGTCATGCTACATTGCTTACTTCCTACTCTTTGTTATTTTCCCTCCACTTCCTATGTTGTTCCAACGTTGCCACCATCAACAACCCAAACTACTCCAGATGTTGCCAACCATTTCCACGTTCTCTGGATTTCACCTACGTTAGAGTAATTGATTTGTGTTACAGTAATTGATTTAGGTTTGGTTAGCTTTTAGGTTCCTTGCTTTTTAAATGTGATTCCACGTTCCCTGGATTTCACTACGTTAGAGTAATTAATTTGTGTTACAGTAATTGATTTAGGTTTGGTTAGCTTTTAGGTTCCTTGCTTTTTAAATGTGATTTGATACGTAAAATAAATTACCTCTTCATATCTGTTATTCTATGAAAAATTCAAAATATCGGACGGTTACCACGTAAAATCATATTTCCACTAGTTCAATTCGTGTTAATTATACATTTTTAGACAAGTTCTGGGAATTTTGTGTCAATGTTGGTCATACTGATTTCACATACATATACCGCCAACTGCTGGAGGTTGCATTTATCTACCTGGGATAATTGGAGCACTAGCGCATGCGCACTGCGATTCTATAGAACTTAGAAAAATTTTCGTGCGACCCGAAGTGTAGCATATCCAACTTCAATGATCAGTTAAATATTGAAATTCATAGTTAAACATGGGAAATAACATTATGAGGATCTTAATTCAATGAATGAATGAATGAGTTACTTCTTATCTTTAATAATAAATGGAGAACATATTTTAATCGACTCACCTCATACATTTTCAAACTTCTTTGATACCGACGGTTTCAGACAATATCATGTCCTTCATCAGTCATGGCATCCATTGATGAATGATATAGTCATCAATGGACACCATGACTGATGAAGGACATGATATTGTCTGAAACCGTCGGTATTAAAGAAGTTTGAAAATGTATGAGGTGAGTCGATTAAAATATGTTCTCCATTCATTATTAATGATATAACCTCATAATGTTTACTTCCCGATATTAATTTAAATATACTTCTTATCTTACCTCAAATTTCATGTTCTATTAAACGTGGGAACTGCAGTTTTAAGGAGTCCCTCATCTTCAGCCGACATTATGACTACTGGATTTTCGTACAAATCATCTATAACGTTGCCATCTAGTGCTAATTTGATGATCTTTGAAATCAAGTCCTGTTCATTGGGAATTTCAAAATTCATGGATCTAAATTTGTTCTACTGAATATATATTTTTTCCCAATCAAGTTTTTTGAGTCTGTACTACCTTACCTCAATTTAATGTTGATTTGTTCTCGAACAAGTTTCAATTAGTCTTCTAATCATCCTCAGCATGACCAGACTGGTTAGATTTATGTTGTAAATGTGGATGTCGATGTCAGCTCCCTCCTGCGGTCGGCCAAAAAACCTCCAAAAGAGGTCACGTTCAATTAGCATTTCAAAATTCATAACTCTGTTTTTGTTCTTCTGAAATACTGACTGAACGTGACCTTGTTTGGAGGTTCTTCGGCCAACTGCAGGAGGGTGCTAACATCGACATCCAGGGTTTACAACATAAATCTAAGTCTGGCCATGCTGAGATGATTAGAAGACTAATCAAAACACGTTCAAGAACAAATCAACATTAAAATGAGGTAAGATAGTACAGACTCAAAAAACTTAATTAAAAGAACCTCAAAATATTACTTCCTAAAATAAAACATCTTCTTCTTCTTCCTTCCAAGTATTAGGCCAAGGCCTGTTACAATCCTATAGAAAATTTTCCCTCCAGCGTTTCATAGGATCTTCATCCTCTTGGTATATAATTATAAACAGCTTTGGGGATCCGATTTGAACTCATTCTTTCAAGATGGTGTTCCAATTTAGTTGGTACTGTTTAATATATTCCAAAATTGGTGTAGTCTTCAATTCTTTTAAGATATCGGTGTTCCTTTTCCGATCCCATCTGGTGTAACCCGCTGTTCTGCGCATGAATCTCATTTCACAAGCCGTTATTCTGCTTTCATGTTGTTTTTTTAGTGTCCATGCTTCACTACCATAGGTCAACACTCGTCTAGCCAAAGTGTTATATAAACGTAACCTGGTGTTTTTTTGTACAATGATGTGTATATATCCTCGTTGTGTTTTCCTCCATTCATTTATTAATTTATTCATGTATATAATGAAAAGCACCGGTGAAAGTCCACATCCCTGTCTTACTCCAGTGTTGATCTTTTCCCAAGAAGATAATTTGCTATCTTGTTTAACAGAGATTTCATTATCTTTATAGATGTTGAAGATATTAGTAATATATTGTTGTGGAACGTTATCATCAGCTAAAATTTGTAGTAATATATTTCTGTCTACTTTGTCAAAAGCCTTTATGAAGTCAACGAAGGCGATATGAGTTTCTATATTGAATTCCTTGTGCTTTTCTATTAAAACATCTTTTCCCAAATTGTCAATTCTAAAGGTTTTTCCAAATGTTTTGAAAGTTTAGCCTCTTTTTTAATTTTATGACTCTCCAGCAAACTTGAAAAAGAGGCTAAACTTTTAAAACATTTGGAAATACCTTTGGAATTGACAGTTTGGGTAAAGATATATATTCAGAAGAACAAATTTAGAAACTGACTTTTGAAATTCCCGATGAACAGGACTTGATCTCAAAGTTCATCAAACAGCAACAACGTTATACATGAAGATTCCAACAAAAATTCGGTAGGGATATGCTTTCCTTCGGGTCACACGAAAATTTTTCTAAGTTCTATAGAATTGCAGTGCGCATGCGCTAGTGCTCCAATTATCCCAGGTAGATAAATGCAACCTCCAGCAGTTGGCGGTATATATATGTGAAATCAGTATGACCAACATTGACACAAAATTCCCAGAACTTGTCTAAAAATGTATAATTTATTTTACGTATCAAATCACTTTTAAAAAGCAAGGAACCTAAAAGCTAACCAAACCTAAATCAATTACTGTAACACAAATCAATTACTCTAACGTAGGTGAAATCCAGGGAACATGGAATCACATTTAAAAAGCAAGTTCGGGTTGTTGATGGTAGCAACGCTGGAACAACATAGGAAGTGGAGGGAAAATAACAAAGAGTAGGAAGTAAGCAATGTAGCACGACCGTGTTTTATGCAAATATATAAATATGAAAAAAAACTCGCAACATTGGAAGATGTTTAAAATGTGTTTAAAAGTGTTGCAAAATGTTTTAAACATGTTTAAAAGTGTTTAGTGCATCAGTGGAATAAGATATTAAATTGAAAAATTTTTGCGACCTGAAGGAAAGCACAGCCTTCGGTAGTCATAATGTCAGCTGAAGATAAGTGGGACTTCTCTTGAAAATTGCAGTTCCCATGTTTAATAAAATGGATGTGGTAGGTTTTATGTCTCTCACAATTCTACACTTACACTCTTACGCCACTGATGCACTAAACATTTGTAAACACGTTTTGTACTGTTTTAAACATTTTCCAATGATCTTCAAGCTTTCTTTCTTTACAATATTCTATATTTATATATTTACGTAAAACATGATCCTGGATACATTACTTTCCCATGTTGTTCCAACGTTGCTACCATTTGAAAATAATTTCGAACCATATTTAGTGTTAGTGTACGTAAAATTAGTTTATAGTTCATTAAATAGTACGCATGTAAATTGCTTTGTTACGTTAGGAAATGGGAAGTTCGTTTACGTCCATTTTTTTAGCATTTGGGAATAAATAATATGCATGTAAATTGTTTTCTTTAGTTAGAAAATGGCAAGTTAGTTAACGTCTATTTTTTTTTGCATTTGGAAATTTATCCCCAAAGTTGGTAATGCCGACTGCAGAGCCATCTACCAGAAGCTATATTAACCATTACAGCAACTCGCGCATGCGCACTGCGATTCTGTGGAACTTAGAAGAATTCGTCTGAGACATATAACCGACTTTTTCCAATAAAACATAAAATATGAGGTAAAATAAAAAATGACTCATTCATTTATTGAAATTCTGAAATTATTTACAAAATCTGTAAAATGGCAAAATCTGACAATAAATTTGACTTGCTGAGGAATTTGCCAAGTTTAGAGTTTGTGTATGATGGAGTTTTCTATTTTTAAGTTATAAATGCATTGTTTTAAAAATGTTCTTAGGAATCTATGTCATCAAAATTCTAGCACTCTTGTAGGTTTTGTTATTATTTGACAACTCACCTTATAACTATCCCGAAACTCCTTCAAACTGTTGGCATATATTCTGTCGATTTCTTTGCAATACTCATTGAACTCCCCGTCCATCTTTTTCAGTCAACACCTACAAAACAGGAATTCATTAAATTCTACTTAGCATGCAATTTACATATTGTCGTCGTTCTGGCAGATTTCACTATGTCCAAAATTGTTGTTTTGAGAGACAGCGATTTAAAAATTTAATCAAACTTCAGAAGTCTGTTATGCCACAATGATGAACTTTAACTAAATCATTTCTTCTGACCACAATTCCTAGTTATATAAAGTAAAGTGATCCCACAGTAGTAGGAGGTTGAGGCTCGCACTTTTTCTAGACAATCGGCACTTTATGTCAGCCGGGTTGTCAGGCCTGCGTGACGGCCGCCTTTACCCCCAGAACAAGCGTCTGGCATTTCCGTTAGAGGCTGAGTCGACCCCAGGGCCATAGTGCCGCCAGAGGGACTTGAACCCTCGACCCTCCGGCTTGTAGCTCAGTGCCTTAACCACTACGCTACGGCGTGCTCCTAGTTATATTTCTGTCATAATTGTTAAGTTCTTGCCATGTAGATCTGTATTGTCTTAAAATAACCAAAATAATGGAGTTAGTGACTTCTGCCTGAAGAAGGAAATCATTTTTGTGAGAAATATAAGGCACTGATTTTAGAAATGTAAGTCGCGTAAGTAAAAAGCTGGTCTTGTAAATAATTGGTCATTTTTAAACTACAAAATAACCAAACTAAATATTTACTATACTTAAACTTACACAAATAAATAAGCGCCAGAAATTATTCAACAAAACCTCACTGCCATTTATTAACCGATATTTTAAATGAAACAGTCCTCCTAATATGTAGCCTTATACACCAATCAGGAACATGAACCAGAGTTGCTTTCCATCAACCTAATGAAACTTTATAGGGAGATTTTACACATAGAGAACCATATTATTATTGAACGAAACGCGCACAAGTGTGCATAATGCTTCGGTTTATTATACAGCGTGTCGCGCACGACGTGACGCAATCTCGCGTTACGCTCGGCGTGATACTGGTTTCGCATGGAGCGCTTAACGTACAGCGCTTATGTTTATGGAATTGTCGCCAGATGGGACCACATATATGGGAAATCAAAGTGACCATCGTTCATAATAAATTTCCAAATGTGTTTACAAAAATTAATGATATAAATTACATACATACTATTTAGTAAACTATAAACTAATCTGATGTACACTAAACTGACCCATCGGAACCTAGCAAAATGAAGTGATTGAACATTTATTTATTAAAATATGGTTTGGAATTAAATGCAAATGTTCGTCATTCATACATATGTCCTGCCATATGGTGGATTAAATTTTATAAGCGTTCACGTATGCCAACTACAATTCCAATAACGAACTTTGAAAATAAATTGAGAGGAAAAGTCATAATTTGTGTACATAGATAAACATATTATAATCCTTTATAAAAAAGTTTTAAGTATCGCTGAAAACCGTTTTAAATTGTACGAAATATTAGTAAAGACAGAAAAAATACCTAGAACAGCATCATATGAATGTTGTATGGAAAATTATAGAATAAATTTGTAAGCAGCGATCATCGAGCAGCACTGGGTTTCCAGCGAGTACGCGTGACCGCTCGATAGATGGCAGGCTGGAGCCCAGGAGTGCAGGAAGCTGCCCACCAGGTGGCAGCAGAAGGCGGGAGAGAGAAGGTTGGCAACACGGCCGGAAGGCAGGGGGAAGGGGAAGAAGCCATCGAGGGGCATTCTTGGTGTGCGTGCTGTAGAAGATAGACGTGACTGTGTGTGTTGCGATTACCACGTGTTTCTATTAGTGCCCATACTTCGTTACTTCTTCGTTTTACATATCAGAAGTGGGATAAACCCTAGTTTTGTGGTTTTAGTGGTAGTTTTTGTGATCGCAGATTTACCATTTATAGTTATTGGAAAATTAAAAATGGCCAGCATGTACAGGGAAGATTCCATGCTGGACTATGATATGGAGGTGGAGGATGATCGTTCACGTGACGATCTGACTCCACTTTCCGGGTCCAGCGTGGATGGCGATCTAGGACATGACCTGGCCGTCGACACTAGGGAAGATAATGAGATGCCGGCGGGCACCCATGCGGCAGGCGGCCACGTGGGCGACGATCGATCCCTAGCGGTCGATAATGGTGGGCCATCGGGAAACCCCGGGCAGGTGTGTGAGGCGGCTCGAGGGGACCCAATGCAACTGGCGTTGGCCCAACTGCTTAGCCAGGGAGACTTGGCTAAGGCGATCACGTCGGCGGTGGAGGAGCAGGCGGCTCGCATCTTCCGAGGCGTGGAGGAGAAGTTGCGCCACGCGGGTGTCTCCCCTAAAACTGGAGGCGCCAGTGGGGCAAATTTTAAGACGCCCAAGGGGCGCCCTCGTACACATCATGGTGGGTGTTGTGGTGGGGAGTGCGCCTCTAGCGCGAGCGTGGCCAGCAGCGCGAGGGCGGCCCGAGCGGGTGGGGAGATTGTGGACCAGTTCGATCCCGACGATCGGGATTGTAACATCGATCGCTGGCTCCACAAGATCGACCAGCTGGGCCGTATCCATGGTTGGTCCGAGTACGAGAGGTCGTGTTACATGCAGGCGAAACTACGCGGGGCGGCGAAGACGTGGTTTAACCGCCTCGACGACTATGACCTCTCGTGGGGAGAGTGGAAGAAGGCCCTGCGTCGCGCCTTTCCACGGCGGCATGATTTTGCGGAGTCATTGGAGGAGCTGGTAGCAAGGCGTAAGCTGCCAAGCGAGTCCATGACGAAATATTATCATGCCAAGCTGGCATTGTGTGAAAGGTGCGGGTTTACGGGAGAGAAGGCCATCTCCTGTATAATCAAGGGCCTCCCGCTCGACCTACAGGCGAATGCTCGGGCCTTCAAGTGTACGACTCCCGGTGACCTGTACTCGGGATTTCTGGGTGGGTTGGATCGCTATCAGGCGAGTGGCCAACCCCACCCACCAATCTCACGAGGGAGAGAACCGGAGAGGGTTCCTGGAGAGGGAAGAAAGCGCGCTCGTGTGGACAGCAGGCAACAGGCACATGGCGCAGTGAAGCGTCGGGTCCGGTGCTTTAACTGCCAGGAGTGGGGGACCCATATGAGCCGGGACTGTCCAAAGGCGAGGCAAGATCGGTGCCAACGATGTGGCAAGAGCGGCCACTCGAGATCGATCTGCCCAACGCGAGCCGCAGGAGAATCTCAGGACCACACTGCTATGGTAAGGCTTGTAGATAGTAACAGTAGTAATGTCTATAAGAAGGCCGCATGGACCAAGGATGAGAAGCGCATCACAATCTATATAGATACAGGTAGTGAGTATAACATTGCCACAGTGCAGTGTGCCCAGCAGGCGGCTGAGGGAGGGATGCGTCCAACATCAGTGGTCTTGAGGGGTTTTGGTGGCGGTACAATTCTTGGTACAGGTGAGGTCACTTTGAATATTAGAGTGGATGCGATTCAGCTCCAAATTGACGCCATTGTGGTCACTAGTGGTCTGTCAGACGTGGACTTACTTCTGGGACAGCCAGCACTGCAGGGTGACGTGGTATTGGTTGTGTCTGGAGGAACAGCCACCTTGTCGCGGGCAGAACCTAGTGTTCTCACCAGTGAGTTAGATGTGGAAGCCATGGTGAATGGCTCCGACCGGTACCAGGTAAGAGCATGTTCAGATGTTTTGTTAGCTCCAGGTTCAACCACCATGGTTAATGTCAGGGTAGTAGGCGCAGACCCTGGCACAGAGGTTTTTGTGGGAGCCGGAGTCATGAGGAAAGGGGTACCTGGATTGCAGTGCCGAACGTGGTAATACCATCACATGGAGAACAACAGGTGGAGGTATGTAATCTGGGTCCGAAGCCCCTGCTCTGGAAGGCAGATCGTGTGTTTGGCGAGAGCTCATCAGTGTGATACTCGTCACACGTCACAGGTAAATCGGGTGTTGGCAGATAACCAGCGGGGTGTTGAAATGGATTTCTCCAAAATTGATATAGGCGATATCAATGAGGGTGAGAGAATACAGCTGGTTAACCTGCTACAAAGGAAGGCGATCTGCTTCTCGACTGGCGACAATGATCTTGGGCTAACTCATCTAGGCGAGATGAAGATTCAGGTAACCTCGGACAAGCCAGTGTACCATCGTCCGTACCGGCTTTCTTTTGCAGAAAGGGAGAAGGTACGCGAAAAGGTGCAAGGGCTGTTAGCGAGTGGGGTTATTCGTGAATCCGAGTCTGAGTATGCGAGCCCCATACTCCTAATACCAAAGAAAAATGGAGACATTCGAATGTGCTGTGACTTCAGGGCACTTAACCGGTAACGATTAAGGATAGGTATCCGATGCCCCTAGTGAGCGATCAGCTGGATAAGCTGGCAGGGAGGTGTTACTTCACAACCCTAGATCTGGCGCAGGGTTATCACCAAGTCCCAATGCACCCAGACTCAATCCAAAAGACAGCTTTTGTTACTCCTGATGGCCACTATGAATATCTGAGGGTCCCGTTTGGGTTGGCGAATGCCCCAGCAGTGTTTCAGCGAGTGATAAACAAAATGCTGAGTGGACTGGGTACGGATACTGTACTTGCCTACATGGATGATCTTTTGATTCCATCCACGGCGGTGGAACCTGGTCTGGTCCTTCTGGAGAGAGTGCTGGAGATGGTGGCTGAGGCAGGACTGAAGCTGAACTTATCAAAGTGCTCCTTCCTGAAGGACCGATTGGAGTACCTGGGTCATGAGATCAGTGCAGTAGGGGTGAGTCCAGGAAGGAGGAAGGCGCAGGCGGTGAGTGAGTTCCCAGTCCCCGAGAATGTACATGGCGTAAGGCAGTTTCTGGGATTGGTGAGTTATTTTCGTAAGTTTATTCGAAATTTTGCAGTCTTAGCCAGACCACTGACTGACCTCACTCGGAAGGATGTCCCATGGTGTTGGGGACCTAACCAGGTAGAAGCCTTTCAGACATTGAAATTGTCTTTGGTGGAGAGGCCAGTCTTGGCCCTGTATGATAGTGCAGCCGAAACTGAAGTGCACACGGATGCCTGTAAACTGGGGCTTGGTGGAATGTTACTGCAGAGGCAGAAGGATGACAGTCTTAAACCTGTGTTGTATTTCAGCCGAGCTACTAGTCCAGCAGAGCAGGTCTACCACAGTTATGAACTGGAGACACTGGCGTTGGTGGAAACGGTCAAACGTTTCCGGGTTTACCTGGTAGGTATTCACTTTAGGGCGGTCACTGATTGTTCTGCAGTACGTGCGACCATGCTGAAGAGGGACCTGGTGCCACGAGTGGCCCGGTGGTGGATGGCTTTGCAGGAATACGACATGGAGTTGGAGTATCGTCCTGGAGCCAAAATGCAGCATGTAGACGCATTGAGCAGGAACCCGGTGAATGTGAATCTGGTAAGCTTGTCTCATGATGATTGGTTTTTGACTGTGCAGTTGCAGGATGACAAGGCGCAGGCGATAGTCACAGCATTGGCTGAGAATACAGCAGACAAGGGCCTCAAGGCGGATTATGTGATGCAAGATGGCAGATTGTATCGAAAGACCCAGGTGGGGAAGAGGCTATACGTGCCAGCAATGACAAGGTTTAACCTATTGCGTAAGCATCACGATGAGGCTGGTCATCCAGGATATGAGAGGTGCCTGAAGTTCCTCAAGGAGACTTACTGGTTTCCGAGGATGGGACGTTTCGTGCGTAAGTACGTAGATGCATGTCTCAGGTGTGCGTTCAGCAAGGGTGACTATGGGCGGCGGGAAGGCGTCCTGCATCCCATTAGGAAACCCTCTGTGCCCTTGGACATGGTGCATGTGGATCACCTTGGCCCTTTTGCAAGGAGTGCAAAGGGTCACAGCTATGTGCTGATGGCGGTGGATTCCTTCACTAAGTTCACTTGGGCGAAGGCTACCCGGACTCTACGTTCGGCAGAAGCCATTGAGAAATTGAGAGAGATATTTGGCGAGTTTGGATATCCAAGGAGACTGATCTCCGATCGGGGACTGGCGTTTACCAGCAAGGCGTTTGCTGAGTTTCTGGCGGAACGAGGTGTGCGGCATGTCCTCAATGCTATAGCAACACCTCGGGCGAATGGTCAGGTGGAAAGGCAGAATCGAACAATCCTGAGTGCGATTGGTGCCAGCACAGACTGTGAGACCCGATGGGATGAGAAACTGAGTGAGATTGTGTGGGGAATGAACCGTTGTGTTAATGCGAGCACTGGGTTCTCCCCAGCACAGCTCATGTTTACTCACCAAGAGGGTGCTGTGGCGGATTTGTCTGGTGGAGTGCAGGCGGCAGAGGTGGCTGAAAGGGGTGAAACCCTTGGGCATATACAGCAAGCTGTCAAAAGGCGAAGGGACAAGACGATGGAGAACCTGACCAAGGCGGAGTTGGCGATGAAAGCGCGCTACGACCGAAGGCGTAAGGTCGCAACCAAGTACAAGGTGGGAGACTTGGTGTTATGGCGAGAGGCGAACACGTGTTCTGGCGAAAAAGGGGTGAACCGAAAATTACTGAACAAGTATGGTGGTCCCTATAGAGTTTCCAAGGTGTTGGGGAACGACCGGTACCAGGTGAGTACTGTAAAAGGCATGCGCGGGTACCGGAACTTCACAGCAACTGTGGCTGTGGATTCTCTCAGGCGATATCATAGTACTGTTCCGGGCGATGAGCAAAAAGACTATGATAGCGACGGCAATGAGGCCGTTGAGGATCGACAGGATCTGATTGATCTGCTTGAGAGCTGAGCAATTAATGAGGGCATTAATGTTTGCAGGATGGTCGAGTGTAAGCAGCGATCATCGAGCAGCACTGGGTTTCCAGCGAGTACGCGTGACCGCTCGATAGATGGCAGGCTGGAGCCCAGGAGTGCAGGAAGCTGCCCACCAGGTGGCAGCAGAAGGCGGGAGAGAGAAGGTTGGCAACACGGCCGGAAGGCAGGGGGAAGGGGAAGAAGCCATCGAGGGGCATTCTTGGTGTGCGTGCTGTAGAAGATAGACGTGACTGTGTGTGTTGCGATTACCACGTGTTTCTATTATTGCCCATACTTCGTTACTTCTTCGTTTTACAAATTATTATTTAGTTCTTAAATAAACATATGGTTGATGAAAATACCAAACTTTAGAATACTTCAGATTTTCGCCTGAGCAGTTTTATCAGGTTTTAAATTTAATAAAAGAAATTTGTGTACATCCATAATATCCCCAAGATACAATATTTACAGCTAATATTTATCTGTTGACTAAGTTCAAGCCACAATAACTTTTTTCTGTACATCTCTGTACTACTTCATGCTCATATTGTATAGAACTCGATGATTTGCAACAAAACTATCTAACTATCGTCGTTAAAATTGGAAAGTTATAAAACAAGTACTGTATTTCCGACATTTTATCATAAAATCTTAGTTTGTTTTTAGCAATTACACCAATGAGTACGGGTAATATCTTCTATATTGTTTGTTTGCGCTGGCAAATTGCGTCCCGGATTCAAGTAATTCCAATACACGACGCGACATGTCAGCGCAAAATTTTTCGCGCCAGCAATTTGCGTTGTACATAAACCACATCCATTTAAATACATGTGGCGCAATTTTTGCACTGGCGCTTTGCGTCGTAGATAAACCATAGCATTAAACTAGCGTGCGCCTGAGTTTACAGAGCCAGCGATAACCCACCACCGAACCACATATCGATAATAATAATAATAAATGCGCACTAAGTTTTCGTGGAAAAACTGCACTTATGCTACGATTTATTATACAGCGTGTCGCGCCCGACGTGACTCAATCTCGCGTTACGCTCGGCGTAATACAGGTTTTCGCATGGAGCGCATACCGTACAACGCTTATGTTTATGGAATTGTCGCCGGATGGCACCACATATATGAGAAATCAATATGACCAACGTTCATAATAAATTTCCAAATGTGTTTACAAAAATGAATGTACACAAACCTGTCCCTACATAAACTAATGATATAAATTACATACATACTATTTTGTAAACTATAAACTAATCTGATGTACACTAAATTGACCCATCGGAACCTATCAAAATGAAGCGATTGAACATTTATTTCTTAAAAGAATGATGAGATAAGGATGCAGTGGATTAGTAGGAAAATGGTGGAACATATACAAAATTATCAGATTAAATGGTTCCAACCAGAGATAACCCACTGGTTCCAACACGTCCAGAGAATGTCAAATTCCCGTTTACCACCTCAACCCTAAAGGAGAAGAGATCTCGGAAGACCCTTCAACCCAGAGATAACCCACAATCGAACCACATATCGATTATAATAGTAATAAATGCGCACTAAGTTTTCGTGGAAAAACTGCACTTATGCTACGGTTTATTTTACAGCGTGTCGCGCCCGACGTTACGATCGCCGTAAGCGATGGAGCGCATACCGTACAGCGCTTATGTTTGTGGAATTGTCACCAGATGGCACCACATATATGGGAAATCAAAATGACGAACGTTCATAATAAATTTCCAAATGTGTTTACAAAAATGAATGTATACAAAACTGTCCCTGTATAACCTAATGAAATAAATTACATACATACTATTTAGTAAACTATAAACTAATCTGATGTACACTAAACTGACCCATCGGAACCTAACAAAACGAAGTGATTGAACATTTATTTCTTAAAATATGGTTTGGAATTAAATGCAAATGTTACTCATACACACACATATGTCCAGCCATCTAATGGATTTAATTTTATAAGCGTTCATGTATGCCGACTTCAATTCTACGGAAAAAGTGCCTAGAGCAACTGCATCATATGAATGTTGTATGGAAAATTACAGAATAAATTATTCTTTAGTTCTTAAATACACATATGGTTGATGAAAATACCAAATTTTAGGATACTTCAGATTTTCACCTGAGCAGTTTTATCAGGTTTTCAATTTAATAGAAAACGAAATTTATGTACATCCATAATATCCCCAAGATACAATATTTACAGGTTTTAGTTTTCTCTTGACTAAGTTCAAACCACGATAACTCTTTTTTCTGTACATCTGTGTACTGCTTAATGTTCATATTGTATAGAACATGTATAGAACTCGACGATTTGCAACAAAACTATGTAACTTTCGTCCTTAAATTTGGAAAGTTATAAAACAAGTACTGTATTTCCGACATTTTCATAAAATCTTAGTTTGTTTTTAGCAATTACACCAATGAGTACGGGTAATATCTTCTATATTCTTTGTTTGCGCTGGTAAATTGCGTCCCGGATTCAAGTGATTCAAATACACGACGCGACATTTCAGCGCAAAATTTTTCGCGCAAGCAATTTGCGTTGTAGATAAACCACCACCCCCACCACCATTTATATACATGGGAAGTAATTTTTCCGCGGGCGCTTTGCGTCGTAGATAAACCATAGCATATGATCCACGTTCTCTATGCAATCCGCAACATAGCTTCGTTCTCTATGCAACATAGAACAATCGTTCTTTATGGAACATGAGAGTTCTCTATGGATCCGACCAAGAGAACTATGATATAGAATCTTCGGTGAACCGCAAGGCAACAACGTACGAAGCAAGTCCGGTGAAAATTTCGACGCATTTTGTGTATTCCTCGGACGACAATAAATAATTTAGAGAGGAGTAAATCACCATCTCCAACTGAAAAAATGGATGACTTATGGCCCTCATTTGAAAATAAAGGAACCTTCGATGGTACAGTAAGTTATGTTTTATTTATTTTTGTAAGCATTTCTATATATTGTTTATAAATATGTTCTGGCTGAACTGTAGTTTATGACTCACCATGTAACATTTATTAACACTTGCATTAGTTACATTTTCTGTTTCTACTAACACTCGCTATTATTTTAACGTTTTGTAACGATTTTTAAAACTTCAGCTGAAGTTTCCATTAAGCGCAGTTAGAAATTTTTAAGTCCCATGCAGACACCCATGTGCATTCGCCAACAGGGTTTTATTTTCAGATTATTTTCCAACCTTTACAATAATTCTCAATGGCGGCTGGCCCTAAAAATCTGATGTGTGCTGCTGTAAAAATTAACATAAAATAACGTATGTATGAATTAATGGAAAAAGTCCAGTATTTGGCGGACACGAATTCTTCAAAGGGAAAAAGTCGGTTTTATGTCTCTCAGGAATTCTTCTAAGTTCCACAGAATCGCAGCGCGCATGCGCGAGTTGCTGTAATGGTTAATATAGACTCCGGTAGTCGGCGTCACCAACTTTGGGAATACATTTCCAGATGCAAAAAAAAAAAAATGGACGTTAACTAACTTGCCATTTTCTTACTAAACAAAACAATTTACGGATGTGGTCGGTTTTATGTCTCTCACATTTCTACACTTACATTCTTATGCCACTGATGCACTAAACACTTGTAAACACGTTTTGTACTGTTTTAAACATTTTGCAATGATCTTCAAGCTTTCTTCACAATATTTTATATTTATATATTTACGTAAAACATGATCGTGGATACATTACTTCCTTGCTACTTTCCCATGTTGTTCCAATGTTGCCACCATTTGAAAATAATTTAAAACTATATTTAGTGTTAGTGTACATAAAATTAGTTTATAGTTCATTAAATAGTACACATGTCAATTGCTTTGTTACGTTAGGAAATGGGAAGTTGGTTTACGTCCATTTTTAAGCATTTGGGAATAAATAATATGCATGTAAATTGTTTTCTTTAGTTAGAAAATGGCAAGTTAGTTATAGTCCATTTTTTTTTTGCGTTTGGAAATTTATTCCCAAAGTTGGTAACGCCGACTACCGGAGTCTATATTAACCGTTACAGCAACTCGCGCATGCGCGCTGCAATTCTGTGGAACTTAGAAGAATTCCTGAGAGACATAAAACCGACTTTTTCCCAATTTACATGCATATTATTTCTTCCCAAATGCTTAAAAATGGACGTAAACCAACTTCCCATTTCCTAACGTAACAAAGCAATTTACATGTGTACTATTTAATGAACTATAAACTAATTTTACGTACACTAACACTAAATATAGTTTTAAATTATTTTCAAATGGTGGCAACGTTGGAACAACATGGGAAAGTAGCAAGGAAGTGATGTATCCACGATCATGTTTTACGTAAATATATAAATATAAAATATTGTGAAGAAAGCTTGAAGATCATTACAAAATGTTTAAAACAGTACAAAACGTGTTTACAAGTGTTTAGTGCATCAGTGGCATAAGAATGTAAGTGTAGAAATGTGAGAGACATAAAACCGACCACATCCCTTCAAAGTTCCACAGTATCGCAGTGCGCATGCGCAAGTTGCTGTAATGGTTAATGTAGCTTCCGGTAGATGGCTCTGCAGTCGGTGTTACCAACTTTTGGAATAAATTCCCAAATGCTAAAAAAAAAAGGACGTAAACTAACTTGCCATTTCCTAACCAAAGAAAACAAGGGTGAGGTACGTTATTTGGCGGTCACAATTCTACACTTACATTCTTATGCCACTGATGCACTAAACACGTTTCGTACTATTTTAAACATTTTCTAAACATTTCTTACGATTTTTAAATATTCATAAATTACGCGAAATTTGTGCATCGGGTTCTAGAGACGCGGAAATACTTGTAACATCCGCTAGGTGGCTCTCAAATCTGAGTTACCAATATATGAAAATAATTTGAAACCATATTTAGTGTTAGTGTACGTAAAATTAGTTAATAGTTTATTAAATAATACGCATGTAAATTGTTTTGTTAGGTTAGGAAATGGGAAGTTGGTTTACGTCCATTTTTTTAGCATTTGGGAATAAATAATATGCATGTAAATTGTTTTTGGATAAGGTTGAGAAACCGACGCACACAAATTCTTCTAAGGGGTGTGCTATACAAACCATTGCACAAAATTTTCAATCTTCTTATGCCACTGATGCACTAAACACTTTTAAACATTTTGCAACACTTTTAAACACGTTTTAAACATCTTCCAATGTTGCAACAATCTTTTTTTTATATTTATATATTTACGTAAAACATGGTCGTGCTACATTGCTTACTTGCTACTTTCTGCTATTTTCCCTATTCCTATGTTGTTCCAACGTTACCACCATCAACAACCCAAAATACTCCAGATGTTGCCAACATCACTTCCACGTTCCCTGGATTTCACCTATGTTAGAGTAATTGATTTGTGTTACAGTAATTGATTTAGGTTTGGTTAGCTTTTAGGTTCCTTGCTTTTTAAATGTGATTCCATGTTCCCTGGATTTCACATACGTTATAGTAATTGATTTGTGTTACAGTAATTGATTTAGGTTTGGTTAGCTTTTAGGTTCCTTGCTTTTTAAATGTGATTTGATACGTAAAAGACAAGTTCTGGGAATTTTGTGTCAATGTTGGTCATACTGATTTCACATACATATACTGCCAATTGCTGAAGGTTGCATTAATCTTTCTGGGATTAAATGAAGCACAAGCGCATGCGCACTGGGATTTTATAGAACTTAGAAGAATTTATGTGCGACGGTAAGTATAGCTTATCCCTTCTAAGTTCTGCAGAATCGCAGTACACATGCGGGAGTTGCTGTAATGGTTAATGTAGCTTCCGGTAGATGGCTCTGAAGTCTGTGTTACCAACTTTGGGAATAAATTCCCAAATGCTAAAAAAATGGACGAAAACTAACTTTCCATTTCCTAACCTAACAAAACAATTTACATGCATATCATTTAATAAACTATAAACCAATTTTACATACACTAACACTAAATAGGGTTTGGAATTATATTCAAATGTTGGTAACTCCAATTTGAGAGCCACCTAGCCGATGTTTACATGAAGCATGTCTGCGTCTCTAGAACCCGATGCACAATATTTGCATAATTTATAAATATTTAAAAATTGTAAGAAACATTTATAAAATGCTTTCAAAATGTTTAAAATAGTACCAAACGTTATTATAAATGGTTGAAAAAGTGTTTAGTGCATTAGTGGCATAAGTATGTAAGATGAAAAATTGTCAGTTTATCAACCTCAGCCCATGATTTATCTGTGTTATAATATTCACATTGTACCTAAAACGCTAAGATATATAACATTATTCATGTGCTTATTCAAAGTTAAAATTGGGAAACACATTATGAGGTTCTTAATTAATAAATTAATGAGTCATTTTAACATCTTACCTCATATTTCATGTTTTATCAAACACGGTAACTATAGTTTTCAAATGATCTTGTCATTCATTTTCAACCGCCATTATGACTCATTTGAAAACTATAGTTACCGTGTTTGATAAAACATGAAATATGAGGTAAGATGTTAAAATGACTCATTAATTTATTAATTATTCATGTGTTTCATATTTTCACTGTTTTTTTTTAATTAAGATGCCCTAAATCTGTCACACCGACTGTACTCCATGCATCACTGTTACCAAAAAGCAGGCTTGGGAAACAAAAGAGAGCATTGACGATTTTATTATTAATTTAACACTTCTCATAGAAGGATAAATTATATTTGAAGAGAAAAATTTTCGCCTAGACCGGGACTCGAACCCGGGACCCTTGGCTTTCCGGGCCAAGTGCTCTACCAACTGAGCTACCGAGGCGAGTTACGATCTAGACGCAAATTTTTCTCTTATGTACGTTGATAATTCCCTCGCGCCAAATGCTTGAAACCATAGCTTCTATCTTTGCAAATGGCGGCTTCTTAGTTAAGAAGACATCGCCTCGGTAGCTCAGTTGGTAGAGCACTTGGCCCGGAAAGCCAAGGGTCCCGGGTTCGAGTCCCGGTCTAGGCGAAAATTTTTCTCTTCAAATATAATTTATCCTTCTATGAGAAGTGTTAAATTAATAATAAAATCGTCAATAGAAGCCCTACTGGCTATAAAGTAGTGTTAAATTCCCAATAAATGTCTTCTTAACTAAGAAGCCGCCATTTGCAAAGATAGAAGCTATGGTTTCAAGCATTTGGCGCGAGGGAATTATCAACGTACATAAGAGAAAAATTTGCGTCTAGATCGTAACTCGCCTCGGTAGCTCAGTTGGTAGAGCACTTGGCCCGGAAAGCCAAGGGTCCCGGGTTCGAGTCCCGGTCTAGGCGAAAATTTTTCTCTTCAAATATAAAAGAGAGCATCCCTAATTTCTCATCAACTCACCCAATCATGGTCATACAGCTTTTTGTTGAACTGTAATGTGTAAGTCAATTTATTTGATACTGTTTTTTGTGTTATATTGAGGTTCGGTGTAGGCCTACCTAATTGTTTTATTTGAATTTTCTCTTCGAATTGTCTGCTGGAGAAAGATGTTTTCTATAAATTGTCTGCAGAATTTTCCATCTCTTATATATGGCCTTACCTCACAAAGAACGACCTTAAGAACATAGAGAAAATTAAGTCAGTCTATCTAAAGAGAATACTATGTATATCCAAAATTTACACGCTCCCGACTGGCATATGAACTCTCAGGAGAGACCTTTTTCATAGAACAATTGCGAATGCTGATACTCTTACCATCCACCGCAGCCTACCGAGATCTACTAGCAGAGCTCCAAGCTAAGAAAAAAGAAATTTGGATAGAATTTTACGCAACAGAAGCAATGGTAAATCGAACGTGGATGGCTACAAACCAAGATCATCGCCATTTTGTAAATTCCCTAGCAGTACATGGATACCATCACAAAGTGTGTAAAATGAAGACCTACCATGACCCAGGCGCAGCATGCATGTGCGAGTTTTGTGAACTATCTTGCGATCGTTACCACGTCACAGCATGTAAAAAACGACCCAAATCATTAATTGAGACCTGCACAGATTCATAATGATTGCAAAAGCAAAGTGAACTAATAAAACTCTAATGCACAACTTGTGCGCATTTTCGTTTATATATATAAATTGTCTGCAGAATTTTCCATCTCTTATAAATGTAACAAACCTGTTTCAAACACTAATTAATTATAATTTAAAGCACTTCGAACCATCAAATTTCACTTTTACATTCAAAATAGCACTGTGTCGTTCTCAACAGAAAACATACATACGCATACTGAATGAACAAATGTTAGGAAGGCCAGAACCCCGCAAAAATGTGGTAGTCAACTGTGATTTCTTTGGTTTTGCTTAAACGTATTCAGAAACAACTAAATGTGAATTATATTTGTATATTAAATTTGGGAATTTTTAATATTATGAGGTTCAATTAATAAGAATTAAATGAATCGTGATTTCTTCTTACCTCATACTTCTATGTTTTGTTAAACACAGCACTGCAGTATCGGTGACCCATTATCACCATCGTCAGCTGTTTTCACGACAGTCAATTTTTTCTTTTTTTGCCGGTAATTATCCAAACAGCCATCTGGTGTTCTTTTGAAGGAATTACTCTCCGAACTGCCAGCAGATGGCAGTTTGGATAATTACCGGCAAAGAAAGAAAAAATTTACAGTCGTGAAAACAGCTGATGATGGTGATAATGGGTCACCGATACTGCAGTGCTGTGTTTAACAAAACATAGAAGTATGAGGTAAGAAGAAATCACAATTCATTTAATTCTTATCAATTATATTAAACATTTTTTCTATTGCCATATTATGCCTAATAACTATTAAATGCCTATAATAGCAAAAATAAGAGGTAAAATTATGTAGTAAATGAAAACTTTAAAAAAAAATGTAATAACATATAAAATCATAACAGTCGAAGTTGCCATCTGTACATTGGACTGGATAGTACACAGCCGCAGTCGGACAAAGTGAATATTGGTATCTGCGCATGCGTGTACGTACAATGGAAAATTGAGAGAACCAAAATTTGGTTTGTGCACACGCGCAATGCAAAATTCAATATGTCTGTGTGATTCACAGCACAATCCAAAGATATTGGAAAGAACAAGTAGAGCGCATGAAAAGCCAGCAAAAATAAAGAAACCCACACTGTTTAAAATATAATTTTTTTTGTTCGTTACCCTCACAATTAAGTGTGCTGCAGCACATGAGTGACCGCCACTGATAATTCTACATTTTTCAATACATTTTTCTATATTTAACTATATATGTATAGTCCACAGACGGAAGAGAATGAAAGCACGTGACGAATGGGGGCACAGGGAATTGTAAGCAATACCTGAGGATATAGGAACAGTCGTGATGGCACTCACATCTGTAGTTTATTTCAGACGTATTCAATTTTGTGTTTTACGGTAATTAAATTTGCTCTTCTTATTCATTTTAGATACTTTATATTTTAATGTTTCCTAGTTCACTGTGAGGTAAGGGTGATGATTAAAATTTTGAAGAGTGGTTGATTTCAAATACCTAGGAACAATAATTACAAGTAGGAATGAGATGAACAAAGGAATTAAACACAGGCTCAAAATATGAAAATGCAAGTCATTATGCATTACTGACACTCATTGTCCCAACTTTTCTAAAAAAAACCAAACTGAAAAATATATAAAACTATTAGGAAAAACTGCACTTAAACTAGCGTGAAATAGTTTCAAAATCCTATAGAACAACTGTGTGGAGCCAGCGAAAACCCACAATCGAACCACATCGATTATCATTCTCGATTACTATCCGTCGCCAAGAAATTTAAATGACCAATATTTGCAATAAATCCCCAAAACAGTTAAAATATATTAATAATATTAAAATTACCAAACTTTATTAAAAATGGGTGTACACATACTTATCACTCCCTAATGCTGATCCAACCAGCGGTAACCCAAAACAGCGATAGAAAAATCATAGACTAAGTAATATACTCTGTGGAGAAAATAGCAGTTAGCATCACAATATTGTCTAACAGTGTCATAATATTGTGATTTGCATATTTAAATAAATACTTCAAAATTGTCTAATGTTATAAAAATTGCTTGAAAAAGTTTAAAATATTAAATAATGTTAGTAAATACAGAAGAAGAGCTATAGTTTACAAAATTATAACTGAAAAATCAAGCGCTAGTAGAAGTGCAGTTCAGCCAAACTATTATTCTCAAAGTTTATATTATGTAGATGCGGAAATGGACTTTAGAATTTGAGAAAAAGTTATTTGAGAAATGTTTTGACCAAACTGAGGACATGCAAATGAGAAAACTACATAACAGAGCTACGAGGGCGGATCGGAAAGTAACGCACAATAATTTTTTTTAAAAAAAGTTTAATAGTAAAAAAAAAGCAAAAAAAAATCACAAATGAATTTACATCTTTTACCTACTTTTCGACATAGTCACCAACTTTCTCAACACATTTTTCCCATCCTGTTACCAGTTTCAATATGCCCTGTTCGTAGAAGTCTGTTTGGTTGGCGGATCGGAAAGTAACGCACAATAAATTTTTTTTTTTAAAGTTTAATAGTAAAAAAAAGGAAAAAAATCACAAATGAACTTACATCTTTTACCTACTTTTCGACATAGTCACCAACTTTCTCAACACATTTTTCCCATCGTGTTACCAGTTTCAATATGCCCTGTTCGTAGAAGTCCGTTTGGTTGGAGTGTAGCCATCTGCGCACTGCCGGCCGGAGCGTGGCGAATCACTAAGGTTCACGCATCACTCTTGGAAGAATGTGCACCACCTGAAGACATTGCTACGGTCCATACAATCATCCCCATACACGTCACGCATGTCCCTATGAATTTCACTGGGTTTATGCCCTTTGGCCCACAAAAATCGAACAACACTTCTCTGTTCCTCACAGGTGGACGACTGTAGCATGCGCGCCATCTTTGTTGCATAGTTCAGCTTCTCTCGCAAGAGGTGCACCTGAGAAAAAAAATACCATCTGTAGTGAAAACTTCAAACTATACCTCTGTGAAATTTCAATATTCTAGCTGCAATACCAAGGCAGAAAAAAATTATTGTGCGTTACTTTCCGATCCGCCCTCGTAAATGATATTCATGGGGAAACCAGTTATAATAAGAAATGTTAAGTCTCATAGACTGTGATGGGCAGGATTTGTGAAATGTGACACGAATGGAGAATGAAAGAGGAGCATGGAAACTCCCTTGTAGGAAAATCAAGAGGAAAGCTTCCGGTTAGTAGGCCAAGAATGAGGCAAGAGAATAGCATTAAGCATGATTTGAGGGAAGTAGATTATACAGGGGAATTGGAAAACGTTAGTTCAGGATATCTTATTTCTGCGCAACCATGAACCTATGGGTTTGATAGTGCCAGTGAGTTAGTTTCAAAATGTGTGATGAGGAATGGAGATCAGGAGAATTCTAGTATTTAATTACTCAAGAATGAATAAATTAAACATGTTGCTAATTATTGTGGTCTATCAGAACACAGTATATTAAAAATAAGATGGTGAAATTCTTTGTGCAGAAAGAGACCTCGTGCTAAGAAACATAAATTTCATTGCGACGATTTTGATGGGAGGGTGATTCAGGATTAATTAGAGACTTTTATTTAAAAAATAGTTCCTACAGCTACAAAACTCCATGAGGAAATAAAAAAAAATAAGACTTCCCCTGGCATGTAGACACATTAATGAAGTTTCTTGGAATGGGTGATCTGCAATGGACAGTTTTGTCATATTAATAGAGAAGCGTGGATTGTCCGTCAGACTCGGAAGTAACATGCCCACTCGGCATCTAAATGAAGGTAAGTTATAGTTCAATCCTTCATGATATAATGTGCTGAGTATGAAATACCTACTGCTTTCATTCACTTCGTGTGTAGACTATAACATGAGGACGTGGCAGCCATGTTGATTTAACGAATATTCCATACAACAACAGTGCAGCCAACATAGAGTATGTACTTCAGAATTTCAGAATGTACTATTTATTTTTGGGCATTGCATTCTTTCACATGTTAGAGTGCTTAAATTGTGTTAGGTTAGCTTTTAGGTCTGTCTTCTACAGGTTAGAGTACTTCAATTCCAGTAAGTTAGCATTTAGGTTCGTTAAATAGTACTCACATGTAATACGAGCCATACAAAGCTTATATCAAAATTCTAAAATCAAAATTAAATTACCAGATGGAGAAATAACAGAACACATAAACACAGGCAAAGGTGTTCGACAAGGATGTGGACTATCTCCACTCTTATTTAATATATATATTAACAGAATAGTGCAAGAATGGAAACAAACAGTAAACAGTGGAATTTCAATAACTAGGAATAAAATAATTCAAACAATATTATATGCTGATGATCAAATAATATTATCAGATTCCGAAGATAGCTTACAAATAGCAGCATATCAATTATTCAAAATTGCCAGCAAAATGTAATATGAAAATTTCCACAACAAAATCCAAAACAATGGCAATGTGTGGAAAAATCATACAACGGGTGAAAATTGAGATTGATGGAAAAAATTATAGAACAAGTGTCAGATTTTCTCTTACTTAGGAAGTGTAGTTGCAGAGTATAAGAGCGACATTGATTCAAAATTACAAAAATATAATAAAATGAATGGGGTAATACGAAGAGATTTTGGTAAACAGATGAGGACAGAGACAAAACTAAGATTACATAACATCACATCAAACGCTGCTCTAAAATATGGAAGTGAAATTTGGATTTTAAATAAAAGAAACACTCATAAACTTCAAGTAAGCCAAATGCGCTTCTTACGATCATTGTTAGGAGTTAATAGACTGGATCACCAAAGGAACACTATTATCAGAGGAAAACTTGGAGTAACAAGTTTAAATGAAGATATACAAAGATACCAACAAGAATGGAAAAATCATCTGAGAAGAATGGCAAGAAATAGACTTCCAAAATTGGCATTCCAATATACCCCAACTGGACATAGGGACCAAGGAAGACCAAAACATCGGTGGAAAGATCAAGACCATCTTCGCTAGGTTTACCGTACAGGCCACATGGCCTAAAACGAATTTGTTCATGATGATGATGAAATAGTATGTATATAATATTTAATTTTAGGAAGTTATATTTTGAGGTTATTTTAATTATATTATTTTTGGTCTGGACATCTTACCTCAATATTAATGTTGATTTGTTCTTGAACATGTTTCAAAACAATTCTGTTTTATCTTCAGCTGATGATAAGGTAAGATGTCCAGACCAAAAATAATATAATTAGTATGTATATGTTGGCTGCATCGCGTTATTCCATAGAGTAAACCGCTTCACGTTTGTTGGCACATGCGCGTGGTGTCTGCCTGGGACTTAGAAAAATGTCTCACCGTATTTAATGGAAACTTTATCCAAAACTTTTTTTTTTTTCAATTCTTGAATATTTATCTTTTTTTAACTTTTACAGGAATTTATCACTACGAGGTTTAATGTATGTTAAATTCAAAAGTTTCCTACCTCTCCTCATACAAATCTTCTAAGTAGATCGTGATTTCGAGACAATAACAGTCCCATCTTCAGTACTATTTTGGTGACTTATGTTATATCGACATAAGATGAGATCGTTATGGTCTCGAAATCGTGATCTACTTAGAAGATTGGTATGAGGAGAGGTAGGAAACATTTGATTTTACCATTTTGTATATGCAAAGTCAGTAATTCCTTCTAAGTTCTACAGAACTGTAGTCTGCATGTGCAAGACTTCATTAATAGATGGCAGGACTATCTGGGCTCAACTTCAGAATATTATGCTGTATGATTTTCCATACAGCATTCTTATGACATTGTTGCACTGCATAGTTTTTCTATTTTCAATAATATTTCATAGTATTTTAGACCTTTTACAACAATTCTTAAAACTTATTTTACAATTATTGAATAGCTATCTATGTATACAAATTGTGGGAGGTTAACTCTCAATGATGTTTTCCAAATTTTTACAGAATTGCAGTGCACACTGTGCAAACACTTTAATGTTAACTGGTGATAAACAAGAGCAATTAAATTAATAATAAAAACAAACATCATGTTTGGTTGGTCATAATACCGATTGCACAGATATGTTTCTGCTATCTGATGGAATTATCTTGACTCATCCAAGTTTATTGTGGCAGGCGGAAAAAATATTTTAACAAACAAACCGTCCTTTTGTCTTTCTCCTCCTTACTATGGTGTGCCACTTCCTGTCCTTTGTATTATTTTGTTTGATTGGCAGGTAGAAAGCTGACGACCAATACGATGTATTTTAAAAAACGATCCGGCTTTCGGCGGGGTCAGTGTCAGAATGATTAACATGACAACCCTGTTCCTTTTGGGGTTACGCCTAGGAATGAGCTGTCCCTTCCTTGCCCTTCACTCATTGCATGTTGCCACTTGTGATTTATTTGGTGAAGCGGGACATAGATACGACAAATACTTCTGTGATTTTAAAAAATATCCGACCCCAACCGCTTGAGCGTTCAATGCTTAAATGACTAATTTGACAACCATGTTAAGATCTTTCACACGTGTTTAGAGATTCTCCCCCCACATTTGAAGTTGAAAAAATTCAATACGTGATCGGATGTACAGTTTTCTCCTAATCCCTTCCACAGATTCAGTAGATCGGCGACACTAGCGCTAAAACTCTTCCCCTCCGCCCGTGAACAGTTAACTTGGATGTGTAATACATTAAGCATTCGTGCATGCACACTGTGCTTCTGTAAAACTTAGAAAAATTGAGTAAGTGAGAGGCATATTCTTAATTATATTTGAAGAGAACAATTTTCGCCTAGACCGGGACTCGAACCCGGGACCCTTGGCTTTCCGGGCCAAGTGCTCTACCAACTGAGCTACCGAGGCGAGTTACGATCTAGATGCAAATTTTTCTCTTATATACGTTGTAATTCCCTATCGCCAAATGCTTTTGAAACCATTGCTTCTATCTTTGCAAATGGCGGCTTCTTAGTTAAGAAGACATTTATTGGGAATTTAACATTACTTTATAAAGCTAGTAAGGCTTCTAATGTAGTTTTTATTATTCATTTAACATTTCTCAATGAAAGATAAATTATATTTGAAGAGAAAAATTTTCACCTAGACCGGGACTCGAACCCGGGACCCTAGGCTTTCCGGGCCAAGTGCTCTACCAACTGAGCTACCAAGGCGAGTTACGATCTAGACGCAAATTTTTCTCTTATATACGTTGTAATTCCCTATCGCCAAATGCTTTTGAAACCATTGCTTCTATCTTTGCAAATGGCGGCTTCTTAGTTAAGAAGACATTTATTGGGAATTTAACATTACTTTATAAAGCTAGTAAGGCTTCTAATGTAGTTTTTATTATTCATTTAACATTTCTCAATGAAAGATAAATTATATTTGAAGAGAAAAATTTTCGCCTAGACCGGGACTCGAACCCAGGACCCTTGGCTTTCCGGGCCAAGTGCTCTACCAACTGAGCTACCGAGGCGAGTTACGATCTAGATGCAAATTTTTCTCTTATATACGTTCTAATGCATATTCTTAAGTTTTTCCACTATTTGTGCTACCGGTAGGTTTATGACCAACCTACACATAAGAAATTGCTCTACTACTTTATATTTTATTAGGTTAAGAAGGGATAAATTAGTGTATACCAAATTAGTTTGTGGCATATTGAATTATTTGTAAGTAATTTACTACATTAGGTTACGAATTTAATTTCTTAAAAACATGTGAAAGCCGGCCATACCAATAGCACAGATAGTCCTGCCACAGCCTATATGAAGCAAATTCCTAAGCCTTATGCATGTACATTATGAATATGTAGGACTGAGGTACCTCCTAGTTTTTTAATTGTTCATTTTTCATCTTCAGTCTGCACAGTTTCGACCAGCTTCTCAAAGGAAATGCATATCAGACGAATCCATTGATCCTCCAGCTGGACTAACTTTCAACAACATAGAACAAATTAAGTTGTTAGATAGTCGTGGAGTTACTGGTAAGGATATGTTACTTAGTACAAATTAAAATATTAGGTAGTTCACAAATATCTGCAACCATAATAATGTTGCATTTGACTTAAACATAATACAGTGGACACATTTTATTTCGAACTCAAGGGGGGGATTTTTAAAAATTTGAATTATCGAAACTTTGAATTAACAAAAGACGCTTTATTTTACATAGTACTGTACCCTGTAATAAATTTATTAATTAAATAAAAATAAAACGTAGTTTTATTTGATTTTCATATTTATTATATAATTCAGTGACAGCTGTTTCGGTACACTGTACCTTCTTCAGACATGTTAACAGTGTACCGAAACAGCTGTCACTGAATTATATAATAAATATGAAAATCAAATAAAACTACGTTTTATTTTTATTTAATTAATAAATATGGATTTTCATCAAGTAAACACCAACTCAATTGATTACTGTAATAAATTTATTTAATGCAAATACTGCAATTAAATGCTCTCCTTTTAATTTCCATATTTTGCCATAAAATGTGTAATCCTAGTAGTTTGACACAAGTTTAAAGCACACGACTGCTCCCCCTTAAGTGTGAATGTTTTGTTAGGCAAGTCCAGTTTCATCCTCATTAAAGATTTATTTTGATTCATAATTCCTTGTGAATTCAGGTAATCAACTAATCCACTCATTAGTTGTTTCCCTATTACCGGTAACTGAAGCACTCTCAATGCACACATTTTTTAAATGAAATGCCATTTCTTTCCTGAAAACCACTGGACCAACCTCCACTTGCTTTAAAAATTTATTGTGCGTTTCCTACTTCCACCACTTTGTAGGTTCAAACTCTCCATTATCTTTTCTGTATTCTTTATGTGGGTGGATAAAGTTTTTGGCAGTATTCCATATTCCTTGGCAATATCACACTTCTTCTTTGTTCCTTTTTCTACTTCCCTGAACACTTCAACTTTTTTTGCTAATGTTAAACTGGTGTACACTCTGTGTTTCGACATTGTGAATTAAGCCACTTCATAGTTTCGTACTGATAGTCGTTATTAACTGTATTGTAGTGTATCCCTCTTACTAATAAACCATATATAATTTTTATGCAAGGTTTATACATATTACAGTTGAAAATTCTTACTAATAAACACTGTATTAGCTGCTCAGTGTATGAGAGGTGTACAACTTTACATGGGAATCGTTATACATGCCTCCAGCCTTGTTTAAGGATTGTATAACTAGACAAAATGTCGGACTTTCATATCAACTGATTGTTTTCTTATAATATTGATGAACATTTCCTTAAATAATTATTTATGCAATGTGTATATATATATATATATATATATATGTTTTTTTTTAAATGCAGGAAAAGTCTGAAAATTGAATTAAAAGTTGACAAAATATAATCTGAAAGACACCGTATTATTATTGGAACACACTTATAACTTTTGGTAAAACAGAATGACCAACTTCTGAAAAATAGCTGATATCTATCTAATCTAAACTAACGTATCTAATATAATAATAATAAATTGGATATGTGAACATATGTGCTATAATTTAGTGATACCTGTCTAATCTAAACTAACGTATGTAATACAACATTAATAATAATAATAAATTGGAAATGAGAACATATGTGCATATAATTTAGTGATACTGCTGTGGTCTCGAGGTAGCGTCCTGCCTTGGCATGCACCTGGCCTGGGTTCGATTCCCAGTCAGGACAGGCTCCTGGGTGGGGTTTTTTCGGGGTTTTTCCTCACCTGTAAGAAAAATGTCAGGAAGCTTACGACCCAATGGTCTCCGAAAATCATTCAGCCATCATCATCCTTCACCGGTGTGGAAAGCAACGGGAAGCTACCACACCTACATCCCCTAGTAAAGCTGCAAAGCATAGCATGAAAAATGCTATGATTGTAGTGAAAGACCTGCCCTTGGGCAGAATTACTATGGATGTATGGACCTATCTAATCTAAATTAACATATATAATATTTTTTTGTTTAATTACTTCCTCCATTTTATTTCTGCAGCCTTGAATATTCCATGTGCCAATTTTCAAAGTCCTTTTTCTTAGCTTTAATCATCCTAGAGTGTTTTTCCGAGGCATGTTGTTTGGTTTTTTAGCATTTTTTTCTTTTTATGATGAATGAGGAGCTGGCCCGATGCATCAACCCCCAACCTGGGGGACGGGTAATTTTTGTTCAAGGTTTTCTTCCTCTAGCCTTTGATAGTCCAGTATCTTACTGCAAGGCAGCAGCGCTAGTTTTGGTCTGCCCTGGGTATTTTATTTCCCCAGTACCAGCCATATCTGGTGAGCATTCCCCTATCCGCCATCTGGGGAGGCGTCCGATGGGAGACTGGCAACTCCACACGGATAGAAAAGAAAAGATTGCAGTGGTATGGTCATGTCAAACGAATGCCAGAGCAAAGATTGCCAAAAATTGTTATGGAATGGATCCCAATAGAAAGGAGGAAGAGAGGAAGACCGAAGAAAACTTGGATAGAAGGGGTACAAGCAGCTATGAATATCAGAGGAATGGAGGAAGATCAATGGATGGATAGAGAGGAATGGCATTTGGTTTCCGGAAGACAGCGGCAGCTGCCATGATACCGGATGATGATGATGATTTTTTTTTTTGTTCAATGCCACCTGTTTGTCATTCGACATTTCAGATATTCTCTTCTGGCTTTGGCATATTGTAACCCACTTCTGAGGTTAGAGTGCCTGGAAGGCGGAGTTATGCTGTCCCAATGATATGATGGGTAATGATGCACCAGGGGAGGCCTTAAACCTAAACTTAATTTAATGAGGTGAATATGATATTGATGATAATGATGGCCAGATGATGTTCAGAGACCGTTTGGACCTTAAAGTATCCTGATATTTGCCTTATAGGTGAGGAAAAACCCCACCCATTAAACTTGTCCCAAGCGGGGAACGAACCTGGGCCCGCTGCGTGACAAGGCAGCACGCTACCTCGAGACCAGTGCGGTGGACACGTATCTAATATAATAATAATAATAATAATAAATTGGAAATGCAAATGTATGTGCATATAATTTATTGAGTGGTACCTTTACTATGTACAGTTAAACTCCTTGTCTTTTCTTGTGCACAATTTGAGGTGGTATTGTTCACACATGAGACTTCATATTTGTCTGCTGCTCTGTGTGAACATATTTTATAATGGAAGCCATGCATTGCATAATGGGTAACCATGTGCTCTGTGGTTTATCTATGTTATGCAGGTTCCACTGTATCATGTCCATGGTATAGAAATTTATTTATATTTTGCTGCATTTCCTTTTTTCTTTCTACTATGGCTTTTCTCAATATTATTGTTTATTTTACATTTTTTAAGGTCTTGGTGCATACAATCCCACCATCTATTCTTAGGTCTTCCTCTTAATCTGGTTCCTTGAGGTTGCAGGCAGAAGATTTGTTTCACTATTCTATTATTTGGCATTGATAATGTCCAATCCATCTCAAATGGTCAAGCCTGATATTTGTGACAATATTGAGATCTTTAATAATTGTATTAATTCTTTATTATGTCTTCTTCAGATGCTCCCAATATTCTTCTTAGTATCTTCTTTTAAAAATATTTGAATGATTATAGATATAAAAATCAAGTATCCAAGTTTCAAAACCATAAGTAACAATTGATTAATCAATGTAGGAAAGGTTCTCTAGCTAGTTTATATACTAGACAATTTTTATTCTCTCAGAGCTTATATTTAATATAATCTAACTTATACAGTGAGATCAGTATAGTTTTGGACAGCAGATGCGGGTTTATGCTGTGTGATAACGAAGGTTTACACGTGCAGGCAACAGACATGAAATGTGTGCTGACTCAGCAGTATACGAGTACATCCCATGCATTTATAGTCACAGTTAGATAGTGTGCTTCGAGTAGATAAGGTGCTCAGTCGCTTTTTCTTGTGAACTGAACGACGTGGGTATAAGTGTAAACTATATAATGACTAATTATTTTTCTACTGAACATGTATTTATTTATTTATGATCAGTTCTCAATCTGCTAGTCAAGTACAAAGACTCTTTGAAACACGATTCCCAGGTGTAAAATTTCCATCACGTTCAACAGTTCATAATATCTATAACAAATTTCTCGCAACGGGAAGTGTCGAGTCTAAGAAGCCACATAGTGTTATCACAGAAGAAACAGTAGACTACATCAGTTATCGATTGGAGCAATCTCCTAGAAAATCACTTAGGTGCCTTTCGCAACAAGTAGGAATATATTATGGCTCTGTACAAAAACGCTACTAAATTGTCAAAGTTGCATCCATATAAAATAACCAAGACACATGCTCTTCAACTGGGTGACCCTATTTGCAGGTGCACATTTTGTGAGTGGATGCTAAATAATATTCATAATGGCCTAATAGACCCACATTTAATATATTTTTCGGATGAGACATGGTTCCATCTCCATGGTAATGTGAGTTTGCAATACAGTTTTGTCATTGGGGTCCTGAGAACCCTAATATCGTATATGAAGTGCCCCTCCATGATGCAAAAATTGATGTATGTTGCACCATTAGCGGCGAAAGAATCATAGACCCCATTTTCTTTCGGAATACAGTCAATTCTCGTACATGTGTGAATGACATCTTGACGCCCTTCTTCAGGGAATTAACTGACAGGGAGCATGATTTCGCATTCTTCCAGCAAGACTCAGCTACAGCTCATACAGCTGTTATTTCAATGCGCAAATTTCACCGTGTGCTCCATGACAGAATTATTAATAGGGATTTATGGCCTGCTTGTTCTCCCATGTAACACACTGTGATTTCTATCTCTGGGGCAGATTGAAAAATTCTTCATCATCATCATAAACAAATTCGTTTTAGGCCATGTGGTGTGTACTGTAAACCTAGCGAAGATGGTCTTGATCTTTCATCAGTGTGATCATTCCAGTCTGTGCTTAAGTTTCTTCGAGTAGTAGGAAGTCCCCTGGGTTGGGTTACCAGCCATCCACAGAGCAAGACTAGTGGTAGGGCTGCTACCTTATAGCCTCTAGTCAGGCGTTCAAAATATGGAATTTCCTCCATATTTGATGGAACGGTTATACCGCCGTGACTCGGTCCCCATTACCTCGTTAGTTAAAAGCAGGGTGTACCACGTGCAGGTGAGGTTGAGAATTAGGTAGGAGAGGTTATAGAATGCACATCACTACCTCTTACACCCCGAAAAATTCTTTTTACAAGAAAAACCCACATACTCTGGAAGAACTGAAACGTAATATCTGTGACGAAATTGACATCATCAGTAGAAGCGAACTACAGTGCATTATGGAAAATTTTATAAAGAGATGTCAAAAATGTGTGGACAACGAAGGTGGACAGTTCCAGCACCTGTGGCAATAAAGTTGGTAAGTATGACAATTTGTAAGATAGTTATGAAAATGTGTATTATTGCGATCCTATGCTGTCCGTTCCCTGCCGTTGGTGTGTCAGCAGTGTATAGTGAAATCCCTGCATCTGCTGTCCAGTGCCATACTGATCGCACTGTATAACCTAATCTAACCTACCTATAATCAAATGTAACCTGAATAAACATGTTGGCAACTGTTGTTAGCAATTGGTATAGATTGCAACTAGTAGTCCATTGCAAGGTTCATAGGTACTCATCTCACTTAGAGTAGTTTAAAATTTGTAATATAAATGAGTTAGTATAGAGATAAGGAGGTAGGTATTGGCTGTATAACAGGTAGTGAGAAATAAGAAGTGAAAGAGAAGAGAGGTTGACATCTATATAAGAATTAAATGAATCATGATTTCTTCTTACCTCATACTTCTATGCTTTTTAAACACCCATTGTCACCATCGTCAGCTGTTTTCACGACCGTCAGTTCCTTCTTTTGCCAATAATCCAAACTGCCATCTGGTGTTCTTTTGAAGGGATTACTCTCCAAACTGCCATCTGGTGTTCTTTTGAATAAAATCATTTTCTAAACTGCCATCTGTTGTATTTTTGAAGAACTTTGTAATCAATCTCGGTTCGTCAGGAATCTTGAAGTTCATGATTCTAGTATGGTTTTTTTGAATATATATTTTTTCCCAAACCGTTAAATCGAAAGGTTAGATAGATGTTTTAAAAGTTTTGCTTCTTTTTCAATCCTATGATGCTCTAATAAACTATGTGCTGCTATAGCTGATTTTTCAATTTCTCCATTCTTTATGTTTCTGAAGTGTTCTTTTTTACAAGTTTCCAAGTTCCTTTTTGTTTTTCCTATATATATCCTGTTGCAATCTTTGCAATCAATTTGATAAATTCCAGATTTTTTGTTGTCTGGCGTGTTACATTTATTATTAGAAGATTACCCAGGCTGAATTTGTTAATTGGAGCCAATGTTATATTAAATTTTCTGAAAAATTTTTGAAACTTATTAAGAACTGCAGGATGGTAAGTAAATTTCTTGAATTTAACATCTTTCTTGGAATCATGTTGTAAGGTGGTGTATTCCTGTAACCTTTTCTGTTGTTTAAATTTCTTTAATTTATTCTTTATTATGTCTTCATCGAAACCATTTATTTTAGCAACATGTACAATAAAAAAAACATAGAAGTATGAGGTAAGAAGAAATCACGTTTTATTTAATTCTTATTAATTGAACTTCATAATGTTAAAAATTCCCAAATTTAATATATAAATTTAACTGACATCTATATAGTTATTTATTTCACTTGTTTGAAAGGAAAACTGGCATAAGTGCAGCTGGTCCCAAATACTTGTAAGTGATCAAATTTTGTAATTAATTAACTTATCTTGTTTTGTTCAGATAAATTATACTTTAGACCGCTGGATGAAATGAAATGGAAAATGACAAGACGACCTAAAAGAACATGGCCTTTGGGTAAGTCACAGTCCTTTATACTAAGATAAACTGGCGGCAATAGTAAAGAAGCTGGCAGTTGAACCTTACAAATTATCACACTCATGTGATTTGTACTTGTGGGGATTCTAGTGCAAATTACATTAGTAATTAGAAGAAACATTGCAAACAATTCACAAATTATTGTAACATTATGTGAATAACAACCTGAGAAATATGTGTGTGTGTGGTTTTTGTCTGAATAATGTAAGGACAATACCTGGAAGTTGAATGAGAAGTTGAGATAAGAAATAAACTAAAAAATTTCATATTAATGATATGTAACTAAAAAGTATAAATATCCCACTTCAGTCGTAAACTTAAAAAGCTAACCAAATAAACCCCCTAATCTATTATATTATTTTTAGTCTGGACATCTTACCTTATCAGCTGACGATAAAAACAGCATTGTTTTGAAACATGTTCAAGAACAAATCAACATTAATATTGAGGTAAGATGTCCAGACTAAAAATAATATAATTAAAATAATCTCAAAATATAACTTCCTAAAATTAAATATTAATTACCCCTAATCTATATTTGACCTTTTTGTATAGTATATGTTACTGTTAAATGTTATGAATTGCAACATGCTCGAGAGAAAAATTACAAAGATTCATTATATGGCAGAAATGTGAATAAATATGTTGGCAAATATGACAGAAGCACAAGATGTAACCAAGAGGTATAAATGCAGTTAGTAACTTGTTTTCTGTTCCAAGATTAATAGACCATCATTTGTGCAGTTGTGCTTAAATAACTATTTTTTTTTTCATGTAAATCCATTTCCTCTCTCTTTTTAATTTTCCTTGTGCTTATTTTTTTTTTCTGCAATAACCAAAAATTAACAAAAGAAAGAGGGAATATAATGAAATAAGCCATAACTAATGTAATAAATGCCCATATCTATTTTTTTTGTCAGTAACAATAATTTAATTAAGTTATGTAGATAGGAAATAACACTATGAGGTTTTTTAATATTGTTTATTTTTTATTTCACTCACCTCATACTTCATAACTCCTCGCAAACTCAGGGTTTCGTCACATCATTTGTGACATTCTCAATGCTGTGTCTCGTTCACAACTGACGTCCAACGGCCTTCTATCCTGCAGACTGACCTCCGTGCCATCTGATGGCTGACCGACGAACTTCCAAATCAATCCCCTCTCCTTAAAACCGGGTATTTCAAAATTCATAGTTGTATTTTACCATCTTGAAAGAATGAGTTCAAATCGGATCCCCAAAGCTGTTTATAATTATATACCAAGAGGACGAAGATCACTGGGCCGTCCTATGAAACGCTGGAGGGAAAATTTTCTATAGGATCGTAACAGGCCTTGGCCTAATACTTGGAAGGAAGAAGAAGAAGATAGTTGTATTTTCATTCTTGCATATGTAAATTTTTTCCCAAATTGTGAGTTCCTTCGGTTTTTCCAATTGTTTAAGTAATTTTGTTTTGGTTTCTTTTCATGTTTTTCTGACCAGGCATGTGCAGCTATTGCATATTTTTGGGTTTCTCCATTTTTAACATTTCTGAGGTGTTCCTTTAATCTTGTATTTAGATTCCTTTTTGTTTATAAATAAATTTAAGGAACAAAAAATGATTAATGAAATTACTCTTCAGACAGATAAAAATATTGGTAAAAAATTCAAGAAGTTCACATACCATCCTTTAGTATTTGACAAGTTTCAAAAAATCTTCAACAAATTAAAAAATTATTACAGCTTTTAGGTAATTTAATAAAAGCCAACAAAAATGAAAAGATTGAAGACTGCAAAAAATCGGGAATTTATCAAATTAATTGTAAAGATGAAAAGATATACATAGGAAAAACAAAAAGGAATCTAAATACAAGATTAAAGGAACACCTCAGAAATGTTAAAAATGGAGAAACCCAAAAATATGCAATAGCTGCACATGCCTGGTCAGAAAAACATGGAATTGAAACCAAAACAAAATTACTTAAACAATTGGAAAAACCGAAGGAACTCACTATTTGGGAAGAAATTTACATATTCAAGAATGAAAATATAACTATGAATTTTGAAATACCCGGTTATAAGGAGAGGGGATTGATTTGGAAGTTCGTCGGTCAGCCATCAGATGGCGCAGAGGTCAGTCTGCACGTTAGAAGGCCGTTGGACGTCAGTTGTGAATGTGACACAGCATTGTAAAATGTCACAAATGATGTGACGAAACCCTGGGTTTGCAAGGAGTTATGAAGTATGAGGTGAGTGAAAAAAAAAATAAACAGTAACAATAATCTAAACCTGAAACAAAAGAGTAAAAGAAGAATATTATAAAATACAAATTGAATAATTAAATATTGGGGATTGTAATGCAAATATTTTTTTTCTCTTTGACTTCTTGCTCCATTGGGTTAACCTTTGCCACTCCTTTTTAGGAGTTTCTTGACCAAGCATAATTTAGTTATGCTTATTTTTCTACAGATTTCAGTAAGTGACATGTGGTCAGCACTATGCCTCAATGCGACATCTAGTAGGAAACTGAGGTGTTACATGGATATAGAAAAGTTGGTTAAATTTTGTTCAGAGGCTACTTTTTTCAGGCTACAGGTTCTTTTATCATAAGTAATGCCACGAGTGATTTCCAAATTATCGATAAATTCATGATTTGCCGAGTGAATTTATCTAGATAATTTGGAAATCAAGAGTGGCATTTGTTAGGACTATTTAACAAATAAAATTAAGCTGTTTACTCACAAATCATTATTTAAATAAAGTTATTTTTAAATATTTATATATTTAATGTAAATGGCAATGTTTGAAAACAAATGAGAAACGTTTGTTATACTTACTTACTTACTTACTCACTGGCACTATCGAACCCGTAGGTCATGGCCACACGGACATAAGCTCTCCATACATCCCTATCCTGAGCTAATGCTTTCCAATCATTCCCTGTATAATCTACTTCCCTCAAATCATAGTTAATGTTATTCTCCCACCTCATTCTTGGTCTACAAACTGGGCGTTTTCCTTCTGGCTTTCCTACAAGAAGCTTCCATGCAAGTCTTTCATTTCCCATACGTGCAACATGTCCTGCCCATCGCAGTCTACGAGACTTAACTGTTCTTATTATATCTGGCTTCCTATAAAGACCATGTAGTTCATTGTTATGTAGTATTCTCCATTCACCTGTCTGTTCATCTCTCTTTGGTCCAAAAAATTATTCTAAGTACTTTATTCTCAAATACTTGTAATCTCCTTTCCTCCCTTAAAGTAAGAGTCCATGTTTCGCACCCATATAATATAACTGGTAGAATAATAGTTTTATATATTTTCAGTTTCACGTTTTTTGAAAGGAGTTTGGACATCAAGAGTCTCTGCAATGCATAATAGCACGCATTTCCAGAATTGAGCCTATGTTTAATTTCTTTGTGCATCTCGTTCCTATTTGTGATTATTGTTCCTAGGTATTTGAATCACAGCCACTTCCTCAAAATTTCCCTCTTTTGTCATTAGCTGTCCATTTCCATAATATAATGTATTTCGACGTGTGACCATGTATTTAGTTTTATTGATATTTACTTCCAGTCCTAATTTCTTAGTATTACTCAATAGTGTGTGCGTGTTGTTCTTTAGTATCTCCTCGCTATCGGCAATTACATCATCAGCATATATACATCATCAGCATAAACTAACCGCTTATTAATACCATTGAGTTGCAAGCCTTCCTCATTCTCTAAAGATTTAATGGCATGCTCTAGTACAAAATTAAATAGTAGAGGAGATAGTGCATCTCCTTGCTTCAACCCATTGTGGATTTCAAAAGTGCCCGAAAACTGTTTGCCTACACACACCCTACTCTGTGTGCCATTTAGACACATTCGTATAAGTCTAACTAACTTTTTAGGAATTCCGAACTCCAGCAGGATACTATATAACTTCTCCCTCTTAATTGAATCATATGCTTTTTTGAAGTCTACATACAGTTGATGTACAGTACCATTATATTCCCATTTCTTTTCTAAAATCTGTCTTATACTAAAAATCTGATCTGTTGTAGACCTGTTTCTTCTAAATGCACATTCATGATCTCCTAGAATGTCATCAATATAGGGAGTAAGTCTTCTTCTTCTTCTTCTTCTTCTTCTTCCGAATGCAGTATTGGGTGATGATGCCCGTTCTGCGACTACAAAAACTGATCCTTCCATCGGTTGAAGGGTCTTCCGAGGTCTCTTTTGCCATTAGGGTTGAGGTGGTAAATCATCTTTGGTAAACGGGAATTTGACATTCTCTGGACGTGTTGGAACCATTTAATCTTATAATTTTGTATATGTTCAACCATTTCCCTACTATTCCACTGCATCCTTATCTCATCACTTTTCATTCTATCCCTTAATGTTACTCCAGTTAGTGATCGGAGGAATCTCATTTGTGAACTATTAATGCGGGATTTATCTTTTGCTCGAAGTGTCCAGCATTCACTTCCGTATAGTAGTATAGTAGTAAGGGAGTAAGTCTGCTTACTAATATATTTGTTAGAATTTTGTAGGAAGTTGAAAGTAATGAGATACCCCTGTAGTTGTTGCAATCAGTTTTATCTCCTTTCTTATAAATTGGTACGATAATTGATTCCTTCCATTCATCTGGAAGAGCTTCTTTTTCCCAAATCATACTAAGCAACCAGCGTATCTTGTCCATCAATTTTTCTCCCCCTGATTTTATCAGTTCTGCTGGGATCTCATTTGAACCTGATGCTTTATACATCTTCAATTTTTTTCTAATCGCCATTTCAACCTCTAATGCACTTGGTTCTTGGACTAGCATTTATGCTGTCCTGTAAATTATCCTCCTCAATGTCCGTGTTCTGTATGTACATTTAATAGCTGATTAAAGTAATTTTTCCATCTATTTAATATACTCCTGGAATCTGCAATCATATCCCCATTTTCATTCCGAATTATGTTTGTTCTAGCCTGAAACCCTTTCTTCTCTATTCTAATTCCCTGATATAATTCTCTAATGTTCCTATTTTTTGCATTCATTTCAAGATCATTAATCTTCTCTCTCAAATATTCCCTCTTTTTACCCTTTAGTAACTTGGTGGTTTCCCGTCTAATACTACCCAATTGCTCTAAATTTACCTCATTTGGCTCGTGTAACCATTTCAATTTTGCCTAGCTTTCTTTTCTTCACAATGTCGGCACATTCCTCATCAAACCATTTCTTGTTTTGCCTCTTTTTTAAACAACCAATGCTTTCTGATGCTGACAATTTAATAGTATCTCTTATAGCCTCCCATTCTTTATTTATATCAGTTCTTCTCTTCGTTTGCCACATTGTCATCCTGAATATTCCAGTACTTTCAAATCTATTAGCAAATTTTGATTTGGTATTCTTGCCGCATTTCATCATTTTTCAAGTTTTTTAATTCAAATTTTACAGAATCATCTTTAGCGTTTGTTCCTCTCATAAGTGATAGCCATTGTCTGATTTTCACTCTGACCAGATGATGATCCGAATTGCAGTCTGTCCCTCTAACTGATTCTGACATCGATGAATGCTGCTGTGCCAGCGTTTTATCCACTAATACATGATCTATCTGGTTCCGAGTTTCTCCATCTGGGGACGTCCAGGTGTATTTTATGAATATCCTTATGCTGAAATGTTGTGCTCTTAACAATGAGATTCTTCGATGTGCCAAATGTGACTAATCTAACCCCGTTGTCATTACTATCTTCATGAAGACTGAATTTGCCTATTGTTGGTTTGAATATATCTTCTTCCCGCCCCACTTTTGCATAAAAAACTCCCAAGACAATTTTCATATGATATCGTGAAAGGCTATCAAATAAGCATTCTAATTCTTCATAGAACTCATCCTTGATCTTGTCATCTTTATCTTCTGTGCGGGCATGTACATTTTACAATTATAAAATCATGTCGTTTACCCTTAAGTATTATGTATGATATCCTATCACTAACAAACTTAATATCTCGGATAGCGGATAGGATCCTCCTTCTGACTAAAAAACCCCGTTCCAAATGCAGGTCTTTCTGCACCCCCGTAGTATAATGCAAAGCTTCCTGATTCCTGACTACCTTCTCCTGGCCACCTAACTTCCTGTAAAGCGACTATATCCAAGAGCGATTTATCTAAATCCCCGCGTTAATATCTCTAGTGCCCCGCTATTGTATAAAGTCCTAACATTCCATGTTCCTAGGAACATGTCCCTGTGTTTGAGCCTTTGGCATGGGTTCCCTGAAGTAGTCCCCGCCCGGAGAACCGAATGGGGGACTATTTGACCTCCGGAAAATTTTCCCCCAGTTGAACCCATGTCCGCATTTCTTGACGGTTGTATTTTTACGGTGAAAGATCGTCACTCTTTTGACCAAGGTACTTTTTTCGTCTGGCTTATCACCTTCGACCAGTCCGGCATGGGTAACCCTATCGGCAGCAATGCTACCGCCGACATAGCTCTCAGGATCATTTAAGCACGCAAGCCACTCCACCACGACAAGGTAAAGATACCATGGAGGGAAAACGTTTGTTATGCTTCATTTATTCATCACTGCAACCAGATCATATTATTTATTGCCAAAGGATCACAATATTGTAAGAATGCACCCTAGTGGGAAAAAAATGAAAAGCATCAAACCAACTTTATAGGTTATTAATTAATTTCTAGTGTCCTATGATGTAAATATTTCAATTATATTTTTCTGGAATGTGAATACCTGGGAAATAATACAGGGTGGACCGCTCGAATGGACCTAATTTCAATTGCTTGTTACTGGCAAACGGTTGAAGATAGAAACTTAAAACAACGTTCATAGTACAGAAAAACTCACCAAGTTTCGAATCCTGTCGGTAGATGGCACAAAGATACGTTTCTCGTTCTTAGATTTAATTGTTTGTGAAAATGGCGACTCCGCAGATGAAAGCGCAAGCTGTTTTGTGGTATGCGGAGTTTAAATCAATCATTAGAGTTCAAAGGGAGTTCCGGCGTGTGTTTTAAACCGTGATGCTCCAACTGCTAGAAGCATAAAGAAGTGGCGTGATACATTATTAGCTACAGGATCTGTGTTGAAGAAGCATGGTGATGGTCGCAGAGCATCCGATGAAATGGTAAGCAAATGTTCAAGCCGCATTTGAGCGAAGCCCCCGGAAGTCATTAAGAAGAGCTTCGCGGGAACTTCAAATACCAAAATCGACATTACAACGGATTGTCCACAAACGCCTCAAACTGCACGCATATAAAGTGCAGTTAGTGCAACGTCTGGAGCCGAATGACATGCCGAAACGAGTGGAATTCGCCAATACGATGCTGGACCGTCTCGGCGCTGATCCTGACTTCATGACCAAGATTTTCTTCTCGGACGAACGCACTTTCCATTTGTCAGGCAAGGTAAACCGGCATAATGTGCGGATCTGGGGATCGGAGAATCCTCACGCTATTCAAGAGCATGTTCGTGATAGTCCGAAGATGAATGTTTGGTGCAGTTTGTCACATAATAAGGTCATTGGACCGTTTTTTCTTCGCCGAGAGAAACTGTTCGTGGTACCACATATCTTGACATGCTGGAGCAGTTTCTTCTTTCCACAAATTGAAAAACTGCAGCCTAACATCGTTTTCCAGCAAGATGGTGCTCCTCCCCACTGGTCCAATGAAGTTCGTACGACTTTGGACAACATTTTCCCTGGTCGTTGGATTGGTAGGGGAGGACCAATCGCGTGGGCCCCCGAGATCTCCCGATTTAACACCCACTGGATTTCTTTCTCTGGGGCTATGTCAAAGATAAAGTTTACACCACCCCAGTCAAAGACCTTCGTGATCTTCGTGAGCGCATCATAGAGGCTATTGAGAACATTCCAGAAGACACACTCCAACGTACGTGGCCAAGAAATTGTTCATCGCTTTGATATCGTCACAGTGACTGCTGGGGCTCATATAGAGATGTGGTGATCTGGATATCAAAACTTGGTGAGTTTTTCTGTAATATGAACGTTGTTTTAAGTTTCTATCTTCAACCGTTTGCCAGTAACAAGCAATTGAAATTAGGTCCATTCGAGCGGTCCACCCTGTATGTTTAAGAAAATGCAGACAGTGGGGTTTTTTTTGTATAATCAATTGCTACAAATGTTTTTCTATTATATCCCGCAAGCACTATCTGGTTACATTCGTGCACCATGTATGTATGTATGTGTATATATATATACATACATAATCTCGGAGCCACTTGCAATCTAGGATTCTTATATCTTTATTTTTTTTTTTTATTTATTTTTTTTTTTTTTGCAAATGTCCCAGATTCGTCTTTTGACATTCGTGGTGTTCTCTCCTAGCGTAGTGTACTTGTAACCATTAATCCACCATGATGGACTTATTGAGATTGTTGGTTGTTATTTTGAAACTGTGCTCTGAGATGTTTATGGCCATAAATAATTGAGTATGTATTTCGAATGTATTGTTCTCTATCTCAAAATACTGAGTTTGCAGTCCTCTAATATTTTTATAATTTTGACATTAAAGTTATAAAACACCCTGTATACCGAATGTTAAATTATTTTCACAGATGAACGTAGATTGCGTCACGCTGCCTATACAAATAATGTTGCTTTGGTAGCAGCTTTATTGGATAGTGGAGTGAATCCTAATGCCTGTGATGAAGCACATAGATCTCCTCTTCTAATAGCAGCTTGCAGAGGATATTCTGAAGTTGTGAGGTCAGTAAATACTGATATTGTTATATTTAAATTAATATCGGGAAGTAAACATTATGAGGTTATATCATTAATAGTGAGTGGAGAACATATTTTAGTCGACTCACCTCATACATTTTCAAACTTCTTTGATACCGACGGTTTCAGACAATATCATGTCCTTCATCAGTCATGGCGTCCACTGATGAAATTCTGTGATTGTTGATTTCTTTAGTGACATCACCTCTTGTGCTGCCATCTTTCGTTGGGATTATAAACTTTGTAATTAAATTTTTTATGAATTTCGATATTCCGGTGGATAAAAATTTAATTACAAAGTTTATAATCCCAACGAAAGATGGCAGCACAAGAGGTGATGTCACTAAAGAAATCAACAATCACAGAATTTCATCAGTGGACGCCATGACTGATGAAGGACATGATATTGTCTGAAACCGTCGGTATCAAAGAAGTTTGAAAATGTATGAGGTGAGTCGATTAAAATATGTTCTCCACTCACTATTACTGCTATTGTTGTTCATTATTAAATAAAAAATTATGACAAGAATGTAGTTTATTACCCACTTTGTATAATATATATATATATATATATATATATAGACGATATTTTAAATAAATGGAAAGTTTTAGTGAAAAAGTAATTGATGATAAACGTGAAGCATACAAAAAATTTCTGTCTACAAAAAAAAAGATAAAGTAGAGTATCATAGGAAGAGAGCCATAGCTAAAATTGAAGTTCGCAAAAAACATAGACAAAGCTGGGAACAATTTGTCTCTTTTTTGGAAAATATCATTAGGCCTCAACCAAAAATATATAAAGTTTTAAAAAATTTAAATAATGATTCAAGAGAAAATGCACATTTAAATTGTATATCTAAAGAATCTTGGCTTAACTACTTTCATCATTAATGGACACAAAAGGATGATTTATTACAAATACCAATCTCTAATAACACTGCTTTGGAACAAATTTCTATAGATGAATTAACTGATGTTAAATCATTAAAAAGTAACAAAGCTCCTGGAGAAGACCACATTAATCAAGAATTATTTAAATTTTCAACTAAAAAATTTTTAGACAGATTTCTTATTCTCCTTAATATGATATGGGAAGGACAAGAACCACCACAAAGCTGGAACAAATCCATTGTAATACCAATCTTCAAAAAAGGAAGTCGCCAAATCAAACATAACTATCGTGGAATTAGCTTGTTGAACTCTGGATATAAAATTTATGCTAATATAGTTAAGAATAAATTGAGAAAAATTTATGAAAATATAATTGGAGAAGAGCAGAATGGATTCAGAAAGGGTAGATCTTGTACAGATGGATTCTTCACTCTAAAACTACTATTAGAAAAGCACAAGGAATTCAATATAACAACTCATATTGCCTTTGTTGACTTCATGAAGGCTTTTGACAAAGTAGACAGAAATATATTACTACAAATTTTAGCTGATGATAACGTTCCACAACAATATATTACTAATATCTTCAACATCTATAAAGATAATGAAATCTCTGTTAAACAAGATGGCAAATTATCTTCTTGGGAAAAGATCAACACTGGAGTAAGAGAGGGATGTGGACTTTCACCGGTGCTTTTCATTATATATATGAATAGAATAATAAACGAATGGAGGAAAACACAACGAGGATATATACCCATCAATAGGAACCTCAAACTCGATGCTATTCTTTTTGCAGACGATTTAGCTCTTCTGGCACTTTCCGAAAATGATTTGCAACGATCAATTTATAATTTACAAAAAATAGGTGCCAAATTTAATATGGAAATATCAATTAACAAAACTAAAATTATGGCATTTCATGGGAAGGACCCCATACAAAGTAAAATCTGTCTCCAGAATAAAATTGTAGAGAGATCTAATCAATTTAAATATCTTGGATATTATCTCTCTATCTGGGATGAAAAGGATATCCCTGAAAAAGTTACTAGTTATAATAAAAGTTTAGGAATTATTAATCAAGTTATGAAACCATCCCTTGTACAAAAAAAAACCAGATTACGTTTATATAACACTTTGGCTAGACCAGTGTTGACCTATGGTAGTGAAGCATGGACACTAAGAAAACAACATGAAAGCAGAATAACGGCTTGTGAAATGAGATTCATGCGCAGAACAGCGGATTACACCAGATGGGATCGGAAAAGGAACACCGATATCTTAAAAGAATTGAAGACTACGCCAATTTTGGAATATATTAAACAGTACCAACTAAATTGGAAACACCATCTTGAAAGAATGAGTTCAAATCGGATCCCCAAAGCTGTTTATAATTATATACCAAGAGGATGAAGATCACTGGGCCGTCCTATGAAACGCTGGAGGGAAAATTTTCTATAGGATATATACTGCTTGTTAAAATGCAAATTTTATATGAAATTAAATAAATTAAATCAAGTTATTATTAGGATGAGGTGACAATAAAGATTTGTCCAACCTTAGTAAAATTTTACATAGATAACAATATTATAGAAAGATTAAACCAATTAAACTATTATCTTGGCTTCAGATTATAATTTTGAACAGATGTTTGTGTTCATAAGACGTAATGAGGTAGTACTTTTACAGTGAGAAACCAATATAATTGAGTTACACTATAATGTCACTTAATTACAAACTTAATATGGAAGTTAGTTTTTCCAGACAAGCCATCTGTATTTGTGATAATTTGTATTCTTTTATAGATTATTATTGGAGAAGGGAGCAGACCCAAACTGTGAAGATACTTACGGAAACAATGCTCTTCATCTAGCAGCTTACACCAATAATATTCGTATAGTTACGATGCTCCTGAATGCAGGTAATTTACAATGCACACATATATTTCAAGTAGATGAAAGTTTATGTATTGTCACTTTTCTTTAAAAACCTACATAAGTCCTATTTTTCTTGAATTTTATATTATACATAAACATGCAGCTTATTGATGACTCCCTAAAGATCCTAGATGTAAAGGGTCCATAAATAAGAATTAACTAAAAATTATGAAGTTGTAGTTATTCAAAGTTAAAACTGGGAAACACATTATGAGGTTCTTAATTAATAAATTAATGAGTCATTTTTAAGTTGTAGTTAGTTTTTCTTTCCGCTACTTTCCTCTATAAATTTAGCATTTAAAAAGAGCTGACTACAGTAAAATTTAAGACAGAAAGAAGTCAATATTGCTAGGAGTCACAAATAAACCAAACTGAATGCCATGTGACCTGATATCATTTGTATGAAAATTCAAATATTTAAATTTCTAACATAATTTGCAGATTGTTTAAATCTGAAATTGTTTCAAACGGGATAAGACTAATTTTAGGTCTACGCAATTATGTTTTTCTTGTGTGATACTTCCATTGAATATGTAGTTGCGCTCCTTGATATTTTATGATAAAGGGGTTACAACAGTTTTTATAACGGGTACAAATTTTGTTAATTAAGATATTTGGTCTGTGTATTCTTACCTCTAATGGTTGTTTTTGTTGAACATATGTTTCAAGACTTGTGAGCCTGTAATCGCTGACGATGGGGCTCACAAGCCTTGAAATATATATTCAATAAAAACAACCATAAGAGGTAATAAAAAGTAAAGTAAAGTGATCCCACAGCAGACCCGGAGGCCCTTGGGGTAGTAGGAGGTTAAGGCTCCCACTTTTTCTAGACAATCGGCACTTTATGTCAGCCGGGTTACAGCCCTGCGTGACGGCCGCCTTTACCCCCAGAACAAGCATCTGGTACTCATTTCCATTAGAGGCTGAGTCGACCCCAGGGCCATAGTGCCGCCAGAGGGTTTGGGTCAATTTAAAAATCCTGACCCCAACGGGACTTGGAACTCTCGTGTTACGCGAGCGCGTCTGTTAAGCCCCTGCGTATTGGTAGCGTAGTTCCCTATTGTTCAAGTTGACTTTGGCCCGAGCGGTTGGCCTTGATTTTGGAGGAAATGTTCTACAATTAACATAATAAACCACAGTAAAAGAGAAATAACATTATTTATTAAAATAAATTCCAAACATAAAGAAATCAACTCAAAAACAAACTGTTATTAAAGTCAGCTGAAATCGCCACATTGTCAAACGTCAAAAAATATTCTGTTACTAAAATGCTAATAGTTAGAGAGATATCCAGTATTTTAAAATATTCAATTTTGTTTCATATTCTAAGTTACTCGGACCATTTGGTCCCGTATGTGATTCTAAGTATTAAAATGACCAAGGACATGATAGATGACAATACGTTACCCATGCAGGCGCCACCGGCCCGCTGGGCCCTCCTGAGGGGACCGCACTCAGTCCCGCTGCTGTCCCTTGTCTATTCCAGACACTCTTCTTTATACATCTCGAAAAAAAGATAATCTATCATACCAGTCCCAGCTATCATGATGTCATCTTTAGTAACAATTCCACATCTAAGGTCAAGATGATGCAACTTGGGTTTGACAAGGCATCACCATTCCTACTTTGACCCATGATAACAATGTTTGGTTATCATGAAATGTTTAACGATTGATTACAAATTTCTAAACTACAAGTTTTTCTTACCAAGAATTATTAACTATATTAATAGAATTATTAACTATATTAATATGGGTTCTTTTGTCTTTATTTTTTATGATATCTGTAATTAGGCCCTTTTGTATTTGTAATATTCCCCCCTCCCTAAATAAGACTGTAGGGTTGAAAAACCGAAAGTCTTTTTTTCTTACAGGATATCTCTCACCTCTCGGGGGTTGGTCCTGACATTTATCTTGTTAACTTAGCTTTCCGTGGGAGTGGAACTGACGTCGTCAATTGGCGATTCCATCTGTCCTGGAAGTATTTTGTTCTCATCCTAAGAAGTTAGATCGTCTTGTAATTTGCGTCGAAATATCGCCAGATCCGTTTACTTAGTGAGAACACCATACTTAAAAAAAAAACAAAAATCACAATATAGCAAGCCAACATGCCTGAGCATTGTTTCAGAAAGAAAGAAAAAAAATAATGTTTATTTGCTGAAAAAAAAACAAAAATATTGACTAAAAAAAAATTCTTTTTGTCTTCATTCTTCTTCCTTATTTAAACCTTCGGTGGTTTCTTTTGGAACCGACGCACTTACACTGTTATCCAATATCCGACGCACTTTATTACATTTCATTACTTTTGTTATGTATGTCGACGTTTTCCCCCCTTTTTTTTTTTGTTATTCACTCTGACAGTTCTATTCCGTGAACCGGATCATTGATAAAAAATTATAAAACTGTGGTGTCTGCTGTGGCCAGCTTGGATGTCAGGTTTCGTGTCTGCTTGCCGCGATGGAGGAGGCGATGTTCTAATGCTCGAGGTCGTGTTCGGTTTCAGCTGCCGTTGGTCCAGGTAGGCCTCTTTTTGTCATGCCTAGTTTCTTTAATCAAAACCCAGTTAGGTCCAAGGAGAACTTGTGAAAGGGTTGATAGGAATCAATCTTGACGTGGAGTTTGTTTTCCTAACTCTTCTATAGGACAAAATTGGGCTGAAGGAGGTTAGGCCAAGGTTGGCGTTGGAGAAAGTCGTTATTATTTTTATAATGGCCTGGGTTTGGTTTTTTTTTACTGCTAATGAGGTGTTGTGTCTCAGCTGGTTGCGAGTCTGGACATTCATCCATCTCATGCTCCGCCACGAGATGTGTGTTGATCCTGGCAGCTACCCTGCGTCCTTAGATGTACAGGGTGTGGTTGGTCCGTGCAGCGTTATGCTGCCCTCGTCCTCAGATGTATAGGGTGCTCCGTGAGTCTGGCCATCTTAATCTGCCTCCCATCATGTGGTGTCGTGGTGGTGGCCGCAGTCCAAGCGTGAAGCTGCAATCTTATGCATATGTTAAAACTTGGGAGGATAACTATAACATTGATTATGGGTTTGGTGCTATCCCGTACCACATGGGTCCGCATCCCCCCTATCACCCTTGGTCATTTTAATTTAACTTTATTGCTTAGAGGCTTCATTTTCAGCCATCATATCTTCGTTATTATATTAGACGTTCTGGCTTTAGATTTCTTTGTTATCTACATGTATCGTTTAGTTTAGTGCACCCATGTTCCTATTTGTCCCTTATAGCTAGCCTCAAGTTGCAAAGGAAATGCTCTTATGTTTTTGGTCGTATGATTTCTCATGAATCATTTATGCCCTTATTGCAATTCAGGTTTTACTAGGTTCAAAAACTGTCAGTATCTCCCTGTATTTTACCGCTGGTTTTCATTTTCCATTGCTTGGATAAAATTTCAATTTTGCCTTTCCTACTCTAGAGCCCTGGGTTCGACCGAGTGTGCTCGCCTACACATAATTTCGCTAGGGCTTTAAGATGTAAATACTTCTTAGTACGATTATGTAACCTGAATTCCGTCCATCATTCCCTCGTGAGGTCCTGATTGTGAGAGCATTTCCTTTCTTTAATCCGGGATGCGTCTTGCATCTTAACTTCTCGCTTCTAATACATCTGTCGATATCCCATGTTACAGCCCACAGAGGTAACTAAAAAAAAAAAAATGCGTCTGAATGGTGTTGTTTCCTTAAGTCCTTCCGAATTCGTTCGGCAAAATTTCCTTACGCCCTTCCTGATTCGTTTGCAATATCTCCTTAAGCCCTTCCTGATTCGTTCGGCAATATCTCATCTGGTTTCTTGAATTTCCGCATTTAATTTTCTTTTCATAACTCCCGATTATGCGTGGACTTTATTCCGTGTCTTGGGTCCCCATGTTACCTATGGGTTTAACCTCTCCCTTTTTATTTCTTATCCTTTGGTTTCCTGTTAATTTCCATTTTACGTTTTTGAGTTAGTTCCTGATCTCATACGTGTAGACTTATTCCCTATCTTACATATGGTTTTAACCTCTAGGTTCATGTCCAACCCTATGTGTTTAACTTCTAATTTCATGTATTATCCTTACGTGGTTATCTTCTATTTCCATGTCTACCCAATGTGTTTAAACTTCTATTTTCCCGGTATTACCCTATGTGTTCAATCCCTAATTTCCTGTAGTACCTGTAATAATCCCACTTTCTTGATTTACTTATGGATTTAACCTCTCTTTGTATGTAATATTCCGACTTTCTTGTATTACTTATGTGTTTAACCTCTCTTCCTACTTTCTTGTATTACTTATGTGTTTACTCTCTCTTCCTACGTTCTTGTATTACTTATGTGTTTAACCTCTCTTCCTACTTTCTTGTATTACTTATGTGTTTAACCTCTCTTCCTACTTTCTTGTATTACTTATGTGTTTAACCTCTTTCGTATGTAATGCCTAATGTGTTGAACTTCTCCTTTTGTATGTAATATCGTATGTGTTTAACCTCTAATTTCCCGAGATCTCCTTTTTGTGTATTACCGTATGTGTTTAACCTCTAATCTCTGTGATCTCCCTTCATGTGCTACCTTATGTGTTTAACTTCTAATTTTCCGAGATCTCCTTTTATGTATTTCCGTATGTGTTTAACCTCTAATCTCTGTGATCTCCCTTCATGTGCTACCTTATGTGTTTAACTTCTAATTTTCCGAGATCTCCTTTTTGTGTATTACCGTATGTGTTTAACCTCTAATCTCTGTGATCTCCCTTCATGTGCTACCTTATGTGTTTAACTTCTAATTTTCCGAGATCTCCTTTTATGTATTTCCGTATGTGTTTAACCTCTAATCTCTGTGATCTCCCTTCATGTGCTACCTTATGTGTTTAACTTCTAATTTTCCGAGATCTCCTTTTATGTGTAATTATCCCTACTTAGGTCAATCTGTCTCTCTTGGCTCTACTCGTCAGTCGCACAATCGTAATATCTGTGTTTCCTTTAGTATTCTTCTTCTTTAGTGTCCCAACGTATCTGACGTCCCTGTCTATTACTCATTGTTCCCTCGTTATGACCATATCCATGTGTGCGTACGACTTTTCTTCGCGGTTTTCCTGGCATCCATTCTTTTGTATTTTCTTAGAAAGCCTGTTGGTGCCTCAACGTCCGCTACTGCGTCCAGAAGGGAATTAAATCCTATCCTCCCAGACGGGGTCCGTCTCTTGCTCACCTCACTTCCTAACTTCGGGTTTATTAGAAACTCTGTTGGTTCCTCAACGTCCGCTACTGCGTCCAGAAGGGAATTAAATCCTATCCTCCCAGACGGGGTCCGTCTCTTGCTAACCTCAGTTCCTAATCCCGGCTATGTATCCTTGGGGTGGGTTAGCCAATTCACCTTGCACGACCATGAAGACCAAGAATGGGCTCGACCTCCGACAACGGTGACTCGGTTATCCCTTGCACGACCACGAAGTGGAGGCCGGGGTGCTCCCATCCTCATCAACAGTGACTCGGTTCCTTCCTGACACCCCTCTCATCCTGCTGCCTCAGGACATTAACCTTAGGGAGAGCCTTTTTGAACTCATGGACGCCGCTTCATCGGAAAAGTGGATTTTATCCTAATCTTTTTGATGGGGATCCCCTATCGCTCTCATCTCTTCCTAAACCCGGGTATCATGACAGTTTTCCGTGGGTCTCTTTGCCCGTAATTGTATTGTGCTTTCATTTGTTTCTAGTTCCTCGGATGCCTATCTCTCTAGCACGTCGGCGAAGTGTTCAGGCAACTCGCCAAATCTTTGAGGCCAAAACCTCTACAAAAGGGTCCTTAGTCCTTCCCAACTCGTATTCTTCCTAGCACGTTGGCGAAGTGTTCAGGCAACTCGCCAAATCTTCGAGGCCAAACCTCTCCAAAAGGGTCCTTAGTCCTTCCCAACTTGTATCTCTTCACAATGTTTGTTCCGCATGGTCCCTAACGTCCCTTAGCTTTTTTCCTAGTACGTTGGCGAAGTGTTCAGGCAACTCGCCAAATCTTCGAGGCCAAAACCTCTCCAAAAGGGTCCTTAGTCCTTCCCAACTTGTATCCCTGTGTGCGACTATGTAAAATTTCATCTCTGGTGTGTATATCTAACGTTACCCAGCCTAGATTGACCTAAGTTGTAGCCTATCCTTTTATTATCCTTCGTAGGCCTAAATATGAAGAGTCTTAAGCGATCTAGTTTTCATCTATTATCGTAATATGTCATGTCCCACTGTGTATGTGTGTCTACTACTCGACCGGTCACTAGTCCGAACTGACATGGAACAAGGCTCGCAGTACAAAAAGGTCTAGGCGCCATTAGGCCCTCCTAACTTTACGAAGCCAGTCCATCTCAGCAGGGTCCATTGCCTGCAGAGTGTATTATTTGTTGTGTCATACTTAGTAATAGTACTTGGTGTAACCCCTGGGTTCCCATTTTGAAATTCCACCCTCTACTAGATCGATTAAGACACCCACTATCGGTGAAGTATCCTATCCTCCATCTTCTAAAGTGCTCTGGAAATAAATTAATTTGTCTTCGATCGTTTCTGCATTTCAAAAAGTGTATAAATTTTCCTAAGTCCCCAAGTCCTTCTTCCGTTCTCTTTCGTAATACGTATATTTTTTCCTCAAACCAAGTTGGATAATGCACATCCTCCCTTCTTAATCTGAACTATTGCTACTACTGATTTCTTGTTAAAATAATTTCTACCCTCCGTGTTGGCATAACTCCTGGTTAATTGATCCTTTCATTCGTCTTCCACTATAGGCTCAACATACTATGTGCCTCTAACTGGACTGCTTCCACGTTATCGTCTCGCGAACTAGCCTGCTACTTATCCCGGAACCCATTCATACTTAAATGAGTCCTAATTGCTAAAAATGAGATTATGGTTTTCCGTTATCCTTCCTTTTATTCATAAACATAAGTATTATTCCTGATAGTTCGCTCTTATTCCATTATTATTATTATTATTATTATTATTATTAATTACTTTCTTGGTGGTTCATTATTATTATATTTTTATTAAGTTTTAGGATCCTCATTAATATTAATAGCTCGATCTACCTGGTCACATCCCATCAATCTCACGTGGATATCATAACTAGTCTCTAGCGTCTTACCCGTTCTCGGCTTGAGGGTTATTTGTCGATATTTGGTTGTCAAGTATCCTAATTTTCACCCCAAAAAAAAACATGATACAGCCGAAAAGAAAATATTCCTGGGAATAAGTCTACCCTTCCTTTATTACTTCTGTAAGCATCAGTCTATCCTTCTGTTATCATTTCTGTAAGCATCTTGTTTCTACCTCCCCTCCGTAATCCTCACTAGCGGAGCTCTATGATTATGCCCAATCTCCATTCCCCTTTCCTGTTCGAGCACCCTCTCATTTATTCCAGAATTTCTATTCCTTCCGTTTCCAAAACCTTATTCTGAAGTACGGACTAAGCGAGTCCTCCCTTAATTGCGCTAGCCTCCTTGACTTTACTTTTGATTTACTTGACTCATGATTTAGAAACGTCTCACATTGTAGTCGAAATCTTCACAGAATGCGCCCGCCAGCATTGTTGTAAATCTCTCACACCGCATGAGAGGTTAATAAAAATATTATTTTAAGTTATTATTTTACCTGAAGTTCGGTCGTCTTCCTTCCTATGAGTCTCGAATTGGAAATCCCTTAGTAATGTTATTTCCCTTAGGGCCGGTTGTACCAACTCAGTATAAGTTCTGAATACATGCTATCTCAAGTATTCAGCCAAAAATTGCGTTGTACCACGACAGTATTGCACCTTAGCCGGAGCATAAACTCGGTAGACTTTCTACGGTCATTCGAAGCCGATTATTGTGAAATACTCGAGTTAACTTTCCAAAATGGCAGCCAGAAACATGTCTAGAAATTTATTTCTGGATTCTGATAGTGACGACGAAGTATTATACGATATGTTTCTAAAGACCCGGAAACTCAGACAAATCAGGGGAAGACCGGATCATATTGAAAATTACAATGATGAAGAATTTTTCGTCCGCTTTCGCCTTGATCTCATCAGACATCGATTAGAACATAAAACGAAAAGGTAAGATTTTAACATTTTTCGTTTGTATTTTATTATTTCCACAATCATTGTTTAATATTTGTAGGTGATTATTTAAACATTTTTATTTAAAGAGGTATGAGCATGAATTAGCATTAATACTCGTACTTGAACCTGTAGCTTCATTAGATAATACTGTATAATACAATGCATTTTATAATAGGGGTAGGAGTTTAAAAAATAATCTTCTATGAAAGTGTGCTTTTCAAAGTATAATTGCTTTTATTTTACACACTATAATTTAACAAAACATTGAAGTGCAAATTTTGAGGTTATATTATAATGCCATTAAATTAAAATCTTAATTACAACGTTGGTTATGCCATTGACTTTAAATAAAAAATGTGTATTATGTCGTGTGCCATAACCTTTTTCTAAACTATCATAAAATTGATAAATTGTTATTATTATTATTAATCAGGATATTATCAGTAACATAACCATAATTTTTTCAACATTCTACAGAAAAATCTCAAGGAGACCAGTTCATCTTGAAGAAGGTATGGAAGATTGTTTCGTCTGGTTTCGCTTTTGAAACGAAGCAATTACGTTCAATGTGGATCTGATCATACATCGATTACAACAGAAAGGTAAAATATTTTATATTTAGTAAAAAAATTAATAAAAAATAGTTTTCTATCCAAGTGTAATTTCTTAGGCTATATGTTACATACCCACAAAAATGTAACAAAAGAACATTGAAGTGTTAATTTTGAGATTATATTACAGTGCCATAACCTTAAAACTTAAGTTACAGTAGTGATTATGGTATGCATGTTCAATATGCAAGGTTGATTATGTTGTACTACCATGGACCTCTAAACTTATACTTTAATTTCCAATTTTTCAAGCTGTTATTACATTGACACAGTATTATTAAAATGCACTGGCTATTGTATGCCAAGAGACCACGTATACTTATTTTGGCTCAAGTTTCCATTAAGTGCAGTGAGAATTTTTCCTAAGCCCGAGACAGACACAACGCGCATGCGCCAACAAGGTTTTATTTTCAAATTATTTCCCACCATTTACAACAAATTTTACATTTTTTCTAACGATTACTTGAACACATTTTTCTATGATATTTAACTATATACGTAACATGAAGACGTGGCAACCCATATTGATTTTAAGGAATATTCTATGCAACAACAGTGCAGCCAACATAGGTTATGTACTTCAGAATTTGAGAACTTACTATTTATTTTTGGGTGTTGCATTCTTTCACAGGTTAGAGTGCTTAAATTATGTTAGGTTAGCTTTTAGGTTGGTCTTCATAAGTTAGAGTACTTAAATTGCATTACGTTAGCTTTTAGGTTTGTTAAATAGCATGTATAATGTTGGCTGCATCGCGATATTCCATAGAGTAAACTGCTTCGCGTTTGTCGTGCATGCGTGTGGTGTCTGCCTGGGACTTACGTACTCCTTCTGTCTTTACTAACTTTTGTACTTTTTTAAACATTTTCGCTTCCGACTTCACTCTGCTAATTAACTTCAAATTTGAATTCAAAATTTAAACTGGTGCTACTGTATTTTACAGGAACCAGGGGTTTTCTACCTATTAAGGAGGATCAAAATGGATTGTTCACCGCCAACACTTAAGTGATGGCCACAGAGCTTTCCATCTATCTAACATTTTGCAACAATACTTATAACATTTTTTTTACAATTATTAAATATTTATCTCCATACACAATTATTTCTTTGAAGTATGCAGAATCATTGTGCACATGTGTGAACGCTAGAAGAACTTATACTAGATGGTGAAGATATCTGTGAAAATTGGAATGACCAACATTCAAAAGTATATTCTCAGAAAAAGATGTTCACTCAGTTCATTTTGTAGGTTCTGATGGGACAGGTTAGTGTATATCAGATTAGTATATGCTTCATTAAATAATATGCAAATAATTTATTTTAAGTTAGGAAGGAGAAAGTTGGTGTATATCCATTTCTAACAAATGTTTGGGGATATATTGAAGTTTGGTCGCAGCTACATTCTTCCATCTAGTGTCAATTCTTTAAATTTTCTGTAGAACTTCTTTGTGATTCCATCTAGTGACAACTCTATAAACTTATGCTCATGCACATGTTTCACTGTAGGACACAAAAATTAAGGGAAGGTAAACTAAAGTTTTTTCTGGCTCAACTGCACTTCTACAAGCACTTGATTTTTCAGTTATATTGTAAACTATAGCTCTTCCTCTATATTTACTAACATTACTTAATATTTTAAACTTTTTCAAACAATTTTTATAACATTATTAGACAATTTTGAAGTATATATTTAAATATACAAATCACAATATTATGATACTGTTATTCAATATTGTAATGCTGCTATTTTCTCCACAGAGTATATTACCTAGTCTCTAATTTTTCTATTGCTGTTTTGGGTTATCGCTGGTTGGATCAATATGAGGGAGTGATAAGTGACTGTACACCCGTTTTTAATAAATGTTTGGTAATTTTAATATTATTAATATATTTTTTAAACATAGATTTGGAGATTTATTGCAAATATTGGTCATTTAAATTTCATTGCGACGGATAGTAACTGAGGATGATAATCGATATGTAGTTTGATTGTGGGTTATCGCTGGCTCTATAAACTCTGGCGCATGCGCACTGTTGTTCTATAGGACTTTGAAAATATTTCACGCTAGTTTAAGTGCAGTTTTTCCATTTTTCCTACATAACAGTTGTGTGGATGCTTCAAAGCTTATGAACTTACTCGATAGATGAGTATCTGTGCTATTGGAATAATCAATCTTCACAATAAGTTCCCAAACATGCTTTTAAAGAAAGGATGTACATTAATTTGTAATTTCATAACCTAATGAAGTAAATAATTTATTATTCGATAATCTAATTTGGTGTACAATAACTTTTCCTTCTTAACCAAACAAAATAAAATAGTAGTTATATTGTGAAAGATTGTCATACAATAGCACAGTTAGTCTTGCCATATATTGACAAAACCTTTTGCATGCACATATGCACTACAGCTCTGTAGAACTTAGAAGAAATGATTGAGAGATTTTGTATACATAGATAAATATATAAGAAATATAAAAAAAATGTTTTAAGATTCGTTACAAAATGTTTATAAAAACAGTAGGAAATGTTAGTACAAATGGAAAAAGTAAATAGTGTAAACAGTGTCATATTGTTGTATGGTATAGCATAGTGGGTCATAAACTATAGTTCAGCCATCATAGGTTTAAGCAACTTTCATTGTATATTTGATAAATGGTGACCTTTATTACAGCATAAGTCAGTTTTGGAGATTCTATGCCTCTAGTCCACCTGCATTAGTCACTGTTCAAACAGAATAGCCAACTTTGCCTTATGGTGCACTGCAAGTTTGTGTACACCAATTAGTTTATTAGATAATATGGCTTCCCATAAAGAAACCTCTAATTTAATTAAAAGCGAGTTAATAAGAAATGCCATAAATATAGCAACTTAACGTTTGTATGCAATTGCCCAAAATTTTGTATTTGTATAACATGTTCTGGTATGAACTGTGAAAACATTATATGAGAATTAGAGGTGAGTTGTAATCCAATACATCCATAATGAGAATAATGAAACTTGTTAATACAGTAATCATGAATAAAATAATGTGTACCAGTAACTGAAAGGGAATCAAATTACAATGCATAAAGTGATGTAACATATCAATTGTTGCTACACGTTATGTTTTTCTTGGAACATTCTTTTTTTAATATAGCAGAAAATAATAATTTTGCCCCTTAGCTTATGACGTCTGAGAAATTACAATGTAAATATTAGTCACTTTTGATTATCTGATAAAATCATAAACATTCTTTTTTTTTTCTAGAAGGCTTGCTGGGATATTACATCGCTTCATTCCCGAATGTCACCGAAGACTTAGACTGCATGCACATAAAGACCAGTTCTCCTGGCTAGTTCAATACTGAGGAACATACAAGGAATAAAAGCGTATGATGTGCAGTTAAACATTTTAGATATTATTGTTTAGTTGCTTCTTCACTCACCTCATACTTCTTAACTCCCAAGCAGACTCGAGTTTCTTCACTTCATTTGTGATATTCTCAATGTTGTATTACATTCACAACTGATGTCCAATGGCCTCCTATCCTGCAGACTGACCTCCGTGCCATCTGATGGCTGACCGACGAACTTCCAAATCAATCCGCTCTCCTTATCACCGGGTATTTCAAAATTCATAGTTGTGTTTTATTCTTGCATATATAAATTTTTTCCCAAATTGTGAGTTCCTTTGGTTTTTCCAATTGTTTAAGTAATTTTGTTTTGGTTTCTATTCTGTGTTTTTCTGACCAGGCATCTACAGCTATTGCAGATTTTTCTGTTTCTCCATTTTTAACATTTCTGAGGTGTTTCTTTAATCTTGTATTTAGATTCCTTTTTGTTTTTCCTATGTATATCTTTTCACAATCTTTACAATTAATTTGATAAATTCCCGATTTTTTGCAGTCTTCAATCTTTTCATTTTTGTTGGTTTTTAAAAAAGATTGAAGATCTAACACATGACTAGACAATATTTAACAATTGTGCATTGAAGACTCAGTTTGAAAAGGAGTAAATGTTCTTTAGTATAAATGGAGTAGAGAGTCAATCATAAGCATCATCATTACCAGTACTATGGTCCATAAGAGCCAGGATCCCCTGATATATACGTCCAATTTTGATTCCCCAACCCATATAAAGGTTTCTATTATTATTTTATAAACTGTACATAACCACTGATTTAATATATTATCTTGTATATCAGCAAATTAAGTTTTCACCAATGTAGACAGATTTTTTGAAGCTGTAATAGTATTTTAAAATGCAATAGGAAGTATCATTAAGAAGTTTGTTTAATAATTAAGACATTTTGTCTGTACATTCTTACCTCTTATGGTTGTTTTTGTAAAATGTATGTTTCAAGGCATTCTGAGCCCCATCGTCAGCAATTACAGACTGTAATCAGAAGCCTTGAAACATATGTTCGACAAATACAACCCAAAGAGGTAAAGAATGTACAGACAAAATGTCTTAATTACTGTAATATGTTTTCTGCTGCTAATTTTCATTAAGTCTTTACAAAGCCTTTACTCGGATGGGAAAGGCCATTCAATTTTGCTCCAATGTAGGCTGAGATTATGTTACGAGCCTGAAATCTTCAGACTCGGAATCCATGACTTTAAGTTTCTCCCAGAAAACTTTTTGTTTTCTAGGATTCATCCATCCTAATAATATATCGACCCCAGCCAGATTTTAACCCTTGACTCTTGGGACGAGCAACTTAATCCCCAGATCACAAGCCGGATATTGAAATATATACTATTTTATAATCGTTTTGTTAGAATCATATAAGCAGAATTCAGTAGTTTATGTTTTTCTCTTCAAGTTTTTTTTAAGCTTTCTGCCACAAAAAAAAAATAAGATGACTGCAAATTAAATTTCCTTGTGAGAAAATAAGTAAATATGTTCCAGGTAACTGCCATTAATAATATTCACAAATGCAATCCTAATAGGCACGTTGCAATTCGATATATTAAATGTTTGTCTCATGATATTGGTCAAATTATGTGTAGTTTTACTGTACAGATAGAAATATTGTAAATGCATTATAAATTCTCACATGCCTGTGCTGCACCCTCTCTTCTAGCCACTATTATCCCATGACTTACTTGTTGTAGTCAGAAATCCAAAGATTCATTCATTCACCTATAATGAATATCCATCTATAGTAATTCTGCCCGAAGGCAGGTCCTTCACTGCAATCATAGCATTTTCATGCTATGCTTGCAGCTTTACTAGGGAATTGTGTAGGTGTGGTAGCTTCCCGTTGCTTTCCACACCAGTGAAGGATGATGGTGATGATGATGGTAATGACAAGGATGATGATGATGGCCATATGATTTCGGGGACCATTTGGACCTTAAAGTTTTCCTGACATTTGATTTACAGGTGAGGAAAAACCCCGATAAAAACCTCACCCAGAAAAACTACCCCGACTGGGGATCGAACCCGGGCCCGCTGCGTGACAAGGCAGCACGCTACCTCGAGACCACAGCGGTGGACATAATGAATATAAATTATCTGAAATGTATTTATACATCTGCAAAGAAAGTGTTTATTTAAAGTTTTATTTGTAATATACATCACGGCTATGGTCTTGGGCTAGCATCACTGTTTTGTTTGCAGAGGGCCTGAGTTTGATCCCCAGTCATGACAGATTTCCTGGATGATGGTTTTATTGATGGTTTCTCTGAACCTGTACGACAAATGTTAGGAAACTTTAAGGCCTAAACAATCTGTGATCATCATATTCGCCAGGTTTAGTATGAATGTGAGCGAATTGTGCATCTTGTCTTAAATATTTGTGTTGTCTTGGGGCAGGTCCTGGATTGCAGGTCCTCAGTAACCATGTGTGATCCAAAGTTTCCCTCTCCCAACCTATAAGATATGAGGTTAAATTACAATAGAGAAGAGAAGATCTGTATAATATATGTGTGTGTTCCAAAGCCACCTGGTGCACCTTTCATGCTTTGGGTTTCATCATATTATGTAGAAAAATAGTTTAATGTGGTCTATTTTTATTTTACGTAGGTGATGTTTACTTTTATTGTGTATAATATAAGCATGTTGAATATCCATTGTATAATTTTTTATAATAAAGTAATGTATGAGTAATATGTTTTTATTAAATGTACATAACTAGTACCAATAAATTACTCCTCAGAAGGTTGTCCCTAAAGAAAATCTGAAATCTACTGTCTTATGATTGGTTGTTTCACAAAGGACTACAGTTTCTATCAATAACAAATTTGTCAAAAATATGATAGAAAATTTGAGATGATATAATTATGTTAAAAACATATAAACGTTCAAATTTGTTTTATCTGCATTATGTTAGTTCACATTGTGAAAGAAATCAATCATAAAATACAAATGAAAAAACGTATAGTGGTGGTCTTTAAGTCGACCATCAAAAATTTACTTTAAAAGCAGTCTTCTAATAGGGGATATCTCCTCATCCTGAATACAATCTGGACCTTTACACCATAATTGGTAAATGTTAACATTCTTCCTCTTTATTAGGAATTTCTTTATAATACAGTAGTTTTCCTACAACCCATTGTAAATTTTACTCCTCCATAAATCCCTATTATCTGCATCACACTCTGTTATCCTCTCGACACTATACTCCTATTATGCACTCCTTGAATTCACTTTCTTTTGATCTCCCTTTTCTTCTGTTGCCCTCCGCTTCAAGATTTAATATAATCTAAGGATCCTGTCATCTGACATTCTCTTTGTGACCAAATCATTTCAGTCTTCTTCAATAACTTGTGGAATGTCTTTTGAACATCCATTACTTCTGTGATTTTAGCATTTCTAATTTTGTCTCTTTTTGAATTTCTAGAAATCCTCCTCCAAAATTGCATCTGTCGCCTATAGTTTATGTGCTTGCTCTCTGCTTAATGCCCAATATAGTATAGGGATTTCCAGCCAACCTAGACTCTGCCTGTCACAAGCCAGGAGAAATGGGGAGTGATGGAGGAATAACACCTCTTTAAAAAACCAGGGTTCATTCTGGCCTGGATGATAGTACTTTGTGACAGCTCCTTGCTAGGATACGGCAACTGCTGCCTTGTAAGGATATGTTGGTTCGTCAAAGCCTAGAGGAAGGAAACCTTGAACAAAAATCATCTGGTCCTCCAGGTTGGGGATTATAACAATGGCCCAGCTCCCCATTTTATGGAAAAAAATTAACTATGCTAAAGAAATTGATGTGAAGAAAATATCAACATCTGAATATAATTTATTGCAAGCACATTAATACTACTGAGTTCAGGTAAGATAATTTATTTGAGCAGAGGTTGCTGTTACTAATTTAACTATCATTTAAATATGTACAAATTGAAGACTAAACTCATATATCAATAGCTATCATAGAAAGATTCTGAATTTACAAACCAAATGTCTTGCATAGTTAGGCCTAAATAGGAAAAAAAATGTTAATATTTTTATTCTCAATTGTTGTATTATTAGATTTCAATGGGATACAGGATTTAAATAACTACTATTCTACCCCTCTGGCACACAGTGACAAGAATATAGCCTTCATTAGGTTTATTACATAATATGACCAAATACAGGCAGTAAGACATTTATAAACTTATCAAAAGCATCGGCGTTGGTTGGGAAGAGAGAGAGAGAGTCATCTTACAGAGGATCAGAATATATAGTCATAGGAATAATCCTTTCCAAGTAATTGTGATTGGTTTCAAAGAGTAGTTGTATGCAGAAATTTCACTATATTATAATACAGTAAAGAGATCTCAACACAGAATGGACAAAAATTTAATAAAGCAACTTCATTTTGGAAAAAATGCAATAATACAAAAAAATCATACTAACTTAAAATTAACAGAAATTCACACTGGGCTATTTTTATGCAGTTTATTTCTAGTGTGCCTACATGTAAAAAAATTGAGATTCTTATAATTGGTCAATTTCCAACAAAATAGGCATAGATTACATAGAAAAAATATCAAAATAACCAAATAGGTTTATATATAACATAAGACAATTTACTTGCCTTCAGTCATCTGATGACTATCTTAAATTAAAAATTCAGTTAATCAAAAAACAAATCTTGGTACTTATAATAGCTATTTATAGCTAGAGCGAGGAATTATATGAAGAAAATTATAAGAAAATATGAAATCGTAAAGACAAAATATGAAAATTATGACACAGAAATATAATGAAGCTACTATTTTCTAAACTTTTTACATATATTTATATGCATAGACGCACTACGACTTATAAGTGTACATACAGCACAAACAGAACTTATTTATAGCACAAGAAATCAAAATGTTCACTGTATTTTGATTATAATTTTTCATTATTTTTGACCCAATATAAAATATCATATTCATGATCTGAAACAATTTTAATGGATCATACCATAGCGTAGTTGTATAAGGAAACGTGGTACAAACAGGGAAGTCGTGAGTTCGAGTCTTCATATGGTCAAGATTTTTAACTGGACCAGACCTTCTGATGGCATTGTAGACCTGGGATTGACTCAGATCCTAATGGAAGTGAGTACTATATGCATGTTCTGGGCACAAATGCAGCCATCAGGCAGATCTGACAACCCGGCAGACATCTAGTGCCTTTTGTCTAGAAGGATGGAAAATTCAACATGCCACTACCCCAAAGGCCTCCCAAGACTGTAGTGGAATTATTTCATAAATCAAATCTGAGAGTTTATATATAATACAATTAATTAATGTATTGAATGATTTTTAATTATGAAATTTAAACATATGCAAGAAACAAAACATTGCAACCCAAACTAACAAGTTTCCATGAAATATAGCACTGACAAAGTTTAGAGTAGGTACCGGTATAGTTTGGGTTATTGCTATCTTTACATTGCATGAAGATATTAAATTCATGTAGATGCAAATGTAACAATAACATTAAATTGGATGATTTAGAATACAAGTAAACCATTCCAGTATGTCATATTTGGAGAAACAAGATGTTAAAAGTTATTAGTCCATAATTGAATCTAGGGATTGTTTCAGAACTCTCTTTGCAATTACAGTTACATTTAATATTGAACTATAAACATGGTGAAATGTAGTTAGAATTATTTTAACGTTAGTTTTTTTTGTATATATGAAATAGGTCTTGCATAGTGTCTAGTCTTGGTCTACTTGTGCTATGAACAATCAAATTGTCAATTATTAATTTTGTTCATAACACATAGATAGGATTTTTTAAAAATATTTTGTGATAGTAAACTATACAGCCTATCTGTCAGAATTGTTTTGCAGAATGAAAAATTATGCTCAACATCACATGATGTTATGGGAGGATACTCGTATCATGCTATATTTGATACTTTGATGTAAGTGAGAAAAATGCTGGCCTAACCTACATCAACGTTACTAATTTCACAAAGCACTGCTTCAAGTTTCTTACATTTCAATTCTGTAATCTGTTCACAGAGTAAAGACTGTCCTCAGGTAGCAAGAACGAACTGACAGCTACCTGACTACAGAAAATTCCAATATTGTTATTCTACTTATTCATCTAGGCTCATGATCTTGTTCTGGGGGACAAAAAACTCCATCGAACTTGACACTCTGTGACTCATCATCCAATTATTTGCTTTTATAAAGATACTGATAAATTTTCACTTGTCTACCACATTACATTGTCAAAAATTACACAAATACATTCATTTCAAAAATATTTTAATGAATTCCTAGAACTTTTATTGAAAAAAAAATATCGGAATTTGAAAGTTGAAAAATATGGAGGAGTATGAAGTTTTCACTAAAATATGAACATTTTGTTAAAATATTATGAAATATGAAGTTTTTTGTTGGTCTTATTTGATTCTGCATATCATAAAATGTAAAGATACTTAACCTCAGCGCTCTCTGACAAATAGTTTAAAACATGAAATTTTATAAAATTCCTCTCTCTATTTATAACAAATATGAGAAAGTTTGAATTTCATATAATTAAACATCGCATTACTTTTTAAATTTTGGTGTGTGCGTGTATTATACCGTACATATATTTCACAAAACTATTACTACGTGTAGGCCTAATTACATTGAATTGTTATAATATTAAACAAACTTCAAAGAAATAAAAATAATATTAAAATGAATAACACGAAAATGGAAACTAACCCAATTTATTTAAAACTACGTACATCTACACTAATTTATAATATTGAAAATAAACTATAATATAGTATAAAATTAATTATATCAGAATTGAAAACATTGATGCAGTATGGATAAATAATGAAAGCAGACGAATTTTTGCTATGGGAAATAAGAAAACATAAGAAAGATGATGCGCGGATACCCAATTCAGCCAACATAATACGGAGGGAAATTGGAATTCATTACCAACATAACTGAAAAGTTAAGTTAAAACCGGTATACGCAACTGGCGGTTAAAAGCAGGTGGTACAACGCATATTGACGTTGTACTCCTGCTAGCCTTAAGCGTCAGATGACTAACTGGGGAGTTAACCTGAAGTTCGTACAACCGGCCCTTAGGGAGGTGTGTGGTGTTTGCTTTGTTTTTATTAATCTCAATTCCCGCTTTTGTTCGTGTTCTCTCTATAATTCCCCCTAAGTTCCTCCATGCCACTTTTCATACTCTTGTTTTCGAAACTAGAATCTACATCCCTCATTAGTTGCGTTATCATTTTTGTGATTGTGTTAATTCTCCATTCCCCTCTATGCTCGAGTTCTCGTTTATTTCTCCTAAGTCTTCATGCCCTTTCTTGTTAATGTCGCACGGTAGGCGGTAGTAATTTTAATCGGTTTCATAATTTCTTCGGTACTTTTGGTACGAATATTTATTTCTACTAGCATAGTGGTTAAAGCACCGCGCTACAAGCCGAAAGTTGGGGGTTCAAGCCCCGGTGTGTTTTTAGGATTCTTTTCCTAACCTAAACCTTCTGGCGGCACTATGGCCCTGGGGTCGATTTAGCCTCTAACTGAAATGAGTACCAGACTCTTGTTCTGGGCAAAGGGCGGACGTCACGCAGGGCTGATAACCCGGCTGACATTAAGTGCTGATTGTCTAGAAATATTAGGAGCCTTAACATTTCCGTCACCTCAAAATCTCCGGTAGGGGTGATATGTTACTTTAAATGTTACTTCATATTTCACGGCTATTACTCTATTTACAAATCCTCCGATTTTTACGTTTTCCAACTCCCTAACTATTTTTCCTGCTAGTTTTCGGTTATTCTTTTTGTAATTAAATATTTATAGTCTTATTATTAGAATAATTGTTAATTTATTTTCCCAATATAAATCATTCATTTCTTTTCCAATTATGATGCGGTTCCTTGAGCCTCACGTGGGCCAAGATTAATTACCAGTGTGGATGCATGAGTTGCAGCATGGGGACTTAAATATCAATCGATTTATTCTCCTTGTATTTTGTCGATAATATTTTTGATTATTAGCCTGAATATAAGTAGAATTTTATTTGATTGAAGTGGATAGAGTTAGTTTCCTACGGGGTGGCTGTAATGTTTAATATAGACTCTGTTAGAAGGCTCTGTAGTCATCGTGGCCATTTTGAAAAACAAAACACAAATATAATAGACGTTAGCCACTTCCTCGTTCTTTATCCAAAAACTACCTAGTTAATAAACCATAAATTAATTTTTCGTATCCCATCTCTATCCAGATATCCAAGATCGCGTTTTACGTGAATATATATATATATATATATATAAAAATGAATGTTTACATAGGGCAAACGTGGTATGAGTGCATTAGTGGCGTAAGTTCAAGAAGTGTCCGCCATCTTGTCTGCTTAAATCTATTACCCTCTTCCAAAAATATAAAAGTTCAATATAACAAAAATTTCCCATCTAGTGGCGTGTAAAGCAACCTATGATCCCTTGGGCTTATCTCTCGTGGTGATGCTTTCAGAAATGATTTATGTATACATGTGATCGTGCCACGTCTTACCGATAGACGAAATAATAAAATATTGGCCGGGTGGGAGTACACAAGCTTTTTTTTTTTTCTCTACCCACTCTAAGAGTATCTAATTACAATAAATATTAATAAAACACGATATTAAACGTATTTAGTTAGGAGATGTAATTATCACTTCATTATTTTACTTGTACTTACTTACTTACTTACTCACTGGCACTATCGAACCCGTAGGTTCATGGCCGCACGGACTATGAAAATAAAGTGGAACTATTTCCTGTCATGTCCACATAAGTTATAAGAGTCCTTACTTCTAACCAGCGAGAAACTAACAATTTTCAAACTTTTAACCAGCGATATACCACAAATGAGCACAATGTGTATATTTAATCATGGGATTCATTTCTATGTACCATATCTATGGGTTTCAACGGACTTATCCTTTACTAGTAAAATAATTAAAAGGACGTTCCCTGGATTTCACCTACGTTAGAGTAATTTATTTGTTACAGTAATTGATTTAGGTTTGGTTCGTTTTTAGGTTCCTTGCGTTTTAAATACGATTTGTTACGTAAAGTAATTACATCTTCATTTTTGTTACTCTATGAAAAATTCAAAATGTCGGGCGATACCATGTTAAATCATATTTCCACTACTTCATTTCGTGTTAATTATACATATTTAAACAGCGGTTACATCTCTTAGCAAAAACTGATTCATTAACACATTATAATACTTTAATTTACATCAAAAATGGTACAAGTCGCGTAAGTAAAAGCTTGTCTTGTACAACCCCACCAAAACATTGTCATTATACACAATTATTAGCATTGGATGAGATATTGCCACACAACAAAAACTAAATTATAACACTCTACAAAAAGAAATATCATAACCTAGGTTAACAACAACAAAAAAAAAAAAAAATATCCTGAAACAACACCAATTTATTCATAAACCTTAGGTGTATCAAAAAAAAAAATCAAGTTATAAAATGAACCTGCCATATAACATAGAAGAAGAAAAAAAATTAATGTACATATAAATGTCTGCCTAAAAGAAAATAACACCTAAAAAATTATCAACAACACCAAAATTGTCGTATATATATATGTTTTTCCCATTGTAAAAAAAACTTAATTATGCCCAGAAAAGAAAATGAAATATTTGTTGAAAAACATCAATACCAAAAATATAACCTAAACACGATATATCCAAAATTTTCCATTGTTTATAAGCCCAAATATTAGATCAAAAAAAAACATAACCTAAAGCCAAATAATAATGTCCCAAAGTTGAATATTTTCTGGTTTCTCTCTGTTTTTAAAAGACGTAGTTTATTCAATGTGACTCTTCTCTTCCCAATTGAAAAAAAAACATAAATTTTTACTGTATGTGAATTGAAGTTTAATTTGTGGTCTAAGGTTCGATATCTTTTATTCGTGACTATAATAATAAAACATTATTTTCACGAATATTCCACCGCTAGTTCACCAGAATGTTACGCGAGCGCGTCTGTTAAGCCCCTGCGTATTGGTAGCGTAGTTCCCTATTGTTCAAGTTGACTTTGGCCCGAGCGGTTGGCCTTGATTTTGGAGGAAATGTTCTACAATTAACATAATAAACCACAGTAAAAGAGAAATAACATTATTTATTAAAATAAATTCCAAACATAAAGAAATCAACTCAAAAACAAACTGTTATTAAAGTCAGCTGAATCGCCACATTGTCAAACGTCAAAAAATATTCTGTTACTAAAATGCTAATACTTGGAAACTCGTAAAAAAGAACACTTCAGAAGCATAAGAATGGAGAAAATTGAAAAATCAGCTATAGCAGCACATGGTTTATTAGAACATCGTTGAATTGAAGAAGAAGCGAAACTTTTGAAACGTCTATCTTGTCCATCAATTTTTCTCCCTCTGATTTTATCAGTTCTGCTGGGATCTCATCTGAACCTGATGCTTTATACATCTTCAATTTTTCAATCGCCATTTCAACCTCTAATGCACTTGGTTCTGCGACTAGCATTTCTGCTGTCTGTAAATTATCCTCCTCAATGTCCTGTTCTGTATGTACATTTGATAGCTGATTAAAGTAACTTTTCCATCTATTTAATATACTTCTGGAATCTGCAATCATATCCCCATTTTCATTCCAAATTTTGTTTGTTCTAGCCTGAAACCCTTTCTTCTCTATACTAATTCCCTGATATATTTCTCTAATGTTCTTATTTTTTGCGTTCATTTCAAGGTCATTAATCTTCTCTCTCAAATATTCCCTCTTTTTACTCTTTAGTAAGTTGGTGGTTTCCTGTCTAATACTACCCAGTTGTTCTAATTTTACCTCATTTGGCTCGTGTAACCATTTCATTTTTGCTAGCTTTTCTTTCTTTACAATGTCGGCACATTCCTCATTACACCATTTCTTGTTTTGCCTCTTTTTTAAACAACCAATGCTTTCTGATGCTGACAATTTAATAGCATCTCTTATAGCCTCCCATTCTTTATTTATATCAGTTTCTTCAGTAGAGCATTTGGCCCGGAAAGCCAAAGGTCCCGGGTTCGAGTCTCGGTCTAGGCGAAAATTTGTCTCTTCAAATATAATTTATCTTTCAGTGAGAAATGTTAAATCAATAATAAAAACATCATTAGAAGCCTTACTAGCTTTATGAAGTAATGTTAAATTCCCAATACATGTCTTCTTAACTAAGAAGCCGCTATTTGCACAGATAGAAGCAATGGTTTCAAAAGCATTTGGCGAGAGGGAATTACAACCTTTATAAGAGAAAAATTTGCGTCTGGATCGCAACTCACCTTGGTAGCTCAGTTGGTAGAGCATTTGGCCCGGCAAACCAAAGGTCCCGGGTTCGAGTTTTGGTCTAGGCAAACATTTTTCTCTTCAAATATAGTTTCTTCTTCGTTTGCCACATTATCATCTGAAGATTCCAGTTCTTCAAATCTATTAGCAGTTTTGATTTGGTATTCTTGCTGCATTCCAGCATTTTTCAAGTTTTTTAATTCAAATTTTACAGAATCATCTTTAGCGTTTGTTCCTCTCGTAAGTGATAGCCGTTGTCTGATTTCCACCCTGACCAGATGATGATCTGAATTGCAGTCTGTCCCTCTAACTGATCTAACATCAATGATGCTACTGTGTTCCGAGTTTCGCCATCTAGAGATGTCCAGGTGTATTTATGAATATCCTTATGCTGAAATGTTGTGCTCTTAACAATGAGATTCTTTGATATGGTGAATGTGACTAATCTAACCCCATTGTCATTACTATCTTCATGAAGACTGAATTTGCCTATTGTTGGTTTGAATATATCTTCCCGCCCCACTTTTGCATTAAAATCTCATAAGACAATTTTCATATGATATCGTGAAAGGCTATCAAATAAGCATTCTAATTCTTCATAGAACTCATCCTTGATCTTGTCATCTTTACCTTCTGTGGGGGCATGTACATTTACAATTATAAAATCATGTTGTTTACCCTATAGAATTATGTATGATACCCTATCACTAACAAATTTAATATCTTGGATAGCAGATGTCCCGCGCCGTAGCCGAGCGTTTAAGGTAGGAAGCCTTGGCACAGAGCTACGGGACTTGCACTGGTTCGAGTCTCCACGGGGGAAGAAATTTTCTCATGGTATTTCAGCCAGTATGGGACCGGTGCCCACCCAGCATCGTGAGGCAATTGGGTAGCTACAATAAGTAGCGGCTCCAGGTTGAGGAACCAGCTATAACAGCTGGGGGACTCGACATGCTAACCACATGTCATCCCTACACTGGCTGTTGATCATCTACCTCTGTGATTGACACATGTGGATGTGAAGGGCCAGCAGCCGGCTGGTAAAAGGGCAACCGCTGAAAAGTGGAAAGACCCTCAGTCGGAATCGGATAGCAGATAGGATCCTCCTTCTGACTAAAAAACCCATTCCAAATGGATGTCTTTCTGCACCCCCTTAGTATAATGCAAAGCTTCCTGATTCCTGACTACCTTCTCCTGGTCATCTAACTTCCTGTAAAGCGACTATATCCAAGGGTGTCCCTGTGTTTGAGCCTTTGGCATGGGTTCCCTGAAGTAGTCCCCACCTGGAGAACCGAATGGGGGACTATTTGATCTCCGGAAAATTTTATCCCAGTTGAACCCATGTCCGCATTTCTTTTGACGGATGTATTTTTATGGTGAAAGATCATCACTCTTTCGACCAAGATACTTTTTTCGTCTGATTAATTGAGTCATAAATCATTTAATTATGTAAATTTATTCTCAGCAGCTATCGGAACATGTAAACACTTAAAACTTACCAAATTAAAATTGTATTGAGAAGCTAAAGCTATTACTGTGATAGAAATAAATAAATTAATGTTCACAACTGAATTACTATAATCAATGGTAAAGAGAAAAACTTTCGAACTCCAAACCTTCAGCTTTCCATTCTGATGCTCTGACTACTGAGGTAATTCAGGCTACATTTCTATCCATGCATATATCCTCCCTTTACCTTACTCTTTTGGTCCCATATTCAATGCAATGAATCATCATTCACAAATACACAATGAATGGCTTCTACATTAAGCTGTGTGGAGTCCCTTCATGTCTTAATGTAGAACATGAAGGACACAATAAATGGCTTAATGTAGAAGCCATTTATTGTGTATTTGTGAATGATGATTGCATTGAATGTGGGACCAAGAGAGTAAGGTAAGGGAGGATTTATGCTTGGATGGGAATATAGCCTAAATCAGCTCAGTAGTCAGAGCATTAGCACGGAAAGCCAAAGGTTTGGGGTTTTGATTCCTGTTCCAGGCAAAAATGTTTTTTTCCATAGATTACTTAAAACTTCTTAAACAAGAAGCCGCCATTTGCGTGATTGAGCAAATGCTCGTAGCACTTGGCGATTGGGAATTTACAACGTATAAGAGAAAATTCTACATTTAGATTAGAGTTTACCAGGTAGCTCAGTGGTAGAGCATTGACCTAGAAAGCCTAGGTCCTGGATTCAAACCCAAGTCTGAGTGTATAATTTTTCTCTTCAAATATAATTTATCCTTCAATGAGAAGTGTTAAATTAATATTTTAAAAATTAAAAAATCAGAAGAAGCCCTACTGGCTTTATAAAGTAGTATTCAAATTCCCAATAAATGTCTTAAACAAGAAGCCGCCATTTGCATGATCAAGCAAATGCTCATATCATTTGGTGATCGGGAATTAACAGCGTATAAGAGAAAAATTTGCATTTAGATTAGAGTTTCTCAGGTAGCTCAGTGCTAGAGCATTGTCCTAAGCCAAAGCAAAGATCCTGGGTTCAAACCCCAGTCTGAGCATATAATTTTTCTCTTCAAAATATAACTTAAATATGAACTCGTACCTGCAACATGAAAATGCTATGATTCTGGACAATGGTTCCTATTCAAAATGTAATCTACCCAAGTCCCCTGTATAAGTTTGCAATAGAAATTTCTTATATTCTGTATAGTAAACCTTCTACTTTTGTCAGGCATAAAACCATGTCGAGAGATAAGATGAAGCTTCAATTATTGAAGGTTTTTGATATATAAGGTTGCCAGCTGATAGTCCTCTGCTGCATCATTACTGGGGTAGATGAAATGAAATGGATGAGTATGTAGAAGTTTTTGGCAGGGGAAATAAGGGAAAGCGTGCTCTGAGTCTGATTTGTCCACCATGAAGTGACCGAGTCATGAATACTAAATACTAATAAAATTCATATCAAATTACGTTGAGGTGAATAGTCATAAGATAAAAGTTAAAAATTAAAATGTACCTGTTGGCAGGTGCTGTTGTCCTCAATTTTGTTAAAATTATATACAGGGTGGACCGCTCGAATGGACCTAATTTCAATTGCTTGTTACTGGCAAACGGTTGAAGATAGAAACTTAAAACAACGTTCATATTACAGAAAAACTCACCAAGTTTTGATATCCAGATCACCACATCTCTATATGAGCCCCAGCAGTCACTGTGACGATATCAAAGCGATGAACAATTTCTTGCCAAGTACGTTGGAGTATGTCTTCTGGAATGTTCTCAATAGCCTCTATGATGCGCTCACGAAGATCACGAAGGTCTTTGACTGGGGTGGTGTAAACTTTATCTTTGACATAGCCCCAGAGAAAGAAATCCAGTGGTGTTAAATCGGGAGATCTCGGGGGCCACGCGATTGGTCCTCCCCTACCAATCCAACGGCCAGGGAAAATGTTGTCCAAAGTCGTACGAACTTCATTGGACCAGTGGGGAGGAGCACCATCTTGCTGGAAAACGATGTTAGGCTGCAGTTGTTCAATTTGTGGAAAGAAGAACTGCTCCAGCATGTCAAGATATGTGGTACCACGAACAGTTTTTCTCGGCGAAGAAAAACGGTCCAATGACCTTATTATGTGACAAACTGCACCAAACATTCATCTTCGGACTATCACGAACATGCTCTTGAATAGCGTGAGGATTCTCCGATCCCCAGATCCGCACATTATGCCGGTTTACCTTGCCTGACAAATGGAAAGTGGCTTCTTCCGAGAAGAAAATCTTGGTCATGAAGTCAGGATCAGCGCCGAGACGGTCCAGCATCGTATTGGCGAATTCCACTCGTTTCGGCATGTCATTCGGCTCCAGACGTTGCACTAACTGCACTTTATATGCGTGCAGTTTGAGGCGTTTGTGGACAATCCGTTGTAATGTCGATTTTGGTATTTGAAGTTCCCGCGAAGCTCTTCTTAATGACTTCCGGGGGCTTCGCTCAAATGCGGCTTGAACATTTGCTACCATTTCATCGGATGCTCTGCGACCACCACCATGCTTCTTCAACACAGATCCTGTAGCTAATAATGTATCACGCCACTTCTTTATGCTTCTAGCAGTTGGAGCATCATCACGGTTAAACACACGCCGGAACTCCCTTTGAACTCTAATGATTGATTTAAACTCCGCATACCACAAAACAGCTTGCGCTTTCATCTGCGGAGTCGCCATTTTCACAAACAATTAAATCTAAGAACGAGAAACGTATCTTTGTGCCATCTACCGACAGGATTCGAAACTTGGTGAGTTTTTCTGTACTATGAACGTTGTTTTAAGTCTCTATCTTCAACCGTTTTCCAGTAACAAGCAATTGAAATTAGGTCCAGCTTGCGCTTTCATCTGCGGAGTCGCCATTTTCACAAACAATTAAATCTAAGAACGAGAAACGTATCTTTGTGCCATCTACCGACAGGATTCGAAACTTGGTGAGTTTTTCTGTACTATGAACGTTGTTTTAAGTTTATATCTTCAACCGTTTGCCAGTAACAAGCAATTGAATTAGGTCCATTCGAGCGGTCCACCCTGTATATAAAATATAAACTGGAGGTCTTTCGGAAACAGGTACATTTTAATTTTTAACTTTTATCTTATGAATACTAAAGTTCGTAAGTGTCTTTATTTTAAATTTGTTATGTTGCAGGTACTAATCAAAGAAGTTATGATTACTACGCTCGCGGACCATTGGATGTTGCGCTGTTGAAGTTCGAGCTGCTCCAAAGAGAAGTGACAAATCAAGACTCTAATCTAGCAAAAGAAGAAGCACTTCAAGTAATACAAGTGATGTTCGTTTACTTTCAAAAGGAAGGTCAAATAATAGATGCTAAATTGTTGGATGCTTTATCATCATGTCTCGCGTTACATAATACTCAAGTTGTAGGAACAGGAGTAACGGACTTGCTTACTATCTTAGAAGTCTCAGTCTCTAGAAATATGAAAATTTATCAATAAAATGTGGTGCTGGAAAATGATAAGCCAATTGTCTTCATTCAACAATGATATTGTATGTAATGGGTAAGGAAAGGAGTTAAGATTGCTACACAGATAATTTCAGTCATAGTGTTCTGTCCATGAGCAGGCCTTTCACTGCAAACTCAGCATTCTCCACTCTTTTTTTAACTCAGCTTTCCTTTTTGTATTTGCATACAAACCATTTATTTTAGTATTTTGTCTATCATCTGATGTCTTTCTCTGCCTCTAACTTTCTTTCCATTGACCATTCCTTCTAGGGCAATCCGTCAGCAGGCAGTTTCTTCTTAGTCAGTGGCCAATCCATTTCTTTTCCTCTTCTTTATGAGTTCCAGCATTGTTCTTCCTTCACCCACTCTGTCTGTCACATCTTTATATTTTATTTTGTCTCTCCATTTTATATGTTCCATCCTTCTCCATATCAACATCTCAAAGGCTTCCAGTCGTTTTCCTCATTCCGTCATAATGTCCAAGTCTCTGCACTATACAATGCTACACTCCACACAAAGCACTTCACTAGTCTCTTCCGTAACTCTTTTGCCAAAGGTCTGCAGAAAATGCCTCCCTTCTTGTTAAAAGCTTCTTTTGCCATTGCAATCCTCTTCTTTACTTTTTGACCGCAGTTCATGTTACTACTAATAGTACAACTCAAGTATTTGAAGTTCTCCACTTGCTCAATGTTTAATCCTCATGTTTATTTTCTTTGGTTTCCTTCCTGTAATCATGTCTTTTCTCTTATTTATATTTATCTTCATTCCATATTGTCGTTTAGCTCAATCAGCATGTTCCTCAGTGTCATTCCATCTTCAGCTAGCAAAGTCATATCATCAGCAAATCTTATTCACTTAACTCTTCTTCCTCCCATGTTTATGCCTCCAGAATTCCTGAAACAGTTCTTCATTAGGTTTACAGGTAGATGTTGAAAAATGTAGGTGATGGAGGACATACTTGCCATACCCCCTTCCAATTTCTCTTCCCTCTGACATTTTTTCTCCAATAATGATGCAATAGTTTTCAAACTGTGCAGTAAACATCCCTATAAATACATTATTATAAATAAACATATTGTTTAATCTTTCTTCACTCACCTCATACTTTTTAACTCACACAACCACAACAGTTGTGAACGTAAAACAGCATTGAGAATGTCACAAATGAAGTGACGAAACTCGAGTATGCGTGGGAGTTAAAAAGTATGAGGTGTGAGTGAAGAAAGATTAAACAATATTAAAATAAACCTCATAGTGTTATTTCCTACTACATAACTTAATAAATAAACATATTTATAATGTAAGACATGTACTTAATTATGCTGGCTCAGGTGCTAGCAAGCGTGCTTCTGACGAGTGGCTCCAGATTTGATATCTGACGGGGTTGAAGATTTAAATTGTAAAATTAATTTAATTGTACAGTTTTTAGTGTCAGGGAGAGGGGTGACGGTGTACAGTTTTTAATCTCTAGATTGTGGATCAGATTCCTGCATTAATATGTTGCAATGCATATGTTGAGAAGGCATGTCTTACTGTTAATAGCAATTCGTGTGTCAGATAGGGATGTTAAGCCTAACGACCCCCTTGGTGCTTTTTCGGCAGGAGTAGGTTATTTGCCAGCACTGGGTTTCACTTTCTCCCTTCTCTTCATCATTATTTGTCACACTACACGAACATATAAACATACTTTTTTTTTTAATGCAATAGGAAGTAACATTAAGAGGTTTATATTTGAAGAGAAAAATTTTCGCCTAGACCGAGACTCAAACTCGGGACCCTTGGCTTTCCGGGTCCTGGGTTCGAGTCTCGGTCTAGGCAAAAATTTTTCTCTTCAAATATAATTTATCCTTCAGTGAGAAGTGTTAAATTAATAATAAAATCGTCAATTTAGAGGTGCGTTTTAATAATTGGTTGGTTGGTATCTAATGTCGAGCACTTGATAATGAAATCATTCGCTCTGCGTTTAATAATTAAGACATTTTGTCTTAAGACCATAACCATAAGAGGTAAGAATGTACAGACAAAATGCCTTAATTATATAAACATACACTCTTTCTATACTCCTCTCTGTACATAATACAAGAATACATAATCTGTGGAAAGTGATCTGCTGAAGTGGTGCATAAATTATAAATAGGCACATTAATGGCATTTATCTGCCAATGTGAAACCTGAGGCATGAAAAACGCAGTGGTGACATTAAAAGACACACGATTTTATCAAAAGAATTAAGTATGTCTCTTTTAATATATTATGAAGTGAGATTTGAAGTTTCTGATCCATATATATATATATATTCTGATGATAATTTATCTCATGGTTGTCATTTCCTATTAATTTGTATTCATCATCTCGTAATGTTAAATTTTGTCTCTGCCTATATTCATCATTTTTAACACAGATATCTTATCAGTAATCACACTACATTGACTGGCTAATAACTTTAAAAAGGTGTAGATCACCTGTGTTAAAGATATTTCCATTAATGGTTAATTAATTAAACGTTTTACCACAGTGATAGTTTTACTTTTATTGAGATTAAGTTATGTGGATAGGAAATAACACTATGAGGTTTTTTAATATTGTTTATTTTTTCTTTTCTTTCACTTACCTCATACTTCATAACTCCTCGCAGACCCAGGTTTCGTCACATCATTTGTGACATTCTCAATGCTGTGTCACGTTCATAACTGACGTCCAACAGTCTTCTATCCTGCAGGCTGACCTCAGCGCCATTTGATGGCTGACCGACGAACTTCCAAATCAATCCCCTCTCCTTATAACCGGGTATTTCAAAATTCATAGTTGTTTTTTCATTCTTGCAAATGTAAATTTTTTCCCAAATTATGAGTTCCTTCGGTTTTTCCAAATGTTTAAGTAATTTTCTTTTGGTTAATTTTTATGTGTCTTTATTCTAACAAAACTGTTGAAGGACGAGCAACGGTATAACAATACAGATCCTCTAGACAATATAGTATGACTTCCTTTGGGGAACTTGTTTTTTGTAGTACATGCTATTATTTAGCGAAAACACCCTTAAGACGGGACGACCCTTATAAAAAATTAAGAGAAAAACAAGTGTTTTTTCTCTTCCCAATAAATCAACTAGGACTGGGACATCCTTTTATTGCCGATATCCGGCCTTTTGAAATTTTGTTAATGTTAAGGGAAAAAAAAATTATTTTACCCAAAATCAAGTTGCGTGGGAAGCCCAGAAGAGAAAGGAAGGAGGAAGTAGGCCATGTATTGTTGCCCAGAGAAGACCTCCAGCCAATGGGCAAATAGAGTTAAAAAAATCCCTTTAGGTATGAGCCAGTAAAATTTGGCAAACGCCTCTGCAATTAAAATCCTATTTATCGATAAGTTGT